>OY728126.1:896998452-897497488 GCA_963277665.1 Viscum album
ATTATGTAGGAAATATATTTAGATTTATAATTAATATTTATAGTCTAAAATATAAAATATATAACCCTATGTAAAAAAAATTCCTAAAAGATATATGCTTATGTCATTTTTGTATTTACTTTAACTTAATTAATATAAAGTGTCATTATCACTTACAAGTGGATCCATGGGGTCCCAAAATAGACCCAAAGATTCTCATGGTCGAACATGTATCAACCAATAGGGTTATAACACTTTTTAGGGTAATTTAATATTATTATAATATTATTTTTTTACCCTTATTTACCGGATTTACCCATTAACCATGGTAAATAAAATATTTACCAAAGTAATTATTCAAAATGTCTAAAAATAAAAGTTACCTATTTACACAATTTGTACCTCCTGATTATAAATATGGAATCAATTTTTCTAAATTCAAAACACATAAGTGGAAGAAATTAATTTATAATTAATTCCGGTTGTCAAAAAAAAGTGTGTTTTTAACAAATAATAACTATCAAAAGATTGACACTTCCTTATGTCTAGTTTAAATGTGAAATTATGTCCAATGACCAAAATTGTATTAAATGGTAAAAATATATTCTAAATATACTTTAAAACCACTCAAATTCATAATTTATCACTATTAATTATTTTTATTAAAAAAGTTTTTTTATTTAAAATTTAGTAATTTTCACTATTCATCAAAATATGAAAGTGATCAGAAAAGCACCAAAAATTTATTGAAACTATATTATTATTTCCCGATTCTAAAGAAGAAGTTTATTTTGTCAAATTGAATATATAAAAGTTTCAAATATTGGATTTAAAAAGGGTTCTCCATTAAAAGGCAGTAAAATTACATTTTTTGAAAAATACTTCTTTTATCTGAAAAATGTACTTGTTCTTACATTATGTATAAGAAACTAATAATATGGATTCAGAAATTATACGGATTATATAAAGTTCACAATTCAGTTAATACTATTCATAACTGCTTTTGAACGGCTAGTTTGGTGAGTCGCGGTGCGCTTGAACTCAGTTTTGCGTGTAGTGCAAGTTATTGAATTACTTTGAAGAAATAAAGTACTATGAAATCTTGGGGTTTTGCATTCTTCCCTACTTCAATTAATTGTGTTCTCAAAATTTGAAATTGTTCTTCTAAAATAAAAGGTTGAAAATAGAAAATACCTTTGTTGGAAAACCCACATCGGAAATTGGGTTAATAAAATTTAGTCTTAATAAGAGGAAAAGGGGAATAAAAAAGTAACCACCAAATTATGATCTCAATTAGGAGAACATTAGAGGAAATTATAGACAAATAATTATAGGAAAAACCTAAATATTTATAGGGAGTGATTTTGGTCATCAGTCACAAAAAATTGTAGAATTGAGGGCCTCAAAGCCATCAATCTATGATGATTTAAAGTATCATTAGTTCCAAAAAACATAAGGTATTTAGATAACACATTTATAGTTTTAAGATTACTTACCTAAAGTTTAATAATTAATTTCTTCATGGAATAAGAGAAGAAAATATATATATATATATACATGACAAGTAGAGTTCCATCCTTTAATTAATTTATACCACAAACTCATCTTTCGCTCTAAAAGATAATAGAACTAAAAAAATATTTTATTTATCCTATTCGTATAGGGTTCCAAAAAAATGAATTTATAATTCATCTACCAGACCCTTAAAAAACTACATTATTAAATCCAGGACATCACATGGCTCAGTAGTAGGTGATACACCCTTTTCACCCTTCGGTTTTGGGTTCAAGTCTCGTGGCCTTTCCGGACGCGACGGGTTGCCACCCGACCTCTGGGTTGTCCTTTTTATGGAAATCCAAAAAATTTCTCAAACTATACTTATCCAAAATAATTCTGTCCAAACTCATAGTCCAAAATTTATAGGGAAGTAAAACACAATGAAAATCCTTTTTTCAATGTAATAACATGTGAACATCTTCATCATGTATTCTTTAAAACACTGAAACATCCTGAATTACCATAAAACCTTATTGATTACATTCATGCCCCCTTATTCAATATAGAATACCGGATATAATCCTTCTATCCAAAAATATTTTAAACTCAAACAATGATGGAATATACAAATCATTAATCAGTTTCAAGGTAGTCAAGAATATCCAATATAATTTATCCAAATCAACCATGTATTATTCCAAAATCACTACCTCAATCTCAGAACCATATTATGGTTTATCTTTCTCTCAACCATATATTTTCCAAAAATTTAACCTCCTATTGAGTCACTTTTCTTGGTTCCACACAATCTCAAGTCCTTAATGAAATAGTACTGCATTACAATCCTTATATACTCCATAATTATTATAACCAGTACATCGTTGATACAACAATCAAATGACATAATTATTTAATAACAACATAAGAACTCTAATCATTCCTCCTCGTCTATGGTAGTACAATAACTTGATTATTATCCAATAGCATCATTTGGGGCATACTCTGATGATTTGGACATTGGTTCGCGTAGTGTCCCAACTCCTTGCAGATGAAGCATTGTATATTTGAAACATTTTTCTTACCCTTGTAGTCATGTACGTGGTGTCCTTTTTCTCCACACTTATAACAAACTCCCATTCCCTTCAGGAAAGTTCCAGGGTGTTTCTTCCCATAGTTATCACATAAGGGAAAATTTTTCTTTTCCCTCTTCCCTTTATACATCTTTCTCTCTTACATCCTTTTCTTCTCTTACTTCCCTTCAAAGCCATAGGACTCAGAAAATTCTTTACTTATATTTTTAACGCATGATACTATTTCTTCATATGTTGAGAATATATGGGAGACAATCTCCCTTCTAAATGTTGTCTTAATACCGTGAAAGATATGATCCTTCTTACTCTTTGGATCATACATATTGCTGGAGTTCACATTCCTTCTACTGGGCACCATTTCTATACAATGGCATACACTATGTTATTTTATGAATTGCAATGAATAATTACAAACTTGTAAAATAACTAACTTAGATTGAATAGTTTATGGATATAATCGATAATCAAAAAAATGTTTTATTTGGGGAAGTATATACTCATAAACCCTTCATAATGGTTGATAAAGAAAATGAGAATTATCCTAAGAATATCCCTCGGGAGTGTCGTAACTGAGAGTGGAGCAAGGGCCATTGTAGTGCACTAGTTCCCATTCGAGTCTAGCTCAAAGCGGTGTTTTCGGGTTTTACCCCTAGGTACATTTGTGCCAGAACCACCTATACCTGCTCGTATCCATACAGGGATGTATTGCTCATAAAACTCACAAAATCTCTACAGTTCTAAAATTCTAGGAAGTTCTTCTATACTAATCCTCAATGTCTATCTTAGGGTAATGTTCTCTAATCAGAGTTTATCTAAATCTATCTTCCAAGGTTTGTACTAAACTTCTTCTGATACCAACTGTAACACCATGACCCTAGTTACCCAGAGTCGGTGCTTTATTATATAACATTGTCATGATCAGAAAAGATCAAGTCTTGAAATACTGATTAGTTTAGTAGCCTTAGAAGTACTAGATACATTCATAAGGTTTACATTACATCATAAAATGAAAAACTACAACAATATCTTGCCTCCATAGACCAAACTCATTTCCCCTCATACTATTCCTGCAGGTCATTCATAAAATACTTCTTCACATCTTGGGAAAAATAAAACATAGAAAGGGGTGATCTCATATGCCCAATAAGGATAACAATATAGCGGAAACTTTCATAAATAAGCATAAACATTTAAGGTAATGTATAACTAAAACAAAAGCCTTTTAAACTTGAATTTCATCATAATATGGCAGAAATAAAATTAAATAATTACATTTACTTATTCACATGGATATTCTACTAATCGAATAACCACATACAATATCAATAACCACTTTCATAATGATGGAATGAATAATGTCATACTATCATAACCACATAGTCAAGGCATTATTCCAAGACTATAAATAATATTTTTTCAAAGCCTTGTGCCAAGACACTAGTTTGTCTCATGAGACCTACTGATGCATCGAGGAGATATTGCGGGCTCCACCCGTCACTTACTAAGTCCAATGCATTCCTCATATGAACAGGTTTAAACATAACATAAACATTCATATTAAAATTAGCATACGAAATGTCAATACTTTCTCCATAATCCATGAATGGTATAAAAATAACACATCCACAGTCAAACATATCACAAAACCTTCAATAAAATATGGAAGTTTTGTATCATAATAAATCAACTTCAAATAAGCTTAAAATCCATGAAATCAAAACTATTTGAGAGAAATATCTCTTTTTTCAAATCATTTAAAAGTCACATAATTATAAAATAAAACATTTACTTTGAAAATATTCTTATAAGCTTGTAAGGGAAGCTTAGACGATTTTATAACGGCGGAAAATATCCGCACATGCCGTATAAGTTAAAAAGACATTCTTACCTTAATTCTATTGAAAAGGTTAAAAAGGACCTTGTTTGGAAAACAACAAAAAGATTCCTTTATAAACATCTTATAAAAAGTCAACAAGGGTATAAACTAGTTTAACCCATAGTCTATAAAATAGTAAGAACAATTCGAAATACATTTTTTAAGAAACATGGATGTGGATGATAAATATATCCCAGTAGATAATTACGTATAATCAACCTCGGATAATAAAGATATTGTGAAATTAACCCTTACCAATATAGTAATTTACGAAACATACACCCTATGAAATATGTATCAAAAAATGAATATGTAAATACACATAAATTAAAGTGTATTACATAAATTATACAATTATTGGTATTACATACACCACACAAAAGGTAATAGTGGCAATATGGCATGAATCTCACGGGAATAACGAGTGAGATGAAAACCCCTTACCTTGTACTTTTCCTTGGTTGAGGGTAGGTTAACCTCATATATAATGGTGAAATAATTGTTATTAAATTATACAAAAATCATATACATTAATATGATATCATATATGATCTTTTAACATTGCTTTGTTAATAATATCTTAGTATTATCGTCGTTCCGGGTGTTAACTTACTCGTTTTCTTTTAAATGTTTTGTTACATAAGTCATGTTTGCTATGGATAGGTTGTGTCTTATTAATATCCAGAATGATATCAATTACTTAAAAATTATTTTTAATCATAAAATTATAATTAGACTTGAATGGATACGACGGGGAATGAATATCATCACGTTCGTGGAGACGGTAATTTGTACGTACGCACGAACGCTACTTCCATATAATTTTTTATTTTAAAAGGAATAAAAACAAAATGATACATAGGTATATTATTATTCCATTATAATATAATATGTTATATATGTTACTTAAGTTCATTACCACCATACTTTATACGTTCTATTTATGGTATGAATGAGTCATATCACTTTGAGGGGCGGTAGTCCGCACTTCCTCAAATGAAATTATCGTATATATATACAACATGAAACGAATAATGGTATGCTATAAAATGGAATTACAGAAGCTTATATATAAAATAAATATCATAAATACCATATTTAATTACAGTTCCATCATAATGTTCACCATGAGAGGCGGTGGGAGATAATTTGAATAATCATCGTTTCATGAGGCGTTTGGTTGCCATCTACAGAAACATTATGTTCTTCACCCATTAGATGTAGGTGTGTGTAAGTGTAGTTCAAATCCATCTCATAACAACATACTAGTATATTTAGGATACTGTTTTTTTTATAAAACAAAATAATAAAAATATTTTAGGGGTTAGAGAATTAAAATAAAAGAAAGAAGTTAAGAGAAATCGTTACCTTCAATTTGGGTAACTCCCTTTGGTTTGAACCAAAAATACTCTTTAAGTGCCATATTCCTAAGGTAAGGCTTCTATGAGGAGGATAGGTATGTAGGGAGCTTAATTGGGCAGATTTTGGACGATCCAAAAAGCTTTAGTGGTGTGAGGAATTGGTTAGAAGTGGTGTCCTTTTATAAGGGGAGGAGGGGCTCTTTAGGAAAAACTTAAAGTATTATTTTATAATAAATTCATATTCGGTTTCTAATGGCTCAAAACTGTATTATTTAAATTCTAAGATGGGGATAGGTTGAAAACCACTCAACCAATAGGTTTTAGATAGGTTTGGGTCACTATATTAACTTTATCTTTTTTATTTAACTCTTAGTTAAATAGTTTGGCATTTACCATGTCTCTTTGTATTTTTATATTATATAGTTAATAAACTTACTATATACTTCCAAGCGACCCTAAAGTGGTAAATTAATGATACAAATATCATTATATAAGTCCTTTGGCAGAACCTTAGATTTTTAGGAATAGAATATCAATTAATAATATAATATTTATTTTAAAAAATCCTTTATGTCAATTTTGACACTATTTAATAATTGATTTTTTTTAGTCTTAAAAACTTTATTAATTAGAAAAAAATTAATTTAATTAATCCTAACATATCATATTAACCAATAAAATTTGTGGGTAGCATCAAAACTTTCAAATTATATTTATTTTAACATTTATAATACCAATTATTTGATTCTTTCCTTAATAAGGAAAATGCTGCATCATTATTGTGTCATAAATAAATTTAATTATTCAATATCTAAAAATTATAAATAAAATCCCATTATGTAAGAAATATTTTTATCTTTATAATGAATATTTATAGTAGAAAATATAACATATATAACCCTATGTAAATTTTTTTTTTCTAAAATATATATGCTTATGTCATTTTTGTATTTACTTTAACTTAATTAATATAAAGTGGCTCCATGGGGTCCCAAAATTGACCCAAAGATGTCCATGGTCGGACATGTATCAAAAAATAGGGATAGGACATGTTTTAGGGTAATTTAATATTATTATAATATTATTTTGTTACCCTTATTTACCGAATTTACCCTTTAACCATGGTAAATAAAATATTTACCGAAGTAATTATTCAAAATGTCTAAAAATAAAAGTTACCTATTTAAAAAATTGGGACCTCCTGATTCTAAATATTGTATCCATTTCTCTAAATTCAAAACATAGAAGTAGAAGAAATTAATTTAGAATTAATTATCGTTGTCAAAACAAAAAAGCGTGTTTTTAACAAATAATAACTATCAAAAGATTGGCACTTCCTTATGTCTAGTTTAATTGTGAAATTATTTTCAATGAAAAACATTGTATTAAATGGTAAAAATATATTATAAATATACTTTAAAACCACTCAAATTCATAATTTATCACTATTAATTATTTTGATTAAAAAATTTGTTTTTAAGTAAAATTTAGTAATTTTCACTATTCATCAAAATATGAAAGTGATCAGAAAAGCACCAAGAATTTATTGAAACTAAATTATTATTTCTGGATTCTAAAGAAGATTTTTATTTTTTTCAAATTGAATATATAAAATTTTTAAATATTGGATTTAATAAGGGTTCTCCATTAAAAGGCAGTAAAATTGCATTTTTTGAAAAATACTTCTTTTATCTGAAAAATATATTTGTTCTTACATTATGTCTAATAAACACATAATATTGATTCTAAAATTATAAGGATTATATAAAGTTCAAAATTTAGTTAATACTATTCATAACCGCTTTTGAACGGCTAGTTTGGTAAGTCGTGGTGCGCTTGAACTCAGTTTTCCATGTAGTGCAAGTTATTGAATTACGTTGAAGAAATAACGTACTATGAAATATTGGGGTGTTAAATTCTTCACTCCTTCAATAAATTGATTCCTCGCAATTTGGAATTGTTATTCGAAAATAAAAGGTTGAAAATAGAAAATACCTTTGTGGGAAAACGCACAACGGAAATTGGGTTAATAAAATTTAGACTTAATAAGAGGAAAAGGGGAATGAAAAAGTAACCACCAAATTATGATCTAGATTAGGAGGACATTAGTTGAAATTATAGACACATAATTGGAGGAAAAATGTAAATATTTATTGTGAGTTATTGAGGTCATCAGTCACAAAAAATTTTAGAATTGAGGGCCTCAAAGCCATCAATCTATGATGATTTAAAATATCATTAGTTCCACAAAACATAAGGTATTAGGATAACACATTTTTAGTTTTAAGATCCGTTACCTAAAGTTTAAGAATTAATTTCTTCATGGAATAAGAAATGAAAAAATATATATATATACTTGACAAGTAGAGTTCCATCCTTTAACTAATTTCTACCACAAACTCATCTTTCACTCTAAAAGTTAACAGAACTAAAAAATATATTTTATTTATCCTATTCGTTTAGGTTTCCAAAAAAATGAATTTATAATTCATCTACTAGGCCCTTAAAAAACTACATTATTCAATCCAGGACAACTTGTGGGTCAGAGGTAGGTGATACACCCATGTCACCCTTCGGTTGTGGGTTCAAGTCTCACGGACTTGCCGGACGCGACGGGTTGTCACCCGACCTCCAGGTTGTCCTTTTTATGGAAATCCAAAAATTATCTCAAACTATACGTATCGAAAATACTTCCGTCCAAACTCACAGTCCAAAATTTATAGGGAAGTAAAACATAATGAACAAATATATACTTCCAAGAGACTCCCAAGTGGTCCATCAATGATACACCTATCATTATATAAGTCCTTTAGCTGAACCTTAGATTTTTAGGAATATAATATCAATTAATAATATTACTTTTTAAAAAAACTCCTTTATTTCAATTTTGACACTATTTAATAATTGATTTTTGTTAAAGTCTTAACAAGTTTATTAATTGGAAAAAAATTAATTTATGTAATCCTAACACGTCATATTAACCAATAACATTTGTGGATGTCATAAAAACTATCAAATTATATTTATTTTAACATTTATAATACCAATTATTTGATTCATTCATTAATAAGGAAAATACTGTATCATTATTATGTCATAAATAAATTTAATTATTCAATGTCTAAAAATTATAAATAAAATCCCATTATGTAGGAAATATTTTTATCTTTATAATGGATATTTATAGTCATAAATATAACTTATATAACTCTATGTAAAAAAAATTCTAAAAGATATATGCTTATGTCATTTTTGTATTTACTTTAACTTAATTAATATAAAGTGTCATTATCACGTACAAGTGGAACCATGGGGTCCCAAAATCGACCCAAAGTTGCCCATGGTCGGACATGTATCAACCAATAGGGTTAGGACAAATTTTAGGATAATTTATTATTATTATTATTATATTATTATTTTTTTACACTTATTTATTGGATTTACCCTTTAACCATGGTAAATAAAATATTTACCGAAGTAATTATTCAAAATGTATAAAAATAAAAGTTACCTATTTACACAATTTGGAGCTACTCATTATAAATATGGAATTCATTTTTCTAAATTCAAACCACAGAAGTGGTAGAAATTAATTTAAAATTAATTCCCGTTGTCAAAACAAAAAGCGTGTTTTTAACAAATAATAACTATCAAAATATTGACACTTGCTTATGTCCAGTTTAAATGTAAAATTATGTCCAATGACCAACATTGGATTAAATGGTAAAAATATAACCTAATTATACTTTAAAATCACTCAAATTCATAATTTATTACTATTAATTATTTTGATTAAAAAGTTGTTTTTAATTAAAATTTAGTAATTTTCACTATTCATAAAAATATGAAAGTTATCAGAAAAGTACCAAAAATTTACCCTAAGCTAATTTTGATATTTAGGATCCAAAAATGAAGTCCATTTTGAAATATAAAATTTATAAAATTTCAAAAAGTGGGTATTACTATTTATAACGGCTAGTTTGATTGGTCGTGGTGTGTGTTAGAACTCGAAGTTGCGTACAACACACGATACTGTATTATTCAAAGAGAAGCTTGGGGTGTTACATTCTCCCCTCCTTCAAATAATTTTGTCCTTGAAATTTCTAGAATACTACCACATGAAAAGAATCGGGTGGTTCTTCATCATAAGTTCCTCAGGTTGCCACGTTTCATCTTCCATCTTATGGTTCCTCTATAGAACTTTTACAAGACGAGTTGTCCAGTTTCTCAACACTTGTTCTCTGGTATCAAGAATTATGATGGGATCTTTGCAATAAGATAGATCTAGTTCCAGTTCTACTTTTTCATAAGTGAGTACATGCGTTGGTTCAGGCATGTATTTTCTCAACAGTGATACGTGGAACACATCGTGAACTTTGGAGAGACTTGGAGGCATTGCCAAATGATAAGCTACAGCCCCAATTCATTCTAGAATTTCGAAAGATCCGATGTACCTGGGACTCAATTTACATTTCTTACCAAAACGTATAACTCCCTTCCATGGATATACCTTTAAGAAAACATGATCTCCTACCTGAAATTCCAAATCCTTCCTTCGGTTGTCAGCATAGCTCTTCTACCTACTTTGAGCTGCTTTGATTTGGGTTTGGATTACCTTCACCTTTTCCATCATTTCCTCCACAAGTTCTGGGCATACAAGTTTTATTTCACCAACATCATCCCAACAGATTTGTGTGCGACATCTCTTTCCATATAACGCTTCATATGGTGCCATCCGAATACTTGAATAGAAGCTATTATTATAGGAAAATTCCACCAGAGGTAAATATTGATCCCACATACATTGAAAGTCGAGTGAGCAAGATCTCAACATGTCTTATAAGGTTTGAATAGTCCAATCTGATTGTCCATCAGTTTGGGGGTGGTAGGCAGTGCTTATAGGAAGTTTAGTATCCAGGGCTTTCTGAAGACTCTTCTAGAATCTTGAAGTAAAACGGGGATCACTATTCGAAACACTTGATAGGGGTACTCCATGAATTCTCACAACTTCATTAATATATATTCTTGCTAGATGTTCAAGTGGTAGATCTTCCCTTAGAGCAAGAAAATGTGCTGACTTGGTAAGACGATCAACAATGACCCATATTTCCTTGTTCCTTCTAGGAGTCTTTCGTAGACCCATGACAAAGTCCATCATGATATTATCGCATTTCCACTCAGGTATGGGAAGAGGTTTCAATACTCCACCAGGTTGTTGCCTTCTAGCTTTCACTTGTTGACAATACATACATCTTGACACCAAATTAGCAATATCCCCCTTTATGTTGTCCCACCAAAAACGTTCCTTCAAATATCTATACATTTTGGTGCTCCCAGGGTGTATAGAATAATTGGAACTATGAGCATCATCCAAAAATTACCTTTTTAAATCAGGTATATCAGGAACATAAAGTCTCCTCCCAAATTTCAAAATTTCATCTTCATACACAAAGTCACTCAATCTCCCATCATTCACATCTTTAATTTTCTTTTTAAACTCTTCATCATCGATCTGAGAACTCTTTATCCTTTCTAGTAAAGATGGTTTGGAAACCATTTGAAAAAGTATTGATGTTTCACCTTCCATGGTTATTCCCATATCCATATTTACTAGATCCATGTATATAGGATCCCTTTCAACTCTCATTTTGTTCAAAACTTCATGATCCTTTCTGTTCAAAGCATCTGCTACCGTATTTTCCTTCCCCGGGTGGTAGTGTATCGTGCAATCATAATCCTTGAGTAGTTCAAGCCATCTCCTTTGCCTCATGTTGAGTTCTTTTTGTGAGAAAATTTACTTCAAACTCTTTTGATCCATATAAATCTCACATTTTTCACCATAGAGATAGTGTCTCTAAATCTTCAAAGAAAAGATTACAGCTGCTAACTCAATATCATGAGTATGATAGTTTTTCTCTTGAATTTTCATCTGTCGTGATGCATAGGCAATAACCCTATCATTCTACATAAGGATACAACCAATTCCTTTATTTGATTCATCACTATAAATAACAAACCTATCATTCCCCAATGTTAGATTCAATATAGGATAATTGAATAATATTCTCTTCAGTTCTTCAAAACATTCTTCACACTCTTTTTTCCAAACAAATTTAACCCCTTTTCGTGTGATCTTCATTAATGTGTTATCCAATTGGGAAAAATTCTGGACGAAAGATCGATAATAACCTACTAAACCATTAAAATTGCATACCTCAGTTATACTCGTCGGTGCTGGTCATTCTTGTATTGCCTTGGTCTTAGAAGGACCAATGGAAATTATATCCTTAGAGGCAATATGGACAAGAAAAGAAATCTCCTGAAGCCAAAATTCCCACTTGCTGAACTTCCCATATAATTCATGTCTTCTAAGAGTCTTCAGGATAATGCGCAAGTGATTTTCATGATCTTCGTAGATTTTGGAATATAAAAAGATATCATCAATAAATACCACCAAAAAATTATCAAGATATTCCTTGAAAACTATGTTCATTAGATCCATGAAAGCAGAGGGCGCATTAGTCATCCCAAAAGGCATTACTGTAAACTCGTAATGCCCATACCTGGTTCAAAATGCTATCTTCGGAATGTCTTCCTTCTTCACACACAACTGATGGTATCCAGATCCAAGGTCAATCTTTGAAAAGTATTGAGCTCCATGCAGTTGGTCGAATAAATCATCAATGTGAGGTAGGGTATACTTGTTCTTTATTGTTATAGCATTGATTTCCCTATAGTCTATACATAAACTTATAGATCCATATTTATTCTTAACAAAAAGGAAAGGGGCTCCCCATGGAGAACCACTAGGGTGAATAAATCCCTTATTACTCAATTCCTCTAATTGTTTCTTTAGTTAAACTAATTCCACAATGGCCATTCTATAAGGGGTCTTTGATATAGGCCTTGAACCTGGAATTAAATCAATGGAAAACTCAATTTCTTCTTCTGGAGGATGTCCAGGTAAATCTTCTGTAAACACATCTACATATTCTTTAAAAATAGGTACATCCTCTATTTGAAAATTCCTTTCCTCACCCATAATTATTTCGTTCTCTTCCTCCACGATAATTGAATTTAGTTGGGCTACTGGGGGTGGATCTAGATAAGAATTAGGTGGTGGTGATTATGCTCTAATGATAAGGTGTTCTTTATCAGCATCATAAAAAATAGTAACCTCTTTATTATTACAATAAATTTTCACATCATGGTTTGAAATCCAATCCATACCAAGGATTATATCAAATTCAATCATGGGTATGACGATGAGATCATCAGATGAAGAACATTTATGTGCTCTAATGGGGACTAATTCACATAACTTTATAGAAATGATACTTCCCTTAGGAGTTTTGACTGAAAACTCCCTTGTTAAATAAAATTGGAAATATCGAATTTTCTTAGAAAACTGGGAAGATATGAAACAATGCGATGATCGAGAATCAAATAAAGCAATTTCTATACTTGAGGAAACCATTAAATTACCTACCACTACGTCTTTCGGAGCTTCCACCTCAGCAGTAGTGATAGCATAAACTTGGGATTTATCCCTTGGCCTTTTCTGAGGTAAGTTCCCCAAATGCTTAGGAAATTCATTTGCATAATGTCCCATCTCCCTTTAATTGTAGCATTGAACATCGTTAGCTTCCTTATTCCCCTTGCAATCACGAGCTTGGTGGACTTTTTCACCACAATTGTAACAGACTCACATTCCCTTTAAGCAATTACTAGGGTGTTTCTTCCCACATTTACTGTAGGATGGATATTCAACTCTTCCCTTATTCCCCTTATTTCCATTCCTAGAGTGATTAGTAGATCTCTTCTTCTCTTTCTTTGCTTTAAATTCATAATCCTTAGAGAATTATTTTTCTGTATTGATAGCACATGAGACAATATCTTCGTACGACGAGAAGGATTGTGAGACTAATGCTCGACGGAGAAACAGTTTTAACCCATCAAAGAAACAGTCAATCTTACTTCTTGGGTTACGTATATAATCTGCAGTATGCCTCACTAACCTTGTAAAGTTAGCCTCAAACTTTGCGACATTCTCATTCTTCTTTTGTCTCAGACTCAGAAATTGCCTTTCCATATCTACTCGATGGTCACGAGGAAATTATTTTTCTAATAAAATCTCTTTAAACTCCCTCGATTCCATATTTGATACTTCATCATCTTCCTTTGTGTTTCGAATCAATGACCACCATTGATCAGCATCTCCAGTGAGGCGGTAAACTACCATGATAACTTTTTCTCTTTCACTACTCCCCAAAGCATGGAATATTTTCTCTAAGGAATTTATCCATTGCTTAGCTATTAATGGATTTTTACTCCCATTAAATGTTGGTGGTTGTTGCCTCATGAAATGATATAACATTTATCCTCCACATTGCAGATTAGGGTGCTCCATATGGGTAAGGTTATTATTCATAACCTGATTAAGTTGTCCCAATATGGTGATAATCTGATCAGCACTAGTTGTATCACTAGCTCCACTATAATTATCTTGAGCAGGAGGTAAATACCTACATGGAGTGCGTGCATTGATATGGTTTCCATTCCTTCCACTAGTCACCATTTCTAAACAATGTAATAAACTAGATTAGTTTATGTATCGAAATATATAATTCAATACTTGTAAAACACTTAACATAAATTGAAAATTTATGGATATAATCCATAATCATAAAAATGCTTTCTTTGAGGAAGTATATACTAATAAACCCTTCATAATGGTTTGTAAATAAAATGAGAATTATCCTAATCATATCCCCTAGGAGTGTCATAACAAAGAGTGTAGCAAGGCCCTTTGTCGTGCACAAGTTTCAGTTCGAGTCTAGCTCAAAGCGGTGTTTTCGGGTTTTAACCCTAGGTACATCTGTGCCAGAGCTGCGTCTACCTTCTCATATCCAGACAGAGATGTATTGCTCAGAAAACTCACAAAATCTCTACAATACCAAAATTCTAGGAAGTTCTTCTATACTAATCCTCAAAGTCCATCTTAGGTCTATGTGCTCTAATCAGAGTTTATCTAAATCTAGCTTCCAAGGTTTCTACTAAACTTCCTATGATACCAACTGTAACACCCTGACCCCAGTTACCCAGTGTCGGTGCATTATTACAAAATATTAGCATGATCACAAAAGATCATGTCTCGAAATACTGATTAGTTTAGTAGCCTTGGAATCACTAGATACATTCATCAGTCTTACATTACATCATAAAATGAAAACTACAACAACATAGTCTTCATAGTCCACACTCATATCCCCTCATACTATCCCTAAAGGTCATTCATAAATTAATTCTTCACATCCTGGGAAAAATAAAACATAGAAAGGGGTGAGCTCAGATGCCCAGTAAGGATAACAATATAACGGAAACTTTCATAAATAATAATAAACATTTAAGGCAATGTATAACTAAAACAAAAGCCTTTTAAACTTGAACTTCAGCATAATATGGAAGAAATAAAATTAAATAATTTCATTTACTTATTCACATGGAAATTCTACTAGTCGAATAATCACATGAAATATCAATAACCACTTTCAAAATGTTGGAATGCATAATGTCATACTATCATAACCACATAGTCAAGGCCTTGTGCCTAGACTAAAAATAAGATTTTGTCAAGGCCTTGTGCCACGACACTAGTTTGTCTCATGAGACCTACCAACGTATTGAGGAGCTATAGCGGGCTCCACCCATCACTTATTAAGTCTAATTCTTTCCTCATATGAACAGGTTTAAACATAACATAATCATTCGTATTAAAAATAGCATATGAAATGTCAATACTTTATCCATAAACCATGAATGGTATAAAAATAACACATTCACAGTCAAAAATATCACAAAACCTTCAATAAAATATGGAAGTTTTGTATCATAATAAATCAACTTCAAATAATCTTAAAATCGATGAAATCAAAACTATTTGATAGAAATATCTCTTTTTTTAAAATCATTTAAAAGTCACATAATTATAAAATAAAACATTTACTTTGAAAATATTCTTATAATCTTGGAAGGGAAGCTTCGACGATTTTATAAAGGTATAAAATAGCCGCACACGCCGTATAAGTTAAAAATGCATTCTTACCTTAATTCATTCAAAAAGGTTAAAAAGGAACTTGTTTGGAAAATGACGAAAAGATTCCTTTATAAACATATTATAAAAAGTAAAAAAGGGTATAAAATAATAACTCCATTATCTTCTATATACTTTGATGTTATTATAAATATGGTACAACCATATTTAGTATTCTTTCCATCCTTTGAATGACATGTCACCATACGTGCGTACGTACGGCTTACCGTCTCCCCGTTGTGGTGTAATTGTTATTAAAAATATTATTATTTGGATGGGTATGATAATGGTGTGTAATTGATGTAAATAATAAATATAAAATTATAATGATTCTGTATATATGATACACCATCCAATTATATATTATTTTATTATCAAAATAATGATATTGTCTCTTGTGCGTACGTACGAACTACCATCTCCACGAACGCGATTAGATTCATTTCTCATCGTATCCATTCAAGTATTATTCTCATTTGATGATTAAAAATAATTTTTAAGGAGTTGATATCATTCTGGATATGAATAAGATACAACCTATCCATAACAAACATGTCTTATGTAACAAAACATATAAAAGAAAACGAGTAAGTTAACACCCGAAACGACGATAATACTAAGATATTATTAAAAAAGCAATGTTAAAAGATCATATATGATATCATATTAATTTATATGATTCTTGTATAATTTAATCACAATTACTTCACCATTATACAGTAGTTTAACCTACCCTTGACCAAGGAAAAGTACAAGGTAAGGGTTAATTTCACAATCTCTTTATTATCTGAGGTTGTTTATACGTATTTATCTACTGGGATCTCTTTATAATCCACATCCATGTTTCTTAAAAATGTATTTTGAATCATTATTACTATTTTATAGACTATATGTTAAAGTCATTTATACCCTTGTTGACTTTTTATGAGATGTTTATAAAGGAATCTTTCCGTCGTTTTCCAAACAAGGTCATTTTTAACCTTTTTGACAGAATTAAGGTAAGAATGTCTTTTTAACTTGTACGGCGTGTGTGGCTATTTTCCACCATTATAAAATCATAGAAGCTTCCCTTCCAAGCTTATAAGAATATTTTCAGAGTAAATGTTTTATTTTATAATTATGTGACTTTTAAATGATTTCAAAAAAAAGATATATTTATCTCAAATAGTTTTGATTTCATGGATTTTAGGATTATTTGAATTTGATTTATTATGATACAAAACATCCATATTGTATTAAAGTTTTTGTGATATTTTTGACTGTGGATGTGTTATTTTTATACCATTCATGGTTTATGGAGAAATTATTGACATTTCGTATGCTAGTTTTAATAAGAATATTTATGTTATGTTTAAGCCTGTTCATATAAGGAATTCATTGGACTTAATAAGTGACGGTTGGAGCCCGCTATAGATACTAGATGCATCGGTAGGTCTCATGAGACAAACTAGTTTCTTGGAACAAGGCCTTGAAAAAATCTTATTTGTAGTCTTGGCACAAGGCCTTGACTATGTGGTTATGATAGTCTGGCACTATGCATTCCAACATTATGAAAGGGGTTATTGATATTTCATGTGATTATTTGACTAGTAGAATATCCATGTGAATTAGTAAATGGAAATATTTCATTTTATTTCAGCCATATTATGCTGAAGTTCAAGTTTAAAAGTCTTTTGTTTTAGTTATACATCTCCTTAAATGTTTATGCTTATTTATGAAACTTTACGCTATATTTTTATCCTTACTGGGTATCTAAGCTCACTCCTTTCTATGTTTTATTTTTCCCAGGATGCGAAGAAGTAATTTATGAATGACCTACAGATATAATATGAGGGGATATGAGTGTGTACTATAGAGACTATGTTTTTGTAGTTTTAATTTTATGATGTAATGTAAGACTAATGAATGTTCTAGTAATTACAAGGCTACTAAACTAGTCGGTCTTTCGAGACTTGATCTTTTGTGATCATGCTAATGCTTTGTAATAATGCACCGAATCTAGGTAACTAGGGTTAGGGTGTTACAGTTGGTATTAGAGAAAGTTTAGTACAAACCTTGGAAGCTAGATTTAGATAAACTCTGATTAGAGCACATAGACCTAAGATGGATTTTGTGGATTAGTAAAGAAGAAATTCCTAGAATTTTGGTATTGTAGA
Organism: Viscum album; assembly: GCA_963277665.1. NCBI lineage: Eukaryota > Viridiplantae > Streptophyta > Magnoliopsida > Santalales > Viscaceae > Viscum > Viscum album. The sequence goes on from OY728126.1 coordinate 897,016,506, forward strand.
GATTTTGTGAGTTTTCTAAGCAATACATCCCTTTATGGATACGAGTAGGTAGAGGTGTCTCTGGAACAGATGTACCTAGGGGTAAACCCTGAAAACACCGCTTTGAGCTAGACTCGAACGGGAACTGGTGCACGACAACGGGCCTTGCTGCACTCTTGGTTACGACACTCCCGGGGGATATGCTTAGGATAACTCTCATTTTCCTTACAAACCATTATGAAGGGTTTATGAGTATATACTTCCTCAAATATTTTTTTTATGATTATGGATTATATCCATAAACTGTTCAATTTATTTTAAGTGTTTTACAAGTTTGGATTTATGTATTTCGATTCATAAACAAATATAGTTTATGACATTGTTTAGAAATGCCACCTAGTGGAAGAAATAGAAACGGTATCAATGCACGCACTCCGTGTAGGGATTTACCTCCTGCTCAAGATAATTATAGTGGAGCCGGTGATACAACTGGTGCTGATCAGTTTATCACCATACTGGGACAACTCAATAAAGTTATGAATAATAACCTTACCCGTATGGAGCACCCTAATCCGTAGCGTGGAGGATTAATGTTAGATCGTTTCATGGGGAAACAACCACCAACATTCAATGGGAGTACAAATCCATTAGTAGCTGAGCAATTCATAAATTCCTTAGAGAAAATATTCCATGCTTTGGGGAGTATTGAAAGGGAAAAAGTTATCATGGCAGTTTACCACCTCACTGGAGATGCTGATAAATAGTGGTCATTGATTCAAAACATGAAGGAAGATGATGAAGTATCAAATATGGAATGGAGAGATTTTAAAGATATTTTTTTAGAAAAATACTTTCCTTGTGACCATCGAGCGGATATGGAAAGGCAATTTCTGAGTCTGAGACAAAAGGAGGATGAGAATGTCGCAAAGTATGAGGCTAACTTTACAAGGTTAGAGAGGCATGCTGCAGATTATATATGTAACCCAAGAAGTAAGATTGACCATTTATTTGATGGGTTAAAACTATTTCTCCGTTGAGCATTAGTCTCACAATCCTTCTCGTCGTACGAAGATATTGTCTCATGTGCTATCAAGACAGAAAAATAATTCCTTAATTATTACGACTTTAAAGAAATGTAAGAGAAGAAGATATCTTCTGATCACTCTGGGAATGGAAATAAGGGGGAGAAGGTAAAATTTGAATATCCATTCGGCAGTAAATGTGGGAAAAAACACCCCGATACTTGCATAAAGGGAATGGGAGTCTGTTACAAGTGTGGTGAAAAGGGCCACCAAGCTTGTGATTGAAGGGGGAATAAGGAAGCTACCGATGTTCAATGATACTGTTACAGGGAGATGGGACATTATGAAAATGAATTTTTTAATTGTTAGGGGAACTTACATCAGAAAATTCCAAGGGATAAAGGCCAAGCTTATGCTATCACTACTGCTGAGGTAAAAGCCCTGAATAACGTGGTGGAAGGTAATTTAATGGTTTCCTCTTGTTTAGCAACTCCTTTATTTGATTCTAGATCATCGTATTGTTTAATATCTTCCAAGTTTTCTAAGAAAATTAGATATTTCCAATTTGATTTAACAAGGGATTTGTCAGTCAAAACTCCTAAGGAAAGTATCATTGCAACAAAGTTTTGTGAATCAGTCCCCATTAGAGCACATAAATGTTTTTTATCTGCTGATCTCATCATCATACCCATGATTGAATTGGATATAATCCTTGGTATGGATTGGATTTTGGACCATGATGTGAAGATTTATTGTAAGAAGAAGGAGGTTACTATTTTTGATGATGATGATAAAGAACACCTTATCTTTAGAGCAGAATCATCACCACCTAATTCTTATCTAGATCCACCCCCAGTAGCTCAACTAAATTCAATTATCGGAGAGGAAGTGAATAAAATAACTATGGGTGAGGAAAGGAATGTTCAAATAAAGTATGTACCTATTGTGAAAGAATATGTAGATGTGTTTCCAGAAGATTTACCTGGACATCCTCTAGAACGAGAAATTGAGTTATCCATTGATTTAATTTCTGGTTCAATGCCTATATTGAAGACCCCTTATAGAATGTCCACTGTGGAATTAGTTGAGCTAAAGAAACAACTAGAGGGAATTGTTGGACGATTCTCATAGTTCTGATTTTCTATACACCTTGGGAGCACCAAAATGTATAGAGATTTGAAGGAACATTTTTGGTGGGACAACATGAAGAGGGAGATTGCTGATTTTGTGTCTAGATGTATGGTTTTTCAACAAGTGAAAGCTGGAAGGAAACAGCCTGGAGGAGTCATGCAACCTCTTCCCATACCGGAGTGTAAATGGTATAATATTACGATGGACTTTGTCATGGGACTACCAAAGGCTACTAGAAGGAATGATGCAATATGGGTCATTATTGATCGTCTTACCAAGTCATCACATTTTCTTGATATAAGGGAAGATCTACCACTTGAACGTCTAGCAAGACTATATATTAATGAAGTTGTGAGACCTCATGGAGTACCCCTATCAATCGTTTCAAATCGTGATCCCCATTTTACTTCAAGATTTTGGAAAAGTATTCAGAAAGCCCTGGATACTGAACTTCATTTGAGCACTGCCTACCACCCCCAAACTGATGGAAAATCAGAACAGACGATTCAAACCTTATAAGACATGTTGAGATCTTACTCACTCGACTTTTAGGGTATGTGGGATCAATATTTACCTTTGTTGGAATTTTCCTATAACAATAGCTTTCATTCAAGTATTCGGATGGCACCACATGAATTGTTATACGAAAAGAGATGTCAAACACCAACCTGTTGGGATGATGTTGGTGAAAAAAAAAATTTAGGCCCAGAACTTGTGGTGGAAATGATGGAAAAGGTGAAGGTAATCCAAACCCACATCAAAGCAGCTCAAAGTAGTCAGAAGAGCTATGCTGACAACCGAAGGAAGGATTTGGAATTTCAGGTAGAAGATCATGTTTTCTTAAAGGTATCTTCATGGAAGCGATTTATACGTTTCAGTAAGAAAGGTAAATTCTGTCCCAGGTACATCGGACCTTTCGAAATTTTAGAATGAATTGGGGTTATAGATTATCATTTGGCAATACCGTCAAGTCCCTCCAAAGTTCACGATGTGTTCCACATATCACTGTTGAGAAAATACATGCCTAACCCAACGCATGTAATCACTTATGAAGAAGTATAACTGGAACCCAATCTGTCTTATTGCGAAGAGCCCATCAGGATTTTTGATACTAGAGAACAAGTGTTGAGAATCTGGACGACTTTTCTGGTAAAAGTTCTATGGAGAAACCATAAGATGGAAGAGACAATGTGGGAACCCGAGAAACTTATGATGAAGAACCACCAGAGTTTTTTCATGCGGTAGTATTCTAGAAATTTAGAGGATGAAATTATTTGAAGGATGGGAGAATGTAATTCCCCAATATTCCATGGTGCGCTTCTCTTTGAATAATACAATAGCGTGTGTTGTACGCAACTTCGAGTTCTAACAATCACCACAACCAATCAAACTAGCCGTTATAAATAGTAATACCCACTTTTTGAAATTTTATAAATTTTATATTTCAAAATGGACTTCATTTTTGGATTCAGAATATCGAAATTATCTTAGGGTCAATTTTTTGGTACTTTTCTGATAACTTTCATATTTTGATGAATAGTGAAAATTACTAAATTTTAAATAAAAACAAATTTTTTAATAAAAATAATTAATAGTGATAAATTATGAATTCGAGTGATTTTAAAGTATAATTAGATTATATTTTTACCATTTAATCCAATTATTTTCATTGGAAATAATTTCACATTTAAACTAGACATAAACAAGTGTCAATCTTTTCATAGTTATTATTTCTTAAAAACATGCTTTTTGTTTTAACAACGAGAATTACTTTTAAATTAATTTCTGCCACTTCTGTGGTTTGAATTTAGAAAAATGGATTCCATATTTAGAATCAGGAGGTTTAAATTGTGTAAATAGGTAACTTTTATTTTTATACATTTTGAATAATTACTTCGGTATATATTTTATTTACCATGGTTAAAGGGTAAATCTGGTAAATAAGTGTAAAAAAATAATATTATAATTATATTAAATTACCCTAAAACGTGTACTAAACCTATTGATTGATACATTTCCTACCATGGGCATCTTTGTGTCGATTTTGGGACCCCATGGAGCCACTTGTAAGTGATAATGACACTTTATATTAATTAAGTTAAAGTAAATACAAAAATGACATAAGCATATATCTTTTAGTAAAACAATTTTAAAATAGGTTTATATATGTTTTATTTTAAACTATAAATATTAATTAGGAAGATAAAAAGATTTCCTACATAATGTAATTTATTTATAATTTTTATACATTTAATAATTAAATTTATTTATGACACAATAATGATGCAGTATTTTCCTTATTAATGAAAGAATCAAATAATTGGTACTATAAATGTTAAAATAAATATAATTTGAAAGTTTTTATGACATACACAAATTTTATTGATTAATATGAAATTTTAGGATTACATAAATTAATTTTTTTCTAATTTATAAACTTGTTAAAATTTTAACAAAAATCAATTATTAAATAGTGTCAAAATTGACATAAAGGAGTTTTTAAAAAAATTATTATACTATTAATTGATATTCTATTCCTAAAAATCTAATGTTTGGCCAAAGGATTAATATAATGATAGGTGTATCATTAATGGACCACTTGGGGGTCTCTTGGAAGTATATATAAGTTTATTAACTATATAATATAAAAATATAAAGAGACATGGTAAATGTCAAACTAATTAACTAAGAGTTAAAACTAAAAGATAAGGTTAATATAGTGACCCAAACCTATCTAAAACCTATTGTTTGAGTGGTTTTCGGCCTATCCCCAACTTAACCTTTAAATAATCCACTTTTTAGCCATTATAAACCGAATATGAATTTATTATAAAATAATATTTCTAGCTTTTCCAAAGGTGCACCTCACCCCTCTTATAAAAGGGAACTCCCCCTTCTCTCAAACTTCATACCATAAAAGCCTTTTGGTTCGTCCAAACTCTTCCCAAATACCCTCTAAACAGTCCTATATTCATCCTAGAGGCATTCCTTTAGTCATTAAGCCAACTTAAGGGTCTCTTTTGATCAAATCAAATGGAAGAACCCGAAGAAGAAGTAATGTTTTCACCACCCTCTTTCAAGTTCCTTTCTTCTTCCACTTCTTATTTCTTTGTTATTTCCATTCTAAAATAATAACTCCAGTATCTTCTATATACTGTGATGTTATTATAAATATGGTACAACTATATTCAGTATTCTATCCATCCTTTTAATGACATGTCACCATACGTGCGTACGTACGACTTACCGTCTCCACGTCGTGGTGAAATTGTTATTCAATACATTATTATTTGTATAGGTATAATAATGATGTGTAATTGATGTAAATAATGAGTATAACATGATAATTATTCTGTATATATTATATAATATCCAATTATATATTATTTTAATATCAAAATAATGATATTATCGTTCGTTCGTACGTACGGATTACCGTCTCCACGAACGTGATGAAATTCATTCCTCATCGTATCCATTCAAGAATAATTTTCATTTGATGATTAAAAATAATATTTAAAGACTTGATATCATTCTGGATATGAATAAGATACATCCCATACATAAAAAATATGACTCACATAACAAAGAATATAAAGTAAAACGAATCCGTTAACACCTGAAATAACGATTATACTAAGATATTATTAACAGAACAATGTTAAGAGATCATATATGATATCATATTAATGTATATGATTCTTTTATAATTTAATAAAAATTATTTAACCATTATACAGGAGGTTAACCTACCCTCATCCAAGGAAGACTACAAGGTAAGGGTTTATTTCACAATCTCTTCATTATTCGAGATTGTTTGTACATAATTATCTACTGGGACCTCTTTATCATCCACATACATGTTTCTTAAAAATGTATTTCAAAACATTTTTACTATTTACTAAACAATGGGTTAAAGTCATTTATACCCTTATGTGTTTTGAAAGTAATATTTCTGTCATTTTCCTAACAAGTTACTTTTTGACCTTTTCGACAAATTTAAGGTAAATATGTTTTTTTTAACTTATACGGTGGGTGCGGTTATTTTCCAATGTTATAACATCATCAAAGCTTCCCTTAAAATATTATAAGAATATTTTAAAAATAAATATTTTCTTTATAATTATGTGACTCTTAAATTATTTCAAAATAGAAAGAGATCTTTCTCTAAAAAGGGTTTTGATTTCATCTATGTCAACATCCTTTGATGGATTTGAAGTTGATTTGTTATGATACAAAACTTCCATATTTTATTGAAGGTTTTGTGATATGTTTGACTGTGGATGTGTTATTTTTATACCATTCATGGTTTATGGTTAAGGTATTGAAATTTCGTATTCTAGTTTTAAAATGTATGTTTATGATATGTTTAAACCTTTTCATATGAGGAATGTATTGGACTTATTAAGTGACGGGTGGAGCCTGCTATAGCTCATCGATGCATTGGTAGGTCTCATGAGACAACTAGACTTGGAATTGGCCAAGGACCTTTCCCAATTTTGATATATGGTTTTGGACAAGGCCTTAATCATATTTAGATGCCTTGGCCGAGGCCTTGAAAAAATGTTTCACAATGTTCGGCACTATAAATTTCCTCATTATGAAAATAATATTGATGGTTCATGTGGTCATTCGACTAGTAAAATACCAATGATTATGATTTATTATGGCATTATTTACTCAGTTCATATTCCTGCCATAAAATTATTCATGTTTATTATTGTTAAAGGCATGTGGTTTCAATTATTCACCATGCTTAATATTTATGTTATCTTCCACTGTATTTATTACACTTACTGAGCGTTTGAGCTCACCCCTTTCTTATGTTTCATTTTCCCAGGATGTGAAGAAGTATTTGATGACTGACCTGCAGGGATAGTCTGAGGGGATATGTGTGTGAACTATGGAGACTATGTTGTTATAGTTTTTTACTTTATGATTTAATGTAGGACTTATGAATTTATCTAGTGTTTCCAAGGCTACTAAACTAAATGGTATTTCGAGACTTGATCTTTTGTGATCATGATAATGTTATGTAATAATTCATTGACTCTAGGTAACTGGGGTCGGGGCGTTATAGTTGGTATCAGAGGATGTTTAGTACAAACCTTGGAAACTAGATTTAGATAAACTCTGATTAGAGCACATATCCCTAAGATAGACTTTGAGGATTAGTATAGAAGAACTTCCTAGAATTTTGGTATTGTAGGGATTTTGTGAGTTTTCCAAAAAAATACATCCATGTCTGGATACGAGCAGGTAGAGGTTGCTCTGGCATAGATGTACCTAGGGGTAAAACCCAAAAACACCGCTTTGAGCTAGACTCGAACGGGAACTGGTGCACGACAATGGACCTTGGTTCACTCTTGGTTACGACACTCCTGGGGGATATGCATAGGATAATTCTCATTTTCTTTACAAACCATTATAAAGGGTTTATGAGTATATAATTCCTCAAAGAAAATTTTTTATGATTATGGATTACATCCATAAACTGTTCAATCTACATTAGATATTTTATAAGTTTGGAATTATTCATTGCAATTCATAAACAGACCTAGTGTATGCCAGTGTATAGAAATGGAGCCCTGTAGAAGTAATGTGAACTCCAACAATAAGTATGATCCAAAGAGTAAGAAGGATCATATCGTTCATGGTATTAATCCAACATTTAGAAGGAAAATTTTCTCCCATGTATTCTCAACATATTAAGAAATAATATCATGTGTCAAAAAGATAAGTAAAGAATTCTCTGAGTCCTATGGATTTGAAGGGAAGCAAGAGAATAAAAGGATAGAAGAGAGAAAGATGGACAAAGGGAAGAGGGAAAAGAATAATTTTCCCATATGTGATAAATGTGGGAAGAAACACCCTCGAACTTGCCAATAGGGAATGTGATTTTTTTATAAGTGTGGAGAAAAAAGACACCATGTATGTGAATGTAAGGGTAAGAAAAAGGTTTCAAATGTACAATGCTTCATCTGCAAGGAGTTGGGACACTACGTGAACCAATGTAAAAATCATCAGAGTATGCCCCAAATGATGCTATTGGATAATAAGAAAGTTGTGATACTACCATAGATGAGGAGGAATGATTAGATTTCTTATGTTGTTATTAAATAATTTTGTCATTTGAGTGTTGTATCAACGATGTACTAGTTATAATAATTATGGAGTATATAAGGATTTTACTGCAGTACTATTTCATTAAGGACTTGAGATTGTGTGGAACCAAGAAAAGTGACTCAATAACAAGTTAAATTTTTTGGAAATATATGGTTGAGAGAAATATAAACCATAATATGGTTCTGATACTGAGGTAGTGATTTTGGAATAATACATGTTTGATTTGGATATTCTTGACTACCTTGAAACTGATTAATGATTTTTATATTCCATCATTGTTTGAGTTTATAAAATTTTTGGATAGAAGGAGTATATAAAGTATTCTATAATGAATAAGTGGGCATGAATGTAATCAATATGGTTTTATGGTAATTCAGGATGTTGTAGTGTTTTAAAAGAATACATGATGAAGGTGTTCACATGTTATTACATGGAAAAAAGGATCTTAATTGTGTTTAACATCCCTGTAAATTTTGGACTGTGAGTTTGGACAGAAGTATTTTGGATAAGTCTAGTTTCAAATTATTTTTGGATTTCCATAAAAAAGGACAACCTGTAGGTCGGGTGATAACCCGTTGCGTTGGACAAAGCTGTAGGAATTGAACCCAAAATCATAGTACGACTGTCCTTTATTACCTACCACTATCCTACAGGAAGTCTCTGGTTGTTAAAAAATAGTTTTCAATATTTAAATGGTATATTTTTATATTTTTATCCCTATAAGATTATGATAAATAGAGTATTTTTAAGTTCTATTATATTTTAGAGTGAAAGATAAGTTTGTGGTGGAAATTAGTTAAAATATGGAACTCTACTTACCAAGTATATATTTTTTTGTCTTCTCTTATTCTATGAAGAAATTAATTCTTAAACATTATTTAAGGGATCTAAAAACTAAAAATGTGTCATCCTAATACCTTATGTTTTGTTGAACCGATGATATTTTAAATCATCATAGATTGATGGCTTTGAGGCCCTCAATTCTACAATTATTTGTGACTGATGACCTTAATCAATCCCAATAAATATTTACATTTTTTCTCCAATTATGTGTCTTAATTTCCACCAATGTTATCTTAATCGAGATCATAATTTGGTGGTGACTTTTTCATTCCCCTTTTTCTCTTATTAAGACTAAATTTTATAAACCCAATTTCCGATGTGGGTTTTACTACAAAGGTATTTTTTATTTTTAACTTTTTATTTTCAAAGAACAATTTAAAATTGTAAGGATGAAATTTATTGAAGGAGTGAATAATGTAACACCCAAAGATTTCATAGTACATTATTTTTCAAAGTAATTCAATAACTTGCACTACACGCAACACCGAGTTCAAGCGCACCATGACTTACCAAACTAGTCGTTCAAAAGCAGTTATGAATAGTATTAACTGAATTTTGAACTTTATATAATCCTTATAATTTTAGATTCCATATTATTAGTTTCTTAGGCATAATGTAAGAACAAATTAATTTTTTTCAGATGAAAGAAGTATTTTTCAAAAAATAAAATTTTACCGCCTTTTAAGGGAAAACATTTTTAAATAAAATATTTGAAACTTTTATATATTAAATTTTACAAAATATACTTCTTCTTTATAATCAAGACATAATAATTTAGTTTCAATAAATTTTTTGTGTTTTTCTGATAACTTTCATATTTGGGAGAATATTGAAAAATACTATATTTTAACTGAAAATAACTTTTTTTAATCAAAATAATTTGTAGTGTTAAATTATAAAATTTAATGGTTTGGAAGTATAAACAGATTATATTTTTACCATTTAATCAAATTTTATTCATTTTAAATAATTTCACTTTGAAATTGAACATAAACAATTACCAATCTTTTGTTAGTTATTATTTCTTAAAAACACTCTTTTTGGTTTTGACATCGGGAATTAATTTTCAATTAATTTATGCCACTTTTGTGTTTTGAATTTAGAAAAATTTATTCCATTTTTGAAATCAGGATTTAAAAATTATGTAAATAGGTAACTTTTATTTTTATACATTTTGAATAATTACTTCGGTAAATATATTATTTACCATGGTTAAAGGGTAATTCCGGTAAATAAGGATAAAAACTAATATTGTAATAGTATTAAATTACCCTAAAACATGTCCTAACCATATTAGATGTTACATTTTCAACCATGGTCATATTTGGGTCGATTTTGGGACCTCATGGAGCCAATTGTAAATGATAATGACACTTTATATTAATTAAGTTAAAGTAAATACAAAAATGACATAAGCATATATCTTTTAGAAAAAAAAAATTACATAGGGTTATATATGTTATCTTTTGGAATATAAATATTAATTAGAAAGATAAAAATATTTCATACATAATGTTATTTTATTTATAATTTTTAGACATTCAATAATTAATTTTATTTATGACACAATGATGATGAAGTATTTTCCTTATTAATGAAAGAATCAAATAAATGATATTATAAATACTAAAATAAATATAATTTGAAAGTTTTTATGACATCCAAAAAATTTATAGGTGACTATGACATGTTAGGGTTGATTAAATGTATTTAGTTCTAAGTAATAATGTTTTTAGGACTTTAACAAAAATCAATTATTAAATAATCTCAAAATTGACAAAAATGAATTTTTAAAACAAATACAATATTATTGGTTGATATAATATTCCTAAAAGTATAAGGTTAGAAAAAAGGACATAAATAATATTATATGTGAAATTAATGAACCTATTGGGGTTTTCTTGGATGTTTATTATAAGTTTATTGACCATATAATATAAAAATACAAAGAGACATGGTAAATGTCAAACTATTTAACTAAGAATTAAATCTACAATATAAGGTTAATTTAGTGACCCAAACCTATCTAAAACATATTGGTTGAGTTTATGTAGACCCATAACCACCTTATACACGTAATAAATTAGTTTTGAGCCATTATAAACCGAATATGAATTTATTATAAAATAACATTTTAAGTTTTTCCTAAAGTGCCCCTCACCCCTCTTATAAAAGGGTACTCCCCCTTCTCTCTAATTAATACCATAAAAGCCTTTTGGTTCAGCCAACACCAGCCCTAATATACTCTCAACTTCCCTAACTTCAACCTAGAGGCCTTATTTTGATCAAAAAGCCAACCTAAGGAGCCCTTTTGATCAAATCAAAAGGAAGAACCCAAAGAAGAGGTAATGTTTTCACCACCCTCTTTCAAGTTCCTTTCTTCTTCCACTTCTTCTTTCCTTGTTATTTCCATTCTAAAATAATAAATCTAGTATCTTATATATAATATTATGTTATTATAAATATGGTACAACCATATTCAGTATTATATCCATCCTTTTAATGACATGTCACCATACATGCGTACGTACGGCTTACCGTCTCCACGTCGTGGTGTAGTTGTTATTCAATACATTATTATTTGTATGGGTTTAATAATGATGTGTAATTGATGTAAATAATGATTATAACATGATAATGATTCTGTATATATGATATACTACTCAATTATTATTTAATAATTATTTTGTATGATATTATTTTAATATCAAAATAATGATATTATCATTCGTGCGTATGTACGGATTACCGTCTCCACGAACGCGATGAGATTCATTCCCCATCATATCCATTCAAGACTAATTTTCATTTGATGACTAAAAATAATGATTAAAGACTTGATATCATTCTGTATATTAATAACATACATCCCATACATAACAAATATGACTCACATAACAAAGAATATAAAGGAAAACAAATCTGTTAACACCCGAAACGACGATAATACTAATATATTACTAACAGAACAATATTAAAAGATCATATATGATATCATATTAATATATATGATTCTTTTATAATTTAATAACAATTATTTCACCATTATACAGGAGTTTAACCTACCCTCATACAAGGAAAATTACAAGGTAAGTATTTATTTTACAATCTCTTCATTATCCGAGGTTTTTTATACATAATTATCTACTAGGATCTCTTTATCATCCACATCCATGTTTCTTAAAAATGTATTTCAAAACATTTTTACTATTTACTAGACAATGGGTTAAAGTCATTTATACCCTTATGTGTTTTTAAAGTAATATTTCTGTCATTTTTCAAACAAGGTACTTTTTGACCTTTTCGACAAATTTAAGGTAAATATGTTTTTTTAACTTATACGGTGGGTGCGGTTATTTTCCGCTATTATAACATCATCAAAGCTTCCCTTACAAGCTTATAAGAATATTTTCAAAATAAATATTTTCTTTATAATTATGTGACTCTTAAATGATTTCAAAATAGAAAGATATATTTCTCTAAAAAGGGTTTTTATTTCATCTATGTTAACATCCTTTGATGGATTTGAAGTTGATTTATTATGATACAAAACTTCCATATTGTATTGAAGGTTTTGTGATATGTTTGACTATGGATGTGCTATTTTTATACCATTCATGGTTTATGGTTAAGGTATTGAAATTTCATATTCTAGTTTTAATACAAATGTTTATGATATGTTTAAACCTTTTCATATGAAGAATGTATTGGACTTAGTAAGTGATGGGTGGAGCCTGCTATAGCTCCTCGGTGCATCGGTAGGTCTCATGAGACAACTAGACGTGGAATTAGCTGAGGCCCTTTCCCAATTTTGATATATAGTTTTGGCTGAGTCCTTAATTATTTTTAGACATCTTGGCCGAGGCCTTGATAAAATGTTTTAGAATGTCCGGAATTATACATTTCCTCATTATGAAAACAATATTGACGGTTCATGTGGTCATTCTACTAGTAGAATACCCATGATTATGTTTTATTATGGCATTATTTACTCAGTTCATATTCCTTCCATAAAAGTATTCATGTTTATTATTGGTAAAGGCGTGTGGTTTAAATTATTCACCATGCTTAATATTTATGTTATCTTCCGCTATATTTCTTAACCTTACTGAGAATTTGAGCTCACCCCTTTCTTTTGTTTCATTTTCCCATGATGTGAAGAAGTATTTTATGACTGACCTGTAGGGATAGTCTGAGGGGATATGTGTGTGAACTATGGAGACTATGTTGTTATAGTTTTTCACTTTATGATGTAATTTAATACTTATGAATGTATCTAGTGTTTCCAAGGCTACTAAACTAATCGGTCTTTCGAGACTTGATCTTTTGTGATCTTGCCAATGTTATGTAATAATGCACTGACTCTGGGTAACTGGGGTCGGGGTGTTACACCAGGCCCAAAAAATTTAAAAAAAACCTAGTAATATAAGGTATTAGGTCCATATATTTCCATAAATGATTGTTTTTACAAGTTTATAGATCCTTTATCCCCTTAATATTAAATTTTAATAACTAAGTATTCTTATTTTTATCTTAATTGTTGTAATTAATTTTAATTGTTTTCACTAATCACTTTGGTAAAAAATTAAGCTGGACTAATTATAAATTATAAATTATTATGATTCCAAATATGGAATCAATTTTTCTAAATTCAATTCATATAATTTGAAAATTTTAATTAAATATTAATCATGCAGATGCATCGAGACAATGAGTTTTTAATAAGATTATTTTTTTAGAAAAAGATGATTCTATATTAAATATATGAATAATAATCATCATTATGTGAAAATAAATTAATATTTACTTATTTATAGTATATATGTTTCATTTAAAACATTCCCCATTAGGTATTATGTTAATTAATTAAAAACAAGAAACATTGTACATTTTAAAATAGTTTTTAGGAAAACCCATCTTAAACCCAAAAACAAAATTATATAAAAAACCATTATAAATTTGATTCAAAAGAAATTAAATAGATTAAATATAAATGAATAATAATTAGGTTACTTGAAAACATATTCAAAACATATTGATACTTTTAAAAAACTTAATTTATTAAAAGAAATAACTTTTATATAAAAATTGTTATTTTTCATTATTCGCTAAAAAATCAATATTTTCTGAAAAATACCAAAATTTTACCCAAATTAAATTTTAATAGGATGATTTAAAAATTGATAATAATTTTTTCAAATTCAAATTCTAGAATTTTATAAATTAATATTTAAAAAAACCTTATAAAAAAGTGTTTATTTAAAATAATTTCCTTTTTTATTAACAAAATTACTTAATATTTTTATAACTAATATAATTATATCACTAGTGCAGAAATGATTTTTCACTTTAGTTTTCTTTCCTTTTTCACATCGTTTATTAGGTGAAATTATTCAAGGCAACATTGTAAATAATTTTTTAACATCGGTTAATTAAAACTGATCTTATAAATAAATCTATGTTAGGGTTGTTCACATCGGTTGTCCAGTAACTGACATGAAAACCCCATTTATATTAGTTTTTCATGTCATTTATTAGATAAATAAATTGAAAAACAAATTAACCTACATTTTTTACATCATTTATCCAATAACGGACTTGAAAAACATTTTTATCACGTTGGTTTTTTAAAATAACCAATGTGATAAAATGTTTTTTCACGTCGGTTATTGGATAACCCATGTGAAAAAACTAGAATAATTTATTTTTCATGTATATTATCTAATAAAAAATGTGAAAAATAATAATAATAATTTCATTTTTATTCCTCCTCTCCATAATAGATAAGATAAAAAAACTAGAAGAAAAGGGAGCATAAAAACTAGAAAAAGACACTTAAAATTGAACTTTAAAATTTATAATATTTGTTACAAATAAAATAAAAAACAATCAAATCTATAAAATGATTCTCCCATTCAATTCATAATATCTCAACTCATGTGCACTATATGTCTATGGGTCATCAAAAATCTAAAAATAATAAATAAATCATTTAACTTTTATTTTTAATAAAACAAATGAAATATTATAGCAATATTTATAAAAAAATCTAACCTGATGGAATTTAATAACTGTCCCAATTGAAATTATTTCATACAATAAAATTAAAACATAATATCTACATTTTTTAACACCTTATTTTCACTAAAATATTTTTCCAAATAAATTTTAATTCAAATTAACATTTTTAAATAATATATCCAAAATTTAGTAATTGTAAATGAAAAGTCACCTTATCTCATACAAATTTGATCATGGTTCTCCTCTTTATTATCGTATATCTAAATAAATTCCATTCCCTATTTGAAAATAATAATAATAAAATAAATTTTATTCATTATAATATAAACAAGTATTAAAATATTCAAACTTATGTGTTCAATACATTCATAAATTTTTCTCTCACTTCACTATGGATAGAGCATAACTCGTATAGTGTCTTCCCTCTTGGATAAAAAACACCCAACATCCAATGTACACTAATATATAAGAAAATTTAATGTGATTTTTTATTATTTTAAGAGATATATAAAACTTTTTGGGAAATATGTTTTATACTCTTGAAAATATGGAAACATCCAACGCTGAACAATTGTATTCTTCTTAAATATTTCAGTAATATAAAATGTTCTTTCTACATCAATCATTTTCCTAGTTATGGGTGAAAAACACTATGGGTCCATAAATCCATGTACATATGTCTTGTCTTTCTCTGTACAAATTCTATAAAGATACCTAATACAAAAAAACCATAATTATAAATTTTCAATAAATTAAACAAATGGAATAATTTTGTTAATCGACTTACATGGAAAAAAATTCATCATGTTGGTGCCCAACTAATCTCCAACTATAAGATCCATGACATCACTTTTCAAAAGTCCCATAGTCATTGAAAACCCACAAACAATAGCTTCAATTTGAATCTCATATACATCTAATAACAAATTTTAATATAATAACAATCTATTAAGACTAGTATAATTTTCATCTGAATTCATAACACTTTTTATTTTGTGTTGTATATATAGTAATTTTTTACCTTTAAAGTATTCCTATAAAAAATAAAATAAATATATAAAATTTTAAATGATAAAAAAAATTAATAGAAAAATTAAATAAAATATAAAATATATACATACCTCTATGATAATATGTTGAACAAGCCTAGATGTCCATACTAAAAAATGGTTGATACTTTTTCCAACTATACTCACCTAATCTATAGAACATGGTATTTTTGTTGATCTATCTATAATATCATGTATAATGACCCTATGATGATCTACCTCTATCTATTGATGATGAATGGTATTGTCGATATAAAATATCATCCCATATGCAATAATATGTTAGGGATCATCAATATATAACTCACAATAACTAGGAATTTTTGAAGGAGGGGTGTAGGGTAGGATAAGAAATAGTGGGGTCTACAGGCAGAGATGTATGAGTAGGATAAGTAGGAGGAGTGGGATCTATTGGCTGAGTTGGAGGAGTCGAATCGGCAGTCCAAGACTGTCTTTGCATGTCTACAAAAATAGACTGTACCGAAGCTCTAATCTTATCCTCTATCATCACATGAATATCCTAAAATTAAGCTTCCAAAGATTCTTTTTTTATAAACATCCTCCATTAAAGAAGCTTCCGAATTTAGAAATTAGTTTTTTACAAATACAACTATAAGTTATCCTCATACAGGACTCGGTAATTCAGGATTTTCTGATTTTGTAGCTAGAATATTCTTTCTACCCTCAACTATAAAGAACCCATATGTTCTCTACTCCTCAAGAGAATATTTTATGGAATATTTGAAAAACTCTATAATGAGTCACAGTATATAAAGAGTGTATTTAAATTAAATAAACAAATAAAGTAAATATCTTATAATCCTCTCAGCTATAACCCTAGACTCTTTCATAAGATATTTTCTTTTTTTTTCACATCTGATCCCTCTTCTATTTTTCATGTCTAGAGAGGGGAAGGAGTGACAACCTCTACAGACCCTATAGACTCAACTCTCAGATTTTAAAGTTTTTTTTCTATCATTTATTCTTCTAATAACATATACCCTCTCTAAGATAATGTTTGAGGGTATATGTTTTTAGATTGGATATCCTGATGAGATCTCCCCAATTTCTATAAATTAATAATTAAGAATAAATAAATCATTAACATGGTCATTAAACGTAACTTTTTTTATCCTAATCTTTCGTATGAAATGTATATCCATTAATGTCATACCCAGACCATATTATCAAATTTAAACTTGGACCACCCACTAACCATATCAATGTTTTTTATGTATCTGATCTACCAATCATGGTCTCTTTAAACCATGTAAAAAAAGTTTTTTTATTCTCATTCAAAATCCATATATCTTTCTTCTTTGGATAACATTTTTTAAACACAATAATAGGCAATATTTTATATGGATGAGCATCATCTATTCAATTAAATATGTATAAATGTAACTTCTTTATTTGTTCACCTATCAATTATTTTACTTTCAATCTACAAATCCTCTTTCCCCCATAATTAACTCATTCATATAAATATGTAGGCAAACTGATGTGCTCCACTACAAAAAAAAATAGCTTGTACAAAACTCTAAAACCTCCTCATAAATAAAATTCTCAATAATTGAGGCTCTAGTTTGATATGGATTCTTAACATACCCCTTCAATATCTTCATGTACCTTTCAAATGGATACATCCAACGTAAATATACAGGTCCATAAATCTTTATTTCTCATGCTAAGTGAACCATTAAAAGCACCATGATATCAAAAAAAGATGAATAAAAATAAATTTCCAATTGAAAAAATATAGAAATCACTTCATTATATAAAGTGATAAAAGTATTCGAATCAATCACCATATTAAAAATTGAATTAAAAAAATAACACACCATTATGATAGTCATTCTGACAAAGATGGGTAATATTCCACACAAGGAAACTAGTATGATTTGTTGCATCCTGACATGGAAATCATGAAATTTCATACCTGTTAACTTTAAATATTATAAAGATGCAAATTTTTTTACATTTTAAGAATAACCTTGTGTCACTTTTATATCATGAATACATTGAAAAAAGATAATTTTCTCCCTCTTGGATAATGAATGATAAGCTTAGGGTAGGAATGTTCACCTCCATCGTGAGTGAAATCCAACTCCAAACAGATTCCCATTAAGAGTAAGTCCAATCTTTCATTAAACTCATATTTAGTATTTACTTTAATATCTAACAATGATCTAATCAATCTATCAAATATATTCTTCCCTACGTGCATGAAATCAATGTTATGCTTGATCACCTAAAATCTCCAATATGTTAGCTCAAAAAATATTGACCATTTCTTCCAAATATTTCTATCATTACCATATTTTTATGTCTTTCCAAATGTCACATAAATGTTTTTCACCCTCTCAAAATAATGATCAATGGATAAAGGTTTTTGGAGTAATATCAAATTCATGTGAATTATTGAATTACTTTTTTAATCTTCTATAAGAGTGATCCATAAAAAAAACTTTCAACGACCCATGTATACTATTTTTCTCCCATGATACAGAAAATAATATGAAGTTTGTTGTTCAAAAATTAGAAAAGATTTATACCGCTTAACATTGTATCCAGATAAATTTTTATATGGTGGGAATTCATTTATAGTGAACATAATCATTGCATGTAGTTTAAAATATTCCATTTAATAATAATGACACACCCTTATACCTTCCTCCCATAAAAGTTTCAAATCATCATTTAATGGTGACAAGAAAATGTTAAAATCATTTCTAGGTTGTTTTGGTCCATATATTATTAAACTCAACATGACATATTTTCACTTCATACATAATTCAAGATATAAGTTTTAAATTATCAATAAAATAGTCCATGAACTATCTGTGATACTAAGTATTCTATATGGGTTCATTTCATTCATTCATGGTCTAGGTCTAATATAGATAATCAAATGGAGTCCATAATTTTCCATCTCATATCTTCTCATATACATGTCATCTTAACTTTTTCCAATCATGTGAATTTTTAAATAGATGTTTCAAATAAGGAATTATAAGAAGATACCCAAATTCCTTGGTAGGGGTCTTTGTAACTACTAAATCATCTTATGATTTTTCTTTCAACTTATAACTTAACATCCCACATTTAGGACACCTTGAAAGAAATTCATATTCCTTCCTATATACCACACATTCATTCAAGTAGGCATGTATGTTTTTTACCCTAATCCCATTAGTAATAGTATTTTCTTTTCTTTATAATGTTAATTTGGAAGATCAGTGTATTTAGGAAGAATATCTTTCAATAATTGTAGCAACTCTATAAAAATATTATCACTTCATCCATGTTTTTCCTTCAAGTTAATCAATATTAACACCATCGATGAACCCATAAATTATGTATAACCCGAATACAATGGTTTTTTAGAATCATTGTGAAATCCCAGACCTAAATGTTACTAAAAGGTTCCCCGAGCCTGGTTGGGCACATGGCCTAAAGAACATCTTCCCAAATGCGAGAGGCTATCTACTAGCAGTGAGGGACTAGGTGTGTCTGTGGGGAGACTATTCCCTCATCACCAAACTGTAGCATAGAAGAATAACAATAACAGATCAATAGTGTAAGTAGTAAATCATACAAACAATAGATACACATTAGGAATAGATAACAATATCAAAGGAATCTCATGTACAATGGTGATAATTCATGTCATATGTATCTACAAAATATCCAAAACAGGTATACATGGAAGATGTTCAATACATGTAACAAAATCACAAAAAGTGAAAAAGTATCCTAGCTAGCATCATGAGCCTCAGCTTGGTCCTATGATCCCCTTATCCTAAGAAGCAATCAAGAACCTATAGTAGGGATCTTTCCCTTATTAATACCTTTAATTATATAGTCTATTTGGGTACTCAAAGGAAGACTAAACAGGGTTTGAGATATAATTCCAATTGACAACCACCCAAGGTTTGGTGCCAATTAGTCAATGAATATATATATAACAACAATTTTCAAGAAGTAATGTAATATGTAAAGTAAGTACTGAAAGTAAACATCCTATAAGTTCCAGGTTCTCATTTATAATAAGTTCATTTAATCATCAATTTCATTTAATTAATAAGTCTTGAGACACAGTGCATAACCTTACCTCCCCAGTGAAACATGATCAAAGGAGACCTAAACAGGCCATCCATAATGTGTAAGGAAAGTACCAAATCCAATATTGTGCTTTGTATTGGAATACATTTCATATAATTCATTTCATTATTTATTCAATTCGAAACTTGAGCCCATAATTGGCATTCCTAAGCTGGAAATCCAGTATCACTCTAGGTGTAATATAAAAAAACACCCTACAATCCCATCTATGGAGAACCTCTTGAGAACCCAGGTATCGCTCTGGGTGTGTTATAATGTCATTGTACTTCGAGTTTGTCCTTAACAGTCCACTAAGGGTTCCTAAGTGTCACCCATGGCATATATGATCAACACCCTATGATTCCATCCTTGTCATTCCTAATTTGGAATCCAAGTTTCCCTTGACATATAATAGTCAAAGGACTATATGAGTCCATCCTTTACAGTCCATAGGAGGAGTCCAAGTATCACTTGGGTATAATCATGGTTCAAGCTAATTGATTACATCCATGAAATTCTTCATTTCAATCCATATATCACCCATGGAATATAAGTATTTAATACCAGTTAATACCATTTGATAAAATTCTATTTAATAAATTTCATTTAAATGTTTAAATTTCATCACCAAGAACATCTCAATTCAAACTCACCGAAAAGGTGGCTAAGGGAAAGGGCTAATCTTAGAATGTATGACTCTAAAATACTCACTTGGGAAAATCATTATAACAATCATCTCATACTTAAACAACTATTACATGGTGTATCCTCTATTTAACTCACATGGGAATTTCATTTAAATAATCAATTCAATATTAACAATAAATTTCATGACATGGGTCTAGGGCCATGGAATCCATTCTCTATTACTTACCAATTCAATTACAAATCAAATTATCAATTTAAAATTCATTAATGAAATCCCATGAAAAATGGGGAAAAGGAACACCTAAGAATGTCTAAGGTCAAGACACCCATGATGTTCCTTTTAATATATATGTAACACAATTCTTGGTTGGTTCCAACTCAAGGATCATGAATTTTAATCAATTATAGTGGGATCATCCATTAAATAGGACATACCAAGCAATTTAATTCATGGATTAAGATCCTTTTCAAGGCATCACTCCTAGAATTGGGTGTGCTGCATAATGGAATTTATATATAACACTCCTAATTTTAATGAAAGGCACTAGACCACCAAGCGTAGGTCTATAATTGATAACTCGTCTAGTATCAGCTCCTGATTTGACTCATATCAGGATAAAATCAATGAATGTAAAAAGAACCTATTAATAGGGCATATTATCTTACACCTAAATATCACATCTGATATCAAGAAGAATGAATAATGGATAAAAAGGAATTGAGAACTCGTCGATGAAGATCCAATGATATGAGTGGCGCTTAAATCGAATATAGGATGGAGTAGTTACCATGATTTCTAGTTTAGACTTCAAAGAGGGCTTTGAAATAGAGCCTTTACTATGTAGGAGGAGGAAGAGGTATATTTTTAGGTTAAATATAATTTTAAGTTAAAATGGTCATTTTACCCAAAATATATGGGTCTCATGGTTTAGGAACACATTTTGAAAAACCATGCATGGTCTATTATAAGGAAGGGGCACCCCACATGGTTTGTCTGTACGGTTTGACTAACCTTGTGAAAACCATAAAAAAAACTCCACTGTCAAAATTTTATACATTATCACATGACTATGCACCCAAAATGGCATGGATTGATCTAACTATGTAGAATGCAGCCTCTATCTATCCAAACTTGCATGGTTAAAACTAATTGTGTGACCTACCCCATACGGTTTACTCTAACCATGTTCCATGCCATTTTCACCCTGAAAACTGGGTTCTAGGATCCAAACCAACCTCTGACACCCATGTTATCACCATGACCTCAAAGGGAATTCATATTAGGCCATATTTAAACATTTAAACTGAGAATTGATGGAAATAAAATGATTTCTAACTCAAATAAGAATTAGATTCTTACAATCGCCATATATATTCTCAATTCAATATCATGAATTATTTCTTCAATTTGATCAGACTTATCATCTTGCAAAGAATCATCATTAAGAGATCTAAAAAAATTTCCTAGTTTCACCATGCCAAATACAAGGGCTATAACTTAGATTAAAACCATGAAAAATTAAATGATATTTGATCTCTATGCTTATCAACTTATTCATGTTTAAACATTTCAGGCATGGATATGAAAACATTACCTTGTTTGGAATATTTTGTTTAGAAAATTCCAAAAAAGAATCAACACCTTTCTCATATTCATCACTTATTCGAAGTATCGTAACCCATCTTTGACTCATTATTATCTATAACAAATATAAAAAATATATATATTGTCAATATAAACCAATTTTAAATTTATATCAAAGATGCCATAATTTGAAAGTAACAAAATTTTGAAACATAAAACAAATATATGCGTATTTGAAAAGTATAATTATAAATTCTAGACAATAATGGAAAATAAGTTTAAATATAAATGGGAAATCATAAATATAAATTCATGGAAGTAATTTAAAAAAAATATAGTTAAATGATTCTCTCATTTACATTTTCTTCTGAATGAAATTAGATGAATCTTAAAATTGAATATTATTGAACAGAATCCAAATCAAGTGTGCATTTTCAATTTTGATTATTATCTTAATAATTGAATTTTATAAGAAATTATTTTTCATGAAAAAAAATAATTATTAGTTAAAACATTAATTCATACTATAATATAATCATATAGTAGAGTTCAAACAACACAATGATGAATTTGTATTTCGATACATATATATATATATATATAATCATATATTTTTTATGTTTGGTGTATTATGAAAATTTTTCAAAGAATATTATGTATTTTTTATTCTATGAAAACTTGTTCTATTTGAATGTAACACACTAATAACCCAAATTTTAAATATTACTATCTACTTCATTTGATACAATAAAAATCTAAATTTATGGGTAGAAAAATGCTTTCAGTATGAATGTCATGTGATGCATGTGTAATTCCATGAGAATATGTCTATTAGAATATAACAGTGATATATAACAGAACCAATTGACATTTATTATTGTTTATTCACCAATAATATCAATATTATATTTATAGTAACTCATAATATGCATATTGTATATTTAATATATGATTTTTCAAGGTAATAATATGCTCACATCAAAAACAAAGTGTCAATATACAAACACACTAGTTATATGATATTATATATTGAACTGTGTACAAATTAAACTATAGGTATATATTACATTTTAAGATTACTAAGTCTCTAATAAGTTTATAACATTAATTTAAATTTATCCACATACATGGAAGTGTATACATAAAAAATTAATGATTCACAAACATAATCCAAATAAGAAACATTTTTAGATTAAATGTAGAAATTTAAGATGGGATTTAGTATAAACATATGTGAAACAATTTAGTGAAAATTCCTTTCCATTTAATAGAAACACCACAACATTAATATATAATGTAATCTACACACTTTTCACTTAAATAAACACATAATTAATGTATATGAAGATGGTAATGTGAGATTTTAGATGATTATATCTATATTCGAATGCATAATGATGAGACCAACAAAATATAAGGGTTTAAGAATATGGTAATGTGATATTTGAGTACATAGAATAGAAAAAAAACAAAATTTAGGTATTCGGAACCATTGAATGACCAAAAGAGAGGATTGATGTGTGAGGATTACTCGAGAGTAGAGAAGATTGAATGTGAAACAATGAGGCTGATGAAACTTGGGGATCTATGAAGATGGAAAACCAATATTCAAGTCCATTGGATCGAAGAAATGAGGGTTAAGACGTCAGCGTGAGAGAAATGTGTCGGGTTTTACAAGAGATAATAACACCTAAATGATTCAAAAAGATGATTCATAAAATTTTAAATGGTATATAATGTTGGATAAATAATAACCAATGTGAGAAAACCAATTTTTCACATCAGTTAGATAATAACTGATATGATAACGTGGCTTTATCACATTGGTTATTATGTAACTGACATGATAAATGGGGTAACTTGCTTTATCATGTCTATTATTATAAAACTGATATGATAAATCAACATACCTAGATTTTCATGTTAATTAAGTAATAACTGACATGAAAAAGCATGTAAACTACTTTATCACATCAGTTATATAATAACTAATGTGATAAACTAATATAAATTCCTTTTTCATGCTGGTAATGAATAACCGGTGTGAAAAGGATGAGGTGGTAAATACTTTTTTTACTAGTGTGTAATTCATATTAATAAATATGTAAATGATTTATTCTATCATTACCAGGGTTGTTACACCTTATGATTGATTTCATTTTATAGAGCACATAATCATGTATATACTATTATGGGTGAACCTAGATAGTGCTCTAATGCATTGGGTATCTTTTTGTCTCATGAGATGTTATGTATGGGATTAGGGTGTAAACCTAATCCATGATGGGACTTTGTCAACCATGTGATGTTTTCTTAGCAGTTATCCTTGACTTATGCTTATATAATATTTTATGTTTCTTCCACTTTCAAATATTTCCATGATGTTATTATATCATGTACATCTTTTTATATTACCATGTGATTATTCATGTTTTTTCTCTTTTATGATATCATGTTATGTCGATTGACTCACATGTTATGCTTTGTTGTCATGTTTCTTCCCTTATAGGTCTTTTTACCTCACCCATTTTTTCTATGTATTTCCCAGGTTATCCTATGCAATTTTAGGAGATCAAAGGTATTTAGAAGATCATTATGGATGATAAAATAAGGATGTTGCGTTTTTATTTCTTGTTGATGTTTTATGTACCTATTCTTCCAAAGCCACTAGTCCTTTTGATTCGTTGTTTGTTTTTATTGGGTATTTATGTTTAGAATAATATAACGATATGTGTAAAAAGGCTTGGGTTTTTATAGTTTGTATCATAGGTAGGGTCTAGTTATTTTTTGTGATTATGTCTAGAATAATTTAGTGAGACCCCTAGGTATAATTCTATATATAGGAAAATATCCTAGAATTTTGGTGAATTATAGAGCAAGTGTTTTACAATAAATTATATCCCTTTAGGGATACTATAAGTGGATGTGGCTCTGGGATAATTTTACCTATGTGTAAGAAACCTGAAAAGGGTGCATTGGGTATTAACTCGATCATTACTTGGTGCATGAAAAAGAGGCTACATTATACACCTAGTTTGACACTCCTATGGGATATGCTTTGGAAAACTCACAAACTCTTTATGAACCATTATGAAAGACTAGAATAGATTACAAGATTAGAAAACCTAATAGAGAAAATAACCTAGATTGAAAACCTAGAGACTCATAAGTTTGTATTTTCATTTAATTTATAAGTTATTCCTTTTAAGTTCATAGTTTCCCTTTTATATGTTTATTAGTTATAGAATTCTCATATATTCTTTCCTTTATTTTAGTTAATATCGGGAAATAGGAGGAATTGTGTCAACAACCAATGTGATGGGTGATGTAATGGTTTCCCTAATGATATTAATAACCTTATAGTAGTGGGGTCTAGGAACTTTATGGAAATAATGGGTTAGTTGACTCGTGCTATGAATAATAACTTGAATCATATGAAATTCCCTCCTTCTCCTAAGAAATAGTAAGTTGTGGTTGACTCCTTTACACAGCAAAGGCCTCTTACCAATAGTGGATCTTTTTATCCCTTCATCACAGAATAATTTTTAGATCCATTGAGAAGATATTTTATGTCCTCTAATGCTTGTAACAAGAGAAATTTATTCTATCCATTTATCATATGGAGGAAGAATTTGATCAGTGGTGGACACAGATCAAGAACATGAAGTCTAAAAAGGAAATTGATTCCATAGAATTAGAAGGATTTAAGAAAATATTTTTTAATAAAAAATCTCCCTGAAATCTCCTTCTTAAAATGGAGAGTGAGTTCCCTATATTGAATCAAAATGAAGATGAGTCTATTGGTAAATATAAGGAAAACTTCATAAGGATTTCATAATATGCCTTCATCTTTTTCATAGACACCCAAAGTAAGGTGGACCATTTCTTTAGTGGGTTGAAGACAATTCTATGAAAATATTTATCAGTTCAAGACTTTGACGGCTATGAAGAGATTTTATGTTGTTCCCTTAAGGTTGAGATGGATATTGGTGACTCTCGGTGGTCTCATGGTCCTAGAGATAAAAATCATAAGGTGGAGTTTTCTTTGGGAGGATCAATGGATAAATATCATGGTGAAATAAAACCCAACATCCCACATGTATGTGGGAAAAATAATATTGGAAACTATCTGGAGGGAACAGGGAGATACTTCAAGTGTGGAAAATAGGGGCACCTAATCAATCAACATTGAAGGGATATGAAGAAGCCCACTAATGCAATAGAAGAAAAGAAGGTTCTGATAAACACTCAATTTTTGGTACAGTGTTTCAACAATAAGGAACAAGGGAATAATGAAATTTCATTCCATAATCCAAGGGTTTTATAGATAATAAATGATAATAAAATCTAAGGCCTAGATATCAAGTAAGGTCATATGTTATCACTACTATTACGGTGGATCCTGATAATGACATGGTGATAGGTACACTGGTTATTCATTCAAGAATAGCAAACATAATTTTTGATTTTGGTTATTTCCATTTTTCATATCTTTCAAGTTTAGAAAAACTATTCAAACTCCACCTCAAAACATGGGGGTTGACATATCTATGAGAATAGAAAATAGATTAATTATTACATCCCATGTATATAACTCCTCCTTTATCAATGTTTATGGATTGAACCTTCCATAAAATCTTGTCTTACTTCATTCAGTGGAGTTTTATGCTATATTTGGCATGAATTTTTTGTCCTTATATAAATCCAATATAAACTACTAAGAGAGGGAGATCACTCTTCACATCTCAGGTCATGCTATGATTTTTTAAAATTACAAGGATGAGGATGAATATCTTTTGGAATCCTCATATCAAGTGTGGATATTGTTTCCTTATAAGTAATAATATCTAATTCAAATGATTGAGTCAAATTATAGAATCATACTCAAAGAAATTCCCATTGTGAGGGATTATACTATGTATTCCTTGAATAATTTTTAGGTCTTCTAATTGTCTGAAAGGTTGATTTATTGATTGAAATTATACATGGATCTTAGCCCATATCAAAGACTCATTATGGGATACTCACTATTTAATTATAATCACTAAATAATCAATTACTAGAGAATCTAGAAAAGGGTTTCATATTCTTAAGTACTTCAACATGGGGTAGATTGGTCCTCTTCATCAAGAAAAAGTATGGGTCAATGTGCCTCTACATCAATTATCATGAACTCAAAAAATTCATAATAAATAACAAGTATCCCCTTATAAGGATAGATGACTTGTTTGATCAACTACTTGGGGGATAGTATTTCTCTAAGGTGGACCTTCATTCAGGATATCACTAATTAAAGGTAAAGAAGGAATACATTCCCAAGACTAACTTTAGAACAATTTATGAATACTATGAATTCATAGTAATGACCTTAAAACTCACTAATGATCTAGAAATCTTTATAGACTTAATTACAAGAGACTTTAGATATTACCTTAGAAATTTTTGGTAGCATTTATTGATGATATTTTGATATAATCAAAAATCAAGGAGCAACATGAGAAGTATTTAAATATTGTGCTTAAGACTTTATAAAAGTAGAATCTATATGTAAAGTATAGTAAATGTGAGTTTATGAAAGAGGTAGTATCATTATTAGGGCATGTTATCACTAGAAAATGGGTATTTATAGACCCTTCTAAGACAAATGAAATTGAGGAGTGACTCAAAACAACATCTATAATGAAGATCTATAGTTTCCTTGGGCTAATTGGGTCTTATCAAATATTTTTGAGAAACTTCTCACAATTTTTAAAAATCAGTAACCAAACTAACTCAGAAGGGAGTAAAGTACCTCTAGACTAATGAATGTGAAGGGAGATTCAAGTAATTGAAAAAGAGACATGTCATTTCATCATTCCTCTCACTTTCTTCAATTAGGGAACTTTTAATGGTATACAGTGATGTTTTAACAAAGGTCTTGGGTTGTATACTAATGATAAGTGATAAAGTTATAGCCTACGCCTCAAAGAGGTTGAAAGATTTGGATTAGAAATACTAAACACATGATCTGGAGTTGGTTGTAGGGATCTTGATATTGAAAATATGTTAGTATTATCTATATAGTAAGAAGTATAAAATATATGTGAATCATATGATTCACAAGTATAAATTAACATTGAAGGTTCTTAATATGAAATATTGAATATAGTTAAGGCTAATCAAGGACTATTATTGCTCAATCCACTACTATCCTAGAAAAGAAAATAAAGTGGTAGATGCTCTAAGTAGAAATGTTATGACAACCTTATAAGTGATTAGAATTGATAAGGATCCGATATTATTATACTTGAAAAGGATGGATTTATGGATCACAAAGAAAATAACATCATCATTCTTTTCTCAAATGATTGTTCAACCGTCCCTATTTCTGACGCTTTCTGTCGGGGCGCGCGCGCATCCGTCACGCAGGGGAGGACGCGCGGCTTGTGGCCCCACATTCCCGCTTTCCAAAGGTGGGCGGCATCTATTCCTTGTTCAAGGACATCTGCTCCTTGATCTAAACCAGGATGATGGGATGTCGGTTCTTCCTTCCGTGGATTCCTCCTCGGAGCTCGTCACATAGTCCGGGTCTCCCTCATAGATTTAAGACGTATTCGTGAATCTCATTCCCGGTGCCATATCTTCATGGACACCAGTTAATTATGCTGCTTCCATCGAGACACTCTAAGGGGTCTGGTCGGGGAAAAACCTTTGATGAGGAGAATGGTCACACTGGGGTGTCATTGGCGTGTCTTGACACTGGGGGATTGGCATGTCTGTCTTCTGTACCTTATTATAGGGCTTCTCAAGGGTGCGGAAGCCCAAGGCATCCCACATCGAACATGGGGAATTGTCATACCATAGGCATGTACTTGAGGTTTTCCTCAGCTTCCCATGTTTAACATGGGGTATGCCGTGAGCTTAACGTCTTGTAGAGATGGATCGGACTGATCAGAACACTGAGAGTGGATCAGATTGAAGGACCCCTTCGAGGGGAACACCGATGTTGGGGCCAGCACGTAGGAGGCTTCCCGAATACTATGGAGTGCGATGATATGGCATGATCCCACCGGGATGTGGCGGCCCGGGTAGGAATCAGGATGGGTGATGGAGTGAAGGGGGGATTGAACCTCATGGAGGCTTCCTACGTACCATGCCTTGTCATGGATCAAAGTACCCGTAGTTCGGGTGGTGCAGTTTAACGTCATGCGGGACGAGGGAATTTGGAGCTTATGCTATGAGGCGGCCCACAATGGATGGATATGGGGCTTACGCTCTAAGGCATCCCACAATGGTGGATATGGGGCTTACGCTCTGAGGAGGCCCACAATAGTGGATATGGGGCTTACACTCTGAGGCGGCAACCGATGGTGGATATGGGGCTTACACTCTAAGGCAGCCCACCATGGTGGATATGGGTCTTACACTTTGATGCGGCCCACAATGGTGGATATGGGGATTACACTCTGAGGTGTCCCACAATGGTGGATATGGGGCTTAAACTCTGGGGCAGCCCACAATGGTGGATATGGGGCTTACACTCTGAGGAGGCCCACAATGGTGGATATGGGGCTTACACTCTGAGGTGGACCACAATGGTGGATATGGGGCTTACACTCTGAGGCGGCCCACAATGATGGTTGGTGAACCGAAACTAAGGGGTCAGAATAACTGAGTGATGGGTTTGAACCTCATGGAGGCTACCTACGTACCATGCTTTATCACAGATCAAAGTCCACGTAGTTCGGGCATACAGTTTAACGTCGTGCGGGACGGTATACAGTTTAACGTCGTGCTGGAAAAGGTAGACAGTTTAACATCATGTTGGACGGGCACACAATTGAACGTCATGATGGACGGGAAATTTGGGGCTTATGCTCTAAGGCGGCCAAAAGTGTTGGTGAACCGATGTGAAAAGGTCGGAACGACCAGGTGGTGGGCTTGAAACTCATGGAGGCTACCTACATACCATGCTTTAGCATGGATCAAAGTCCTCGTAGTTCATCGGGATGGGGCTTATGCTCTGAGGCAGCCCATAAGAGGGTGTCATGGTCAATTCTCACTCTAAGACCACATGAGTCATGCTCGGTGTGAGAAACAAGAGGTATCAGGGACCAGAAGATCAAGTCGTGAAGGGTGCGTCTGTGAGAAGTGGGGAGGGGATTATGCATTGAGCGGCCCTTAGTACTGGGGATTACTCTAGGATGGAGTCCTGTGATGTGACAAATCATAGAGGGAGAGGGATTTGGGACCGAACAAAGGAGATGCCTCGTTCCCTATCACACCCTCCCCTGGCCTTGGCGGTGGGGAAGTACGGAGGTGCATGGGTGCTACCTTCCACAAGAGAGGCTAGGGGCTTATGTTCTAAGGAAGCCCTTCCTCCGTGGACAAACGCCACTCCGAGATGGAAGATCTCATTCCATGTGAGGAAGATTCCATTCCTGTGGAGACGAGCGGTGTAAAGAATGTCTGAGCCAGGGGGACCCTCCGTGCGAGGCACAAGGTCGGATCACAGTTTAACGTCATGTGTTGAGGACGAGGTGCTTGGCAGTTTAACGTCCTGCATCTCGGACGAGGTGGGTTCACTCCACACCCCTAGGGCTTACATGCCCAACACCCTCTACCCCTTGTGGGAGGGAAGGCATCGGCAAGGCCGTGGTGAAAGGGGGCCGCAGGGTGGACCATCGAGGGGTCCACGTTAGCGTGGCTATGAAAATAAGCAATAGCTGTTAGCGTTCCTATGCGAAGGAGCATAAGGAAAAGCAACGAAATGGGAAACACCTCCCAAGGAACATTGAAATTACTTTGTACGAGCCTGGAAGGTCGTACGGGAAAACAACGCATGGTGTGAATTCCCGGTATAGAGGACATCGGGCACCTATGCAGGGAGGCACCCCGGGGGGGGCATCAAGTTGAGGGGTCCTGGGGTTTGCGAGCAAAACACCGGGATGGCGTGCAATTGGGGAAGAGGGATTGCGCGCGTCTGGGGGGATTGCACGCAACTGGCTTGGATTGTGCACGGGGGGAAACAGCCAATCCCTAAGGTAGGGTAAACCCTAATGACAAGATTGTGCCCAATTAGGTTTTGTGCGCAAAGGAGGGAGTGAGCGCAATGGAAGTGATGGCACACAAAGGAGGAACCCTGAAGAGTTTGCAATTTTGTTTAAGCTGGTGGGATTGCACGCAAAGTTGAACCCCGGGGAAAGGTTGCGCGAAAAGGGTCAATACCTGAAAGTCATATTACGCACGCAGGAGTCCAATTTCGCGCACGGGAGCTAGTCCGAATTCCACAACCCCGAAACTGAAGGGGTCTCCTTTTATTTATAGGCCTCAGGCATCGCATAATCCATACGACGCGCGAAATCTTCCACGCCAGGACCGGTCAGCGTGAAAGGACGCACCGTGCAGAATCGGGCGCGCAAAATTGCGCGCCCCACCGGTGCTTTTTTCGCAAATCGCAGACTTACTTCGTGCGGGAAACATTTTTTCACGCAATTCCTCCTTAATTTCGCACACCACTTCCGGGCCCTTCGGACCAGGCCTCCAAGTCCAAATATGACTTTGGTTTGTCCTTTCAGAACTCCCTTTAGGAACTATAGACTTTTTTAGCATCTACAAATTCCCCCCCTCAGAATTGGATCGACCAGAGGTCACTACGATCAGATTCTAAGGGAAATTCCAAAACTCGAAGTGGGGGATTTCGTGGGCACTTTGCGTGCAAAAGCCAAATGGGGCGCGAAAAACTCCGGGTCGGTGCGGAATTTGCTTTCCACGTGGCATAGAACCATGTCCTCGCCTATAAAAAGGGGTGCTAGGTCCCAAGTCCCATCCTAAAGCTTTTCTGCGAGATAGGCTCTGATCTCTCACGTGCGAAATTGCCTTGGCGACGGCTCAGAAAACACGTGGTGTTAGAGCGTAATTTATTCCGAATTCCGACCGCATTTACGCGCGAACTCGGGATATTCTGCGCCCAGTGCTCTGATTTCATGCCTAACTCTTGGATTGTGCGCCGAAGACCCAAATTTTTCCCCACTCTCTCCGATTCTGCGCACCTCATCTGGATTTCGCACAAATCTCAAAACATTTGAGGTGGCTGTAAACCCAGTCGATGAGGGGGAAGTCGCCGCTTGTAGAGCTGAAATGGCAGCAAATGAGGAGGTTTACAGTGCCAAGGTGGTTTTTTTTGACAACCTTACTTTGTTTAACCTGCTGACCCATGCCCAAAAAGAGTATCCTCTGTCCAACAACCTCCCGCTCTGGAACTTCGGCATCCTAGAGGAGGTCCCACTATCGGGATTCGAGGTAGACAAACCACGGTCATGGGTGACCTGAGAGGACAACCTTCCCCATTACAACATCACCAACAATGGTCATCCTACTAGAGAGACCAGACACATGGATGTGTATGTCCTGAACCCGAGGACCAGGACCATTGATGGAGGTGATCCTGTTGCGGAGAGCTCCCCGACCCTTTATGCGAGCACATTCCGTCAAAGTATCACCAATGACATTAAGGGCTGGCTGCAAGATTGGGACTTGCAGTCCAAGGGAAACTTCACCAGTGAGTGGGCCTGGGCGTACTGGTTTCGCCATACGTACGACCAATTCGGGGCTGAGCTATGGCACATTGGTCTGTTCGAGGCGGTGTGGACGTCGCAATTCCACTTATACCGTCAACCCGAACTCGGGTCGAAGCTGTTTACCTGATGGTCCCTTGACACCAACACATTCCATCTTCACCATGGGGAAGCTGGTATTAGCCTCGGGTACGTTCACTGCGTCGGAGGTATCCCACTGGAGGGATACCAATATGATGAGTTCATCCCTCCAA
Source organism: Viscum album (assembly GCA_963277665.1). Taxonomy (NCBI): domain Eukaryota; kingdom Viridiplantae; phylum Streptophyta; class Magnoliopsida; order Santalales; family Viscaceae; genus Viscum; species Viscum album. The sequence goes on from OY728126.1 coordinate 897,049,824, forward strand.
TGAACACCTGGGAAGACAGTTCACGGACCCCCATGCTGACATGGCACCTGTTGGAGCTATCCAAAGAGAGGTTGGGGGTCAAGGACTTCTTGTAGGACATTGCCTACAAGGACTGGTTCAGCCAGTTCCTAGAGAAGGACCCGGCTATCAAGATGCTAGGGAGGGGAAAACGGTGCCCAACCGCGGCTCAGAGGGGCAAGAATGGATTGTATTGGAGGACCCTGGAGGCGGGGCAATACCAATTGTGGGGTTATCGCGTCATTGAGGTCCGGGACCCGAACATCCTATATGTCGGGTTCCTCGCCACCTTCCTGAGTGGGTGGCTCCTGCCGGTGCGGGACACAAGAATGGGCATCCGTCCAGCAACACTGGTGATGGAAGGCACCATGGATGCCAACAAAATGTTCAATCTGGGGGTCCCCATGCTGTCCAAGTTTTATACCATTATAGGACGCATCTCTAGAGGGGAGTCACCTCAGAGGGTGTGTGGCCCCTTCTAGATCTTTCACAGCTGGGTGGAGGCTCCTCTTAGTGGATACACCTTCCCGAATGTCGTTCGTCCTCCGGGAAATAGCCTGCGGCCATCTCTCCTGAATATTGTCGGGGTTGAACCGACGACGCTCAATGAGGAGGGCATAAGGATCCGAATCGGTAACCACGCCAATTTCAACTTCAGCACGTTCCCCACCCCGATCTTTCAGATGGTGGATAATGGGAAAGTCTCGCTGGAGCAGAAAGAATACTTCCATAGTATCCGAGGTGGGGTGCTTGTAGCTCGGATTGACGGGAAGATCATCTGTGAGCCTTACGTGTCATCCTGATTTTCCAGGCAGTTTGGGTGCCTCCAACGAATGCCGAAGAAGGTATTAACGGACATCCGGGATGATAAGAATCCCTGCGTCCTTCTCTAGATGTGGTTAATGTTCACCACTTATGTCTATTGTGACATCATTACCCTTCCTCCCACTAGGGTCGATGTCGGCCTATCAACTGAGTATGTCGAACACTGGACTATCACATACCCTGAGGGGATTTTACACAAGCAATTCTAGAAACTTGAGACTACCTACATGGAAACTGGGCGATGGGGCAGCAGGTAAGGTGCTGCTAGGAGGGGGGAACCAGGGGCATGTTAGGCAGCGAGGCCTACACAGGTCAGGACCTCAGCAGCGGGGACATCGCATGGTGTCACTGCGACCTCGTTGCCCAGAGGGGGTCACACGAGGCGGCCAGAGAGCTGCCCGGGAAGCAGATAAGATACCTGCTCGAACCTTCCCAAGATGCAATTTTCCCGGCATTGTGGTCAGCCTAGATGACCCTACGGCAATCAATGAGTGTTGATGCCATCTGGAAGAAGATAATGCAGGATGGGATCCATCTGTCAGAGGTCGGGCTCATTCGAGTTATCGACCAGGTAAACTTCCATCAGAGGCATGCATATCTAATGTCCATGGACACATATGCACGCCAAAGGGGTTGTTGTGCGGAGCCACCTTTCCTGGGGAAAGTGATTCTCGTCCAAGAGCATGATCCAGAAGTGATGTCGCCAGGAGAAGGTGACAGTGATGAGGAGTCAGAGGGAGAGGAGAAAATAGGAGAAGACGAAGGAGAAGGAGAAGATGAAGGAGAAGGAGAACTCGAAGGTGAGGGGTCGCAGGGGAGGCCTACTAAGGGACTCTCCGGGAGAGCGGTGAGATTGTTGGCTCTGATATCGACATAACCGAGATACTCGAGGTCTGTCTCTATCCTTATTCATCTTCCTTCTTCGTCCATTATCTTCTGCAATTTCTAATCCATTTATCTATCTCACTCTGGAGAACATAGGTGCTGATCAGGCATCCCCAATAGAGGAAGGAGGAGAAGCACATGTGGGACAGGATGGGGCTCCGACGCCCATTATCGAACTGACAAGCGCAGAGGGGTCTCCTACCACAATGGATCCCGTAGTGGCCAACACACCGAAGAATGATGCTCTGGGTTCCTGTAAGTCCCCTTCTTTGCTACTGGTGATTACTGTTAGAAAACCCAACTAATTAGGATGCTCCTCGTACAGTGATCTCGGCGTTGGAGGCTTGTCGGGCTACTGAGCCCGGGCTGTCCGTGAGTGGACTAGTGGCGGACATACCACCCCCTCCAGAACATACCTCCCAAACTGAGTCGGCCCCGGAAATTGGTGAGCAGGGGGTGGCAGACATCAACGGTGATGTCATTGGAGCAAGGCCGGAAGCTGAAGGAGGCACCGCCATTGTCGGGGCGAGAGAGGAAGGTCACCCGGACGTCGAGGATCCTATTCCTTGTGAAGGCATCCCAGAGGCAGACCCTACTACTGACCTGCTGGCTGCCTTTCCTGCGTAATGGCCCACTGATCCCGAGGAGATAGATGATTCAGACTTGGAAGCGGACGAGGAGAGACGGATGACACGACGCAAAGGGTGGAAGTGTATTCAGTGCTTTCTCATGCATCCTCAGGCAGATTGGCTGAGGTAGATGGGATCACTTCAGGCCTGGCTGCGCTTCCTATATGCCGGAGGGGCTGACGCTCAATGTCTTCATCTAATGTTCCATGATTACATGGTCGAGAAGATACGTGAGAGCAGCCAGCGCACCGATGTTTCCCAGTGTCGGGACAGATCAGTGAGCACCCGAGCATTCCTAAGGGCGGAGCAGGAAGTCTGGTGCCTCTAAGGGCAAGCGGTAGAGAATGAGGTCTTCGTCGCAACATGCTCTGAGCTCATGGAGCAACTGATGGCCTAGATGGCTGATTCCCAAGAACAATTGATGGAGGCAAGTCACCAGATGACCGTACTTCAAACCGAACGGTCGCAGGCACAACCTAGGGTTGGCGAACTGCGCTCTACGGCTGATGATGAAGATAGAGTCTTCAGGGATCGAGAAGCAGTCCTGGAGGCTACCAGCCAAAGGGTAGATGCGCTGGAAAGATCAATCCTACACACTGATCCTTAAGGCCTCTATTTTGTCCATCCCACGAACTTTTTTCTTTCACTGCTCAATATTTTGATCCAATGTGTGGACCAATCTATTTATCTATACCTTTGGTTTAATGTTCTCAACCATAATCCTGAAATGAACAAAAACTCACCCCTAATCTCATGTGGTTCGCACCCAATGTGAGAAATAAAGGATTCTCATGTTATCATTTCGTCCAACTGTGGGGCGTCAACCAAGCTTCAGGCATCCGAAATCTGGCTTGGACTTCTAAGGAGGGGACCTCAGACCGATTGATATATCATCTTCTCAATGTGTTCTGACACACGAGTGGGGAAATGCTGGGGGCATTGAAATCCATCTGAACATAGGTAGATGAAAAATATGAATCACATTACCCTAATTCGGAACACTATGGGGGGCGCGACGATGGAGGATAACTGTTAACAGTGGCGGAAACGCAGCATCCATATCATGTTTGTCTGAAATGGGGACAACAAATGAGGGCTGACTGTTGACCATGTTCGCAACATGGGGCCTAACTCAAATATCATTGATCAGTCTTACGGAATGTTGGCCCAGGACAGCAGGCGGACCGTAGGTCAATCATCCATATTGTTACAATAGGCGAACCAAAGGTCTATCATCCATATTATTACAGTAGGCAGACCACAAGTCTAGCATCCATACTATTAGGGGGTCCCATCAAACATTACCAGTCTTCTAGAACGTTGGCCCAGGACAGCAAGCAGACCGTAGGTCAATCATCCATACTGTTACAATAGGCGGACCAAATTTCTATCATCCATATTGTTACAGCAGGTGGACCATAGGTCTAGCCTCCATACTGTTAGGGGGTCCCATCAAACATGACCAGTCTTTCGGAACGTTGGCCCAGGACAGCAGGCGGACCGTAGGTCAATCATCCATATTGTTACAATAGGCGGACCACAGGTATATCATCCATATTGTTACAGCAGGTGGACCACAAGTCTAGCATCCATACTGTTAGGGGGTCCCATCAAACATGAAAGAGTATGAAGATCTGAAAAAAGGGGGCACACAAAGTGTGGAAAGTGGAGTGGTGTTTTGTTCAAACATAATCCAACACTCCCAAAATTGAGCCACCGTGGTGGAGGCGCATTAGGTAGACGTATTAATCTGGTCACGGATCATCCCAATTTTCAGACAGGATCGCTCTGGTGAGAGAACTGTCACTTACCAACATCACTATGGGGCATCCCGAACTTATTCGGGGTAAATGTCGCAATTACACCACTCCCCAAGAATCCAGGCCAAGGGGCTGACAGTGAGGAGGGATGGGATTTGGTAATCCCTGGGGCTGGAACCAAGACGAAATGTCTGGGCATTCCTACGTACCTCATATGTATGAGAATCAATCCACACGTAGTTCTAGAAAAGGATCTTAGTTTAAGGTCTTACAGATCGGACCAAAAGAGTAAGGGAAGTGGGAGACACATGGTAAAGTGGTTGTGAAACCCAACGTGAATGGGGGCAAGGTCCTGCTTACCATGTGCTCATTGGAGATGTGTTTAGGTCAAGGGACTGAACACAAAAGTTAGGTTGGGCCTGTGGGGAAGTTCCCAGGCGCTCCTACATATCTCATAAGGATGAGAATCAAGCCATATGTAGTTCTTGGGGGCGCCTTTTAACATTGTGCAGGACAAGAAACAAGAGGGATAATTCTCATAACAGGGCACACGTAGTGTGGCTATCGCAAACCTGATGTGAATGAGGACGTAGTCCTACTCACCACGCCACGCGGACTCATGGTCAAGGTCCCAAAGGTGGGACAAACATGATGAATTAGTGGACCCTAAGCTGGACCCTTAGACGAGAGGTCTGGGCGTTCCTACGTACCCCATGAGAATGGGGATCAAGTTGTATGTAGTTCTTGAGGGGTGGCACAGCACGACATGGTACATGTGCAAAGGATGAAAGAGGTGTGCGGGTATAGCCCTCGCACCAAAAGAAACGGCATTTGATATGTCTTGTTTTTTCTTGAAGGTGAGTGGTTTTTCTTTCGTGCAATGACCGGCCTAGGGTAGAATCTCCCGGAATTGCCACAATAATCAATCCGTATATAGGCGTTGAAAAAATGGTATATTAATTGACCAATACCCAACGTGATTTCCCCTATGGGGAGGTCACCACAATGCAGTTCCGTTTTTCATCGTGCGGTCGGGACGATATCATCACAATTTATGGTCGTGTGGTAGGACCAATCAGTACAGTTTAAGGTCATATGGCTTGGACCTGGGGGAACATGCACGATGTGATAAATCGCACCCAATGTAGATGAGGTCATATCCTCACACCGTCACCGCGTGCGATTCCGGGAGAGGAGCCTCGGGCCAGGGAGCTGACGAGGGTCCAACAATCAGGGGGGTAGGAGACACTAGCTTCCAACTGAGCTGGGCCCAAAACGTAATGTTTGGGCGACTCCTCGTTTCTCATGGGGATGAGGGTCAATCTGCGCATGGTCCTTAGAGAAAACCCAAGCATATAACCTTGGTGCTCGTATCACGGGAGCCCCGAGAGACTTCATCACGCAGCTTTGTCCGCCTAACGTGTGGAGGTGCACTGAGGGTTAGTGCAAGGAGTTTCAAGATTCCACCTTGACACGATGGGGTGGAACACAATGTGAATCATGCAACCAACATTCAGGGCCTAAAGGAGACAGCGTGATGACTGAGGACTACTGCTAACCATGTTCGCAACATAGCATCCTGTCGCGTTAGCCTAAAATGGGGACAAACAAATGAGCATCGACCGCTGACCATGTTTGCAACACGGGATTTGTATCAATTTTTTGTCTAAAACCCTCAGGGGCGTTGGCCCGTGATGGTAGGAGATCCCTTAGGCGTTGTATCCAAGCCGTTCTTGGGGGTCCCTATGGGTGTGAAAGATAATGGGGGCCCGAATGAAAGGGAGCACGAAGCTTGACAAGTGGACAAAAACTTGCCTAAGTCGAATCTGACACTCCAGGTCCTAGACCAGAGTACTCCGAGCACATTAGCGGACCACTGGAAAGGGGCGAAGGGCTCAGTTTGAGAGCGTCCAAAAGATGGCGGATTCCCAAGAGAAGGGGGGCATGGTTCCAAAAACCATATACCACACCTATATATCCCCCCGCGGGGAGGGATAGGCCAAGATACTGAGGTAACCAAGAGATCGTGGGATCTCCAAAGAGATGGGGCTGGACCTAAAACCTAAACATTTAGGCGGTCCTACGTATCCCATAAGGATGGGAATCAAGATGCACATAGTTCTAGAAGCATAGTTTAACATCATGTAGGACGATGAGAGTCATTTCATCCAGGAATGTGTATGGCGTGGTGGGTAACCCATCGTGAATGAGGACATAATCCCACACCACACCACACACTCTGGGTAAGGAATGGGGCTAAGGGGCCCGAGAAGGCCAAGGGGCATGAGGCTGGGCCTCGGTCAGGAAGGCCTAACCAGCTTGCAGTTTAACGTCTTTCAGTGAGGATGAGCATGCAATTTAAGGTCATGCTGGACCACAAGGATCCTAGTTTAAGGTCTTAGAACTCGGACCAAAAGGGACCAGATTTAGGGCCAAGTGCAGTTTAAGGTCGTGCTGGACTAAATGTTGTTTAGGGTCATGCGGGACTCGGTGTAGTTTTGGGTCATTCGGGACCGTTATCTAGTTTAAGGTCATGGGGGACCCTGTAGGGTCAGGAAAAATATTTCTTTAGGAACTTGGCGTTGGTGGGAGGAGTGACACACTCACCATCCATGGTCTCGAGGGAGTACGCACCATTGGGATAGACCTTATGGACGATGAAAGGCCCCTCCCATTTGGGCTCCAACTTGGGTGGTTTCCTGCCGGGAATCATTGACGCCCTGAGGGCTAGTACTAGATCACCTTGCAGGAAAGAGCGGAGGCAAACCTTCTTATTGAAAGCTCGAGCCATCCTGCTCTGATGCCTTTCCAGGTTGTGAAAGGCGTGAAGCCTATTCTCATCCAGCGCTTCTAATTAAGTTAGATGGATTTCAGCAACTCTATCTGGTGCCTGCTGGTTGTAGACCGCCGTGTGCAATGAGGGCAACTGAATCTCGATGGGCAGGACGACCTCAGCTCCGTACACCATGGAATACGGGGTCACCTGGGTGGAATTATGAGTCGTCGTTCGATAAGCCCAGAGGGCATTGGGGAGCTTGTCTGGCCAAATTTTCTTGTTATGACCAACCATTTTTTGCAGAATGCTAGAGAGGGTTTTTTAAAACACCTCGATCTGTCCATTCCCCATGTGCATGCTAGCAGGAGGTATGGTTGGAGTGAATGTTATACTTGGAATACAATTTCTTCAGCTCAGATTCTCGGAAGTTTGTTCTGTTATCCGTGAGGATAGCGTGAGGCACTCCAAATCGATAGATGATATTGGAACTCACGAAGTCAGCGATAGAACGGTATTTGACTTCCTTGAGCGGGATTTCCTCTTCCCACTTGGAAAATAAATATGTAGCGGTTATAATGAACCGGAATTGGCAATCCATCTCTGGTGGGTAAGGTCCTACGACATCCAAACCCTATACTGAAAAGGGCCAAGAATACTTGGTAGTGTGGAGGGGCTCCGGTGCCCGATGCACAAAGTTATCATGAACTTGGAACGCATGACACCTCTTGGTAAAATTGATGCAATCATAGATCATGGAGGGCCCTAAGTACCCCAGCATCCAAATTTGGTGAGACAACTTTGACCCGACCTGATGGTCGCCACAGGAACCGGCATGAACCTCTTGCTTGACCTGAGGGATCTCGACTCCTTGAAGGCAATGGAGGAGAACACCATCAAATCCGTATCTGTAAAGGATCTTCTCAATGATGGGACTGATCTGAAGGTTAAATTGCAGCACGTGGCATCGGATTCGCTCGCACTCGGCCCGGTCTAATGGAAGATTACCACGTTGGAGGTATTCAACCAAGGGTTTCCTCCAATCGGGAACTATTTCGTTCACCATGTCTGAATTACCCGGGGCTCCTGACGTAGGGGCACCCATGGTAAGATGGTTCACCCGCAGGCCACGATCATCGTCCTGGGTAATGGGATCAATGACTCTCCGGTGCACTACGTGGATAATCAGGTCATCCTGTTCGGGCTCTGCAAGCGATGCGGCCAGGATGGCCAAAGCATCTGCTCAACTGTTCTGCAACCGGGGAATATGAACGACTTCCAATAGAGAGGGGAACTGAGCCATTAGATGGAGGGTGAACTATAGAAATGGCACAAGTTCTGGATTTCTAACAACATAGTCACCATTGACCTGCCTGATGACCAGCTCGGAGTCACCTTTCACATGCAGATGGGGCACATCAATCTCGATGGCCAGTTCGAGGCCAGTGATGAGGGAATGATATTTGGCCTCATTGTTGGTGCAGAATTCGGACAAAAGGAACGAATATGGAAGGATGGCTTGCTCTGGGGTGATGAAGATGATACCCAGGCCCACTCTGTTGATCATGTGATCGTTGAGTCTCCTACTGGTGGGGCTCCGGGAGGCACCGTCAAAGTGCATCTGCCAGCATGTGACAACATGATCGACTGAGAGGATTGCCTCATCTGGAAAACCTAGGTCCAGTGGCTGATCTGCAGAGGTTGGGTGAGAAGCTAAAAAGTTTTCCAATTCCTGTCCTTTGATAGCCTTCTGAGGTACGAACCTGATGTCGAACTTCTGGAGGATCACCACCCACCGTGCTAGTCGGCCAGTCAACAGAGGTCGGTTCAAGATGTACATCAATGGGTCTACCCAAGAGACCAGTTGTACCTCGTGGTGTTGCAAGTAGTTCCACAATTTCTGTACGGCGAATACGAGCACCAGGCAGCTCTTCTCAATGGGAGAATATCTAATTTCTGTATTGAGGAGCATGCGGCTAAGGTAGTAGAGGTTGTTATCTATTCCCTTATTGTTCTTATGGGAGAGAAGTGCATCGAGGGATTGTTCCATGGTGGTCACATAAAAGACCAGCGGCTTCCCGGAAACGGGTGGCATCAAGACCGGAGGTTGGAGTAGATACTGCTTGATTTCCTCAAAGGCGGTCTGACACTCTTCATCCCATTCATAGGTGGCTCCTTTCTTCATGGGTCAGGAAAAGGGATTACACTTGCCCACCAGATTCGCAATGAATCGGCGTATGTAGGCTAAGTGGCCTTGGAGACCTTGAAGCTCCCGAATATTGCTCAGGGGAGGCATCTGGCTGATGGCCTTGATATTCTCCGGGTTGATCTTGATGTCTCAGTATCTGACAACAAAGCTAAGAAACGTTCCGAAGGTGACCCCGAAGGCACACTTCAACGGGTTCATCTTTAGGTGGCGGGAATGGAGGAAGCCAAACACCTTCTTGAGGTCCTTGAGATGGTCCTGGCATTGGCGATATTTTACCACCATATCATCCACATAGCATTCCACCAATATTCCGAGAATTGGCTTGAATATGCGATGCATGGCCCGCTAATAAGTGGCGCCTGCATTCTTCAGGCCGAAGGGCATAACCTGGTAACAAAAATTACCTTGGGGGGCCCTGAAGGAAGTGAACTCTTTTTCCTCAGGGGGCCATCCAGATCTAGTTTTACCCAGAATACCCATCCCTGAAGGAGAGGTCTTGGAACCCATCCATGACATCAATCAAAAAATCTATCACTGGAAGGGGAAAATCATCTTTCGGAAAGTGGCGGTTGAGATTGCGGAAGTCGATACAGACCCTGATCTATCTGTTCTTCTTTCGGACTAGCACAATTTTGGCTAGCCACCAGGGGTACTGAACTTCCTTGATGAATTTAGCTTTGATAAACTTGTCAACTTCAGCCTCAAACATGGCACCGTGATAAGGGTGCATCTTTCTGGGAGGCTGCTTGAACCCACGATGGCTTGTCGGAAGACTAAGGTGGTGGATGGCTACCCGAGGATCTAGTCCTGGCATCTCGTCGTAACTCCAAGAGAACACATCAAGGTGTTGTTTAAGAAATTCCACGTACTGTTGCTGCTCCTCGAGGGACATGGCCACCCTGATCAATGTGGGTCTCAGATCTGCCTCACTACCAAGGTTCACCTGTATCAATTCATCGACCGTGGTAGAGACACATTCTTCAAAGGCAGGGGGAGTATCCTCCATGTCCTCCTATCCACTTGTGGAGGGATTATCCACAGGGGGAGCTGCTTCGAGGCTACCAGACCCTAATGGGAAGCTGGTGCCGGCTTGGGCGGTAGTGGTTATCATATTGGGAGACTCACGTGCCAATGAGACCATAGCGATGAAGGCAGTCGATCCAATCTCATCTGGTCTTCGGCCCAAGGGGCCATGCTTGATGACATCAAAATAGTAGTGGTGTGTCGGCTTGATCCGGTTAATTCCAGCCCGGAGGAAGATACAGGTATGACGTACTGTCATTTCCATGAGCCTGACATCCCGATACCGTACAGGGGTAGGAGGTTTGGGAATCACCTGATCTTGGTTGGTGTAGGAGTATGAGGTGATTTTCCACCGTCGCTTGGACCTAAGAATATGCCTTCCTCTTGTACCCAAAACCACAAAACATTTCCCCATGTCGGGGTTTGTAGCCTCCAACCGATAGATTGGGAAGATGTATGCGTCATCCAAACCTGCCCAGGGATCACTTGTGACAGTGGCGGGCTCAACCTCACCTGCCAGAATCTGCTTATCCTTTCTCTTATAATAGTTGGTGTCCAGATAACAGGCTTCGCAAGAGGCAAAAGGAGATGCATCTCCTTGGATCATGCATACTCGACCATTAAGGGAGTATTTGAGGCATTGGTGATATGATGAGGGGACCACTGCGTGAAGGTGGAGCCACAACCTACCCATCAACGCATTGTAGGCGGTGTCCTGGGAGACAACCATGAATTCGGTGATGGAAATTAGGCCATTGATGTGGGTCTTCAAGCGAATCTTGCCGACTAGAGTTTGCTCGATCCTTTCATATCCCTAGATCCTGAGGTCGGAGGTAGTTAAATCATCCTCAGACAGACCCAACTTTCATAGTGTCTGAGTTGGGATTAGTTTAATCCCAGAACCCATGTCAACAAGACAGCGGTGGACTTCCACGCCATTGAACTGGATAGTGATGTAAAATGGGTGAATGTTCCCTTGTATGGGAGGGTATTCATCTACACTGAAGAATGAGATAACTGCCTGGTATTCGGCGTTCTCAATTGCCTCAGCGTGGAAGGATTCTATAGCCGCTACCTTTGTCTCAAACTGGAGGGGGCTCCTTAGGGCCTCGGTGAGCACCTCACGCATTTCAGACGATAGGCGAAGAGCCTCAAGGATAGAAATCCTTGCTAGAATGTCGGCCAGGTGCTTCAGAACATCATACTTCTGGGCCAAATGCGAGCCTCTGCTTGCAGAAGGCCGCTCTGCGATTGGAGGCATGATGGGCCCTACCAGCTGGACTGGTGGATTAATGGTACTAGGAAGGTCTCGTTGTTCACTAGTCGAAGCCCGGAGAGTGGCTACCGGATTAAAATCGGAAGGCTGGGGTCAGCTGGTAGCAGGGAAGAGCTGGTCGCGGCACGACCGAGGTTGTTCTGCCTGATCCAGCAACACATAAGGTGGCGGAGGAGAACCGGTCGACACCAGATGAAGGGGTCGCGTGTGATGAGCTCTTTAATGGGCCTACTGCCTGGTCTCAGTGGCGTGCACGGACTAGCTGGAGGTGCCAACTGTCGTGCCCCAGCGATTCATGTATACACGACTCCGCCAATGTTGGCGACGGCTGGGGACATTGGGAAGGTCCACCTAGCGTTTCTCATCATCGGGAGTCAAAAAGGGATTTACCAACTCTACGCTGTTAACCGAAGCATACCCCTGACTATCACTCGAGGAGTCATCCATTATCGGGCAGAGTCTCTAAGAGATCCTCATTTCTGGGGTCATGAATTCTCTAAGAGTGTGGGATGACGACAGCATTGGAAGGGCGCGTTCTTTCTTCTTGCTTCGCCGCCGCTTGCTCTTCCGGGAGGGGGTTGGCTGGGATGACAATGCCGAGGTAGCAACCACAGCTTCTGAAGGCTCTGGCTGATTTAGTCACACACGGATGATGCCATGGGCGCGGGAGACCATCTTGCAGGCCATCCAGTCACTGTACTTCTGGAGTCCATGGTCGGAAACCTATTTCCATTCATTCTCATCACCACTACTGTCATCTGATCTCACAAAGACACCTGCCACTTGTGCTGGGGTTGGGCCCAATCTGACTATATTGTTGTCAATCTGGTCTTGGAGCCAGTCCTTGAACACATAGCATTGCTGGATGGTGTGCCCCAGGGTCCGGTGATAAGGGCAGTAGTTGGGGTTATCAGTGAGATGCGCCTCTTCTGCCTTCCGGCACTCAGGCAGTCGTATGATTCTCTGTTCGAAGGCACTTGGAATTGACTGGGGACCTGGGCCTTGTCAAATGAGTAGGTTCAATTTCTTCTGTCCGGAAAGGGTTCTCTTGGAGGCTGGCCTTGATGAGGGGCCGGAGGAGCATGCCGAGGAGGCGGAACCTGATTATCTTTCCTAGGTGGTGTCAGTGCGTCACGTGGAGGCGTTTGCCGATTTTGAGGTAGCCACTGCTGGGCCGAAGGTTGTGCCCGTGGGGGTAGACCCCTATGGGGCTGAGGAGCTGGCCTCACTGGTAGCAACTCTAGCTTCCTGGGGGCCTCTATCTGGGCCACATCAGCAGGCTCGGCTCTGGCATCTCTCTTTGCAGGGATTACAAGAGGCAGTGGGCGTGCCTGGTTGGCCTGTTGCAGGGCCTCTTCGAGGCGCTGAGCCTTGTCTGAGAAGTCTCAGAACCCTCCAGGGTAATTCTGAGTGATCAGAGAAGGAACCAGCTCTGCCTTGACATTCCCTACGCACATTGTCAGTAATTTCTCCTAAGTTAGTGGCATGTCAAGGGAGTATGTGAGCCCTTTCCACCGGGCGATGAAGTCCGCAACTCGCTCATCAGGCCTTTGATTGCACCTGAAGAGGTCTGTGATGTTCGACTTCTGGGTTGTGGAACTTAACTGGTAGAGGAATTTCCTGCGAAGGTCCTCCCAGCTAGTCACAGATCCGACAGGGAGCTGGCTGTACCAGACAAATGTTGGCCCTTCTAGTGTCTGAACAAAGCAACAGAGCTTGGCGGCCTCCTGCTACGCCGGAGTTCCTAACATAGGCCCACACCTCGAGTTGAAGTGGGATAGGTGTTGTGGCGGGTCTCATGTCCCATTAAAGGGGGCGAAAGTGGGATTCCCAAATCCCAGAGGTGCTGGAATATCATCCACCCATGCTGGGTATGGCTTGCCATCCGGTGGGATTGCAACCTGTCGAGTTTCCAAAGCCTCTAAGCAGGCGATGAGTGCTGCCATCGGATCATCTGGACATGGGTTCCTGTCCTGATGGGGATCTCTAACCACAAGTGCATTTCCGGGATCTTCAATCTGGTAGTCAAGCTTAGCAGTTTGCGAGGAGGCTGGTGGAGCGACTCTTGGGGCAGCAGGAGGAACCTGAGCGGGGTCTCTTGGGTGATCACGCCACTCAGGAGGGTTCGACAAAACATACCGCGCCCTCTTACCATGAGCTTCAGCCTCTCCTCTGTCGAAGAACACGACATGATCACGGTTCCCTGGGAGAATCTCATCGAGGGGTAGTTGTTCCTGCCCCTGCTGTCCCGACCTAGGATCATCGTAGTTAGGCTGCCGCTCCGTAATGCGTTCAGCTAGAAGCTCATCAACCAACCTCTTTTTCTCAGCAATCTGTTGGCACAGCGTGGCCTTCTCGAAATCTTCCTCTACCTTTTTCACTGAGGTGGATGGGTCAGTGATCTTGACATCCCCAACACGTTCTTTACCCTTGCTGATATTCCGGCTTAGCGTTAATGCCTCAGCGGGTGTGGGGAGACCTAGGAGATTTCTATGTTGGCGAGTAATTCTCCCGGATGGGTCCAGTAGTGGCTTGTCCTCAAGGGGTGAGTCCCCGTCGAGAAGTTCCAAACCGTTCCCCTCTCCCGACAGGTTGGCCATGTTGACTTATGCTGCCCTCGGGGGCATGCCCTCAAAAACCACTCGATGAGTCGGGCTGCCGGCGAATCGTACTAAAGAGAAGAGTAGCGTACTACCCCCATCCACGGACGTTCACATGGGGGGTGGATTCCTCTATAACTTTGCCGAGTACTTGAAAACTCTGGATGCATTTTTGTTGGAGGGCCCTGTGGGGGCCAAGTGACTCGGGGTGCCGAACCGCGGGGAGCATGGCCAGGTCGACCTGACGACATTGCTCATTGATATCCTTAAGGTGTGCTTGGATCCGGGGTTAGGGAACTTTTTGATGGCGAAGACGGGAGTGAGTTTCCCGTAGAGTCTGGCGGAAACATTCAAACTCTCCTGGGGTGAGCGATTCTGGTATATCAAAATCTGATCTTGCGACCGGCCAAAACTTCTCGGGGAAGTGGCCTACTGTGAGGATGGTCTAGAAGCTCCACGTCTCAGGTTCAGGATCCGACCCTTGCTGGCCCCACTCATCAACCGAGAATGGATGGGGAACTAGTAGCAGTGACGAGCCAGGCCGCTGGGCCGGTGGGCTGGTGGGCGGAGAATACGGCAAGCAGGCCGATTGGTCGCCGAATCTTAAGTCATCCTCCAAGGGCTGCAGTGTCATGGCTGTCACGTCATGATAGGATGGGCCAGCGGACGGGCCTCCTATCACAGTGTCAGTGCTTGCCGAGGGTGTTCCATGTTGCGACTCTTCCGTCGGTCCCCAGAAAAGTTCTCCACCCTCTCTGACCGAGGTGTAAGGTGCTTCCGGAAAGGCCGATGGTAACTGCAAGCTTGATCCCTGGGGGTAGGTCAAGTCCTCGTCCTCTAGGATATACCTTCGAAGGGAGGAGGGGGTCATACGGATCTCGAATTCAGGGAGTACGAGGCTGACGCGTCGCGTCCCTATCCCTGCCCTTGACTCATAGGACCGGGGGGAGGGCTCCATCGCTGAGTCATACTCCGCCTCAGAGTCCGAGAAATGGACTAGTCTGATTTTCGTCCAGCCTTCCCTGGCATTTCCCTTGCGGCGGCGACGTCCCGCCTTCCTACCCCTGGGTAGCTCTTCGGGGCAGGGCTGATTTCTGTCATGGAGTCCTCTGGCTGCAATAGTGTTGGGGCCGAGAGGACTGAAGGCCGGAGTGCGAGGAGCACTAGGGTAGATGTCGAGAGGGACATGGGGAGGACCTCCATGTGGGTGAGTGACCGGATATGCAATGGCTCTATACTTGCGGCCAGCGGTAGGGGGAGTGGACCCATACCGAGCACAGTGAGTGCTGGAAAGAGCCCCACCCGAAGCGTAGCTGTCTAGGGGAAGCCTTTTACTTTCCAGAGTGGTGGCATGAAGTGGTCCTTCACACTGGATGGCACTACCGCGAATTGTTCTGCGGCGGCAATTGCTTGTACCAACGACCGGGAGAGTCAACCCAACTTGCTTGTAAGGAAGTCGGGGCCTTGATCTGGGTTGGGCATGTAACTGCCCCTGCTCAACGTGTGAGGGGGTTTGATGACAAGATTCAGCAGTGGCTCGGGCCACAGTGGTTGCTGACGTTGATGCCCCAGGGTGGGCATCCTCTTCCGCTCATGCCCGATGCTGGCGTCGGGTCAGATAGGTTGGATCCGGTGGTTCAGACACATTGATTGCCTGCTCTTCAGCTCGGGGAGTCGGGAGGCGGCGTCGACGCGGCCTGGTGGGGCGCCTTACCTTGAAACCCTAGATCGGGTCCCCGATCGGGCGAAATCGGACATCCCTCACCTCATCGGCATAGGGAAGGGAGGTGTCAAGGCGTTCCGGGGATAGGCTCCCAAAATGGTTGAACGTCGGGGTGGGGCGCGGTGGCTCCCTACATGGCCCTCAGGGGCGGCGATGTCAGTGAGGTGCAGCTGCCTCGAGATCCAAATAGGTCATGTCCCTGGTCGAA
Source organism: Viscum album (assembly GCA_963277665.1). Classification (NCBI taxonomy): domain Eukaryota; kingdom Viridiplantae; phylum Streptophyta; class Magnoliopsida; order Santalales; family Viscaceae; genus Viscum; species Viscum album. The sequence goes on from OY728126.1 coordinate 897,065,753, forward strand.
ATGACCCCTTCCTCCTTGTACCTACGCACAAGGTCGTTGATCACCCTCTGTTGGATAATCTCTGACGGAGAGAGGGGGCGTGAGCACCGGACAGTCACAGCGGTCGGAGCAGCTGTTGAAAAGGCGGGACCGCGCGGAGTGGCCGCGTCGGTACTGCCCTTGCCCCTGCGCCGGTGGGCAGTTGGCGATCGAGCTCCAGATGCAGTGATCTGATTCCTGAAAGCAGGGAGATGTACCCATTAACACTAGCAGGAAAAGGAATCGACAACCAATAGCCCAGTGTCATTCCGCCTTTCGTGGTCGATAAGAGGGATCCACGATGACGATGTCGCAGAACGGAGTTCTCAACGTCCTGACCGCCCCAACCCCTGGCCGGTTTCACATCCTGGTGCTGGGTGCCCGGACCTGGTGACATGCTAATCTTATGACACCCCAAATGATACCGGTCTCCATATTGAGGAGAAGAGATTCACGTCGGGTTCACCATTTTCTGCTTCTGACGCTTTCCATCGGGTGTGTGCACATCTGTCACACAGGGGAGGACGCGCGGCTTGTGGCCCCAGATTCCCACTTTCCAAAGGCAGGCGGCATCTATTCCTTGTTCAAGTACGTCTTCTCCTTGATCGAAACTGGGATGATGGGATGTCGGTTCTTCCTTCTGTGGATTCCTCCTCGAAACTCGTCACCTAGTCCGGGTCTCCCTCATAGATTTAAGACGTATTCGCGAATCTCGTTCCTAGTGCCATATCTTCATGGACACCAGTTAATTACGCTGCTTCTGTCGAGACGCTCCAAGGGGTCTGGTCGGGGAAGCAACCTTCGGTGAGGAGAATGGTCACACTGGGGCGTCGTTGGCATGTCTTGATGCTAGGGTATTGGCATGTCTGTCTTCTATCCCTTATTATAGGGCTTCTCGAGGGTGCGGAAGCCCGATGCATCCCACATCGAACCCGGGGAATTGGCATGCCATAGGCATGTACCTGAGGTTTTTCTCAGCTTCCCATGTTTAACACGGGGTATGTTGCGAGCTTAATGTCTTGTAGATATGGATTGCACTTATCAGAACACTGAGAGTGGATCAGATTGAAGAACCCCCTGGGGGGAACACCAATGTTGGGTCCATAATGTAGTCGGATTCCTAGATAATGTGTAGTGGAATGAGGTGGCATGATCCCCCCAGGATGTGGTGGCCCGGGTAGGAATCCGGATGGGTGATGGAGTGAAGGGGGTCTTGAACCTCATGGACGCTTCCTACGTACCATGCCTTGACATGGATCAAAGTCCTTGTAGTTTGGGTGGTGCAGTTTAATGTCATGCGGGATGAGGGCATTTGGGGCTTACGCTCTGAGGCATCCCACAATGGATGGATATGGGGCCTACACTCTGAGGCGGCCCGCAATGGTGGATATGGGGCTTATGCTCTGAGGCGGCCCACAATGATGGATATGGGGATTACACTCTGAGGTGTCCCACAATGGTGGATATGGGTATTCCACTCTCAGGCGGCCCATAATGGTGGATATGGGGCTTACACTCTAAGGTGGACCACAATGGTGGATATGGGGCTTACACTCTAAGGTGGCCCACAATGGTGGATATGGGTCTTATACTCTGAGGCGGCCCACAATGGTGGATATGGGGCTTACACTCTGAGGCATCCCACAATGGTGGATATGGGGCTTACACACTAAGGCGGCCCACAATGGTGGATATGGGGCTTACACTCTGAGGGGGCCCACAATAGTGGATATGGGGCTTACACTCTGAGGCAGCCCACAATGGTGGATATGGGGCTTACACTCTAAAGTGGTCCACAATGGTGGATATGGGGATTAAACTCTAAGTCGGCCCACAATGGTGGTTGGTGAACCAAAACTAAGGGGTCAGAACAACCGAGAGATGGGATTGAACCTCGTGGAGGCTACCTACGTACCATGCTTTATCACGTATCAAAGTCCATGTAGTTCGGGCATACAGTTTAACGTCATGCGGGATGGTATACAGTTTAACATCATGGGGGACGAGGCAGATAGTTTAACATCATTCTGGAAGGTTATACAGTTTAATGTCATGCTATAAGAGCAATTTGGGGCTTACGCTCTGATGCGGCTCAAAGTGTTGGCGAACTGACGTGAAGAGGTCGGAATGACCGAGTGGTGGGCTTGAACCTCGTGGAGGCTACCTATGTACCATGATTTAGCACGGATCAAAGTCCTCGTAGTTCACTGGGATGGGGATTACGCTCTGAGGTGGCCCATAATAGGTTTTCATGGTCGATGCTCACTCTAAGCCCACGTGAGTCATGCTCGGTGTGAGAAACAAGAGGCAGCAGGGACCAGACGATCACGTCGCAAATGGTGCATCTGTGAGAAGCAGAGAGGGGATTACGCGTTGATCGGACCTTAGTACCAGGGCTTACTCCAGGATGGAGGCCCATGATGTGACAAAGCATAGAAGGAGAGTGATTTGGGACCGAAAAAAGGAGATGCCTCATTCCCTATCACACCCTTCCCTGGCCTTGGCGGTGGGGAAGTACGGAGGTGCATGGGTGCTACCTTCCGCAAGAGAGGCTAGGGGCTTACGCTCTGAGTCAGCCCTTCCCCATGGAAAAATGCCACTCTGAGAGGGAGGATCTCATTCCATGTGAGGAATATTCCATTCCCGTGGAATTGAGCGGTGTAAAGAATGTCTGATCCGGGGGGACCCTGCGTGCGAGGCACAAGGTCGGATCACAGTTTAACGTCATGTGTTGATGACGAGGTGCTTTGTAGTTTAACGTCCTACAGCTCAGACGAGGTGTGTTTGCTCCACACCCCTAGGGCTTACATGCCCAACACCCTCTACCCCTTGTGGGAGTGAAGGAATCGGCAAGCCCGTGGAGAAAGGGGGTCGTAGAGCGAACCATCGAGGGGTCCATGTTAGCATGGCTATACGAAGAAGCAATAGCCGTTAGCGTGCCTATGCGAAGGCACATAAGGCAAATCAACGCAATGGGAAACACCGCCCAAGGGACCTTGAAATTACTTCGTATGAGCCTGGAAGGCCATACGGGAAAACAACGCATGGCGTGCATGCCCGGTATAGAGGACATCGGGTGCCTATACAGGGAGGCACCCCGGGGGGTGTCAAAGTGAGGGGTCTTGGGGTTTGCGCACAAAGAGAAGGTTTTCATGCAAAACACCGGGATGGCACGCAATTGGGGTAGAGGGATTTCATGTGGCTAGGGGGATTGCGCTTAATGGGCTTGGATTATGCGCGGGGGCAACGGCTGATCCCTAAGGTAGGGAAAAACCTAACGATGGGATTGCACGCAATTAGGTTTTGCACGCAAAGAAGGGAGTGCGTGTAATGGAAGTGATTTCATGAAAAGGAGGAACCCTGAGGAGTTTGAAATTTTGTTTAAGATGGTGGGATTGCGCACAAAGGCGAACCCTGGGGAAAAGTTGCACGAAAAGGTTCAATACCTTAAAGTCATATTGTGCGTGCGGGAGTCCAATTTCACGCATGGGAGCTGGTTGGAATTCATCAACCTAGAAAAGGAAGGGGTCTCCGTATATTTATAGGTCTCAGGCATCGCGGAATCCAGATGACATGTGAAATCTTCCGCGCCAGGACCGGTCTGCGCGAAAGGTCGCACCGCGCAGAACCAGGCGCGCAAAATTGCGCGCCCCGTCGGTGCTTTTTTCGCGAATCCCGGACTTCCTTCGCGTGGGCAAAATTTTTTCACACAAGTCCTCCTTAATTTCACGCACCACTTCCGGGCCCTCTGGACCGGGCCTCTGAGTCTGAATATGACTTCACTTCGTCCTTTCGGAACTCCCTTTAGGAACTACGGACTTTTTCGGCGTCTACAGTCCCTTTAAGATAAGATAAAGTATGATCAAAGAGATGATGTGGAAATACAAAAGAAGGTGGAAGATAAAAGTAAAGGAGAATTATCAAAGTTAAAAATTGATGAATAAAGAGTTGTAATATTTGGTCATGAATATTTGTACCATCAAATCCAAATATAAATAATGATTTTTGAATGATGCAAATAGCTCAACCTTCTCCATCAACCTAGGGATCATGAAGATGTATAAACATCTATGAGAGGACTATTGGTGGGATAGTATGAATAAATAGATCATAGAGTATACATAAAAATGCCTGGTATGTCAACAGTTGAATATTGAAAGGTAAAAGTATAAGGGGATGATACAACCATTACCCATACCTATATGGAAATGGGAAAACATCATCATTGAATTTGTCACTAGTCATTTGAATTTATAGAAAGGAAATAATGATATATGGGTTGTGATCGATCATATTACAAATATTTCTCACTTAATTGCAATTCTATAGGACTTATCACTTGATCGACTTTCAAGGATATACATCAAAGAAGTGGTAAGGCTGTATGGAGAACCATTATCAATTGTAACTGATCGAGATCTGAGATTTTCCCCCAAGTTTTGGAAGAGTCTCTAATATTCTCTAAACACTGAGTTGAACTTCAGTATAGTTTATCACCCCCAAAATAATGGCTAATCTATGCAAACTATACAGAAACTTGAGGATATATTGAGAGCATTATCGATGGAATTCAAAGGATGATGGGATCAAAATTTTCCTCTAGTCAATTTCTCTTAAAATAATATCTTTCACTAAAGCATGTAAATGGATATATATGAATCCCTATATGAGAATATATGCATAGAAACTATGTTATAGGATTAATTTGGTGAATGTAAGATTCTAGGACCTGAAATGGTCAATGAAATGGTAGAAAAGGTCAAGACCATTCAGCAGTACATTATAGTTTCCCCAAGTCAATGGAAGATCTATGCTAACAATCATCGATGGGACCTAGAGTCTGAGGTTAGAGATAAATTGTTACTCCTTATATCTCTATGGAATAGAATAGTGAGATTTGACAAGAATGGTAAGCTAAGTCCTAGGTATAACAACCCCTTTGAGATTATCAAATGCATCAGAGTTGTGGTCTATTGCCTAGAACTCTTAAAAAATATCTCCAAAGTACATGATGTATTTTACATATCCCTCTTGAGGAAGTACATAAGAGATCCCACGCATTAACTTAATTCAAAGGTGGTATAGATGGAAAATGACCTCTCATGTGAGGAGAAGCTAGTGAAGATCATGAATTGTAGAGATAAATATATATGCAATAAAACAAATCACCTAGTAAAAGTACTCTGGTGAAACCATAAGTATGAGGAGGTAACATGAGAACTTGAGGAAGCCAAGGAGAAAAAGTACCCATTTTCACCTTAGTTTGTAAAACAGAATTTCAAGAGTGGAATTTCTTGAGGGAATAATGTAATGACCTATAATTTTATAAATAGAATTTTCCTTATAAATATATAATTATATAATATTTAGTAATATAATATTATATAATGCAAAAATAATACATGATAAAACCAACTAACTTTTATTATAATAATTCAAAAATTACAATTAGAGAATAAACATGGCCATAATAATTGAAAATATTATAATGGAAGAAATAAAATATAATATAACTAAAATATGAAAACTTAGATATGCTAGATTCACTAGAATAACCCCTATAACACCCTGATATTTTGGTGAAATATTTTTTTTCAAATAAATTTAATCATTTTTATATTTTATGCTACACACAACACTAATTTTGTCTTTCGTTACATGCAACACTAAGTTTAAAAGAAACATTGCATACTATTAAAATATTATTATTTAATATGATAGTTATCACCTAGCTATTGGAATGGCAGGTATGAATAGGATTAACTAAATTAAGAAAATATATGGTTTACATATGTATATAAAATGAATTATTTTGTGACGAATTAATTATAAATGAAAATAAAAACTATTTTAAAATAAAGGAAATCTTTCTTAAAAAAACTATTTTTATGCAAACAAACACATTTTACCTTAATAAATTAAACAAACAAATTTTGGAGAATTATTTTAATTAAATTTATATATTATATATTAAAAAAATAACATTCATATTATTTATTTTCTAGATAATATATAAGAAAAATTCCAATTTTATGCTTAAAAACTATATTTTTATAAAAAGTTGTTTTGTCTCTTTTTTAAGCTTATTTTAAAGCTAATTTTTGAAAATATTTGAAAATTTATTTAAAAAAATAATGTTTGTTTTTGAAATATTAATTTAAAAATTATCTTAGGGTGAATTTAAGAGAATTTTCTGAGAAAATACATTTTTTTAATGAATAGTGAAAAATACTAGTTTTTATTAAGAATTTTCAAAACTTTTAAAACTATTAAAAACATAAAAATTGTTTTAAGATGTTTTTAAAAGAAAAAATAGTTCAATTATATATCTATTGATCCAATTTAGGTCATTATAATCATTTTTATAATGAATTTTGATATAAAAACTTTTAAAACTTTTCAACATTTTCTCTTTGAAAACATTCTTTCTCGTCAAGTTTGCGGGATTAATTTTAAATTAAATTTTGAAAATTATATGACTTACATGTGGAAATATAGATTCCATATTTTTAATTATCATAATTTATATTATATAATAATTTTAAATTAATTTTTTACAATAATTAATAGTAAAAATAGTAAAAATTATTTATCACAGTTAGGGTAAAAATGGGTTTATCGGGGGTTAAACTAAAAATATAAGGGTTAAAAAGGACCTAAAACTTTTATAACACAAAATTTAATGTAAATATTTAGACCTTATATCTTTTAGGTTCTAAAATGGTCTATTTTTTATCCTTTTTTAATTTGAAAATGTGGGAACACCTTTTTATTTTCAAAAATTACAAGTATGTCACTCACCTCACTTAAAAAAGGCCACCTCCTCTCCTATACACTTTATACATTCACAATCCATTTTTTAGTCAATATCATCCCAAATAATTTCCTTAATTACATAATATCATTCTATAATCCTTATTTTGGTCATAAATTCAACCTAATAATCCTTTTGATGCAAACGAGAAGAAATTGTCTGAAGAAGAGGTAAGATCCCTAACCAAACATTTTATTTTATTTCTACCTATATATACTTAAATTATTATTAAACCATGATAAAATAATAACCTCATTATATTCCATAAACTGATATGTTTTTATTTTAATTTCATTACCAACAACCATCACATCTTACATCAAACGGGTTAGGAAATCATCATTTGTGTGTATGGTGGACCACCGCCTCGTGAACCGATGTCATTCATTTTTCCATTAACACCTATAATGGATGGATTAAATGTTTATATATGATATTTATTATATTATTATACTTTTTAATTATTATATTACATATACCTTCTTTCTTTCCATTATGTGGGAAGATAATAATGTCACTCGTGTGTATGGAGAACTACCGTCTCGTGAAGCGATGTGATTCATTCACACTTTACATGGATGTTAATAAGGATGGGTTTAATTAAACTATATGATATATATTATAGAAAAATTATTTTTTAATGGTAATATATTATTTATATTTCTTTTTTTCTTTCCATTGGTAAAATGGAAACAATGTCCATGCATGTGTACATTCTACCGTCTCCATGAACGGTGTATTTCATTTTCTATCTATAAAATTTATGGATCACTATAAATAAATTTATAATGAATATATGTGATATTTATATCAGTTTTAGAATTCTTGATATTATTTAATAATGATCAAATTAATAGGACCAAAAATAACAAATCAAACCATACACAAAAAAAAGTAGTTTTTGCCTGAAACATGACTTTAACATAGACTTGTTAATAAACAGGTAATAAAAGGTCATAAGTAAATAATATATGGTATGATATATATATATATATAGTTATATAATATATTTATAATAAACTTATATTTATTATATATGAGGTCTGAACGTGTATTGAGGAATTTGAGACTTACGTTAACAGATTATTGTCTAACTTTTATTTTCTATGAGACACAAACCATATTCACCATATGTTTCATTTATATGGTGTATATACTAACCATGAATGTATTTTAATATTTTTATACTTAAAATTATGGGTATTTATATATCCATTTTAGTATCTCTCTTTCATGGGGTTTATGATTCAAAATATACCAAAGTAGTAAGTTATTTTTGTCTCAATTTTCTTTCCTTGATACATATGTTATGTTATGAACCTATATTATTTTATGATGTGTATATACATACCCTTTAAGCTGTAATATCATGAATTTATTTATTATAATTATATTTTAAGTTTTATTTTTTTCATTCCTTCATGGGGCCAATAATTCAAAGTTACCAAAGTGGTAAATATTTTATATTACAATCACATAGTTTATCAAGATTCTTTATGATTATGTTTATGATGATAAAATATTATGATATATCTCCCAAAAAACTCATGAATTTTATTCTCGAATTTTTATTTTTTTAGAATAAATTGTTACCTTTATTTTCCTCTCTTTATGCAATCAAGAGTTCAAAAGTATGATTTTAAGAAAAAAACAACTTTATTTCTCTCTACAATCAAAAATCCATTTTTCTTCCAAAAAAATGTTTTCTAATAGTGTTTTCCAAAAAAATCATTATTAAAAATTATTTATTCAAGTAATTTTACTCAAGTTTGACATTTTAAAAAAAAATAATAAAGGAATCTTCATGTTATTTTCCAAATAATGTCTACTTGGATTTTATTGAAAATGTGAATGAATTTTTTTAAACATTTATGGTATTAACAGAATTTTATATCATCATGACCACTAAATTTTTTAAATATTATTTTATAATTTTTCAATGTTATTTTAAAAGAAAGATATTTTTTAAAAAAATTATTTTTTAAAAGGTGTTTTTAAATCATAAATTTTATTTTCCTCAAAAAAATGTTTTAAATTATTTTTAAAGATTATTTTATAATATTTCAAGGTCATTTTTAAAGAAAATAATTTTTTAAAAAGAATTATGTTTCAAAAATTTATTACCAAATTGAAAAAGATATTTTCCTCAAGAAATTTTTTAAATTATTTTTAAGTCTTTCTTTATAATTTTTCATGGTTATTTTCAAAGAAAATAATTTTCAAAATGTTTTATGTTTTAAAATGTATTTTTCAAAGTGGAAAGTATATTTTACTCAAGAAATTTTTTAAATAATTTTTAAATCTTCCTTTAGAAGATTCAAATTTTATTTTTAAAGAAAATGATTTCCAAAATGTCATATGAATTTTTAGTTTTATAAAGTTATTTTCAAATAAAATTTATTTTCCTCAAGAAATGTTCCTTGTGTATTTTCAAAAATCATTTTCTATCTAATATTAAATATATTGATGTTACCTATGCCTTATTGGGGATATTATCAAAGGATAACATTATTATTCTTTCTATTAATGGTTTATATTTATGATGGAATGATGTTTATGGAACCTGTTTCTCTTCCACGGACTATACCATGAGGAAATTCTTATGAAACCCACTCCTTTTCATGGATTATACTATATTTAAATGGTGAAATTATTATGAAACCAATCTATTTTCTATATATTATGATATAATTAAATGTTTATGAAACCCATTTCATTTCATGGGATATTATATGATGAATATTTTATACTATTTTGGAACATATACGTATGATTTTCATTATGTAATGGGTGGGACCTATATCTCCCTCTAATGTATTGGGTAAATATTTATATCTCATGAGATATAAAGTACTTGAATGGGGAGTGAACCCAATTTAGTAAGGGAATATTTTTTCTGTGATGGTCTTGGGAGTAAACCTTAACTACCATGATGGTTTGGGGAGTGAACCCATTCCACTATGATAGCCTTGGCAGTGAGCCTTGACTACTATGGAAATGATTTTCTATGCTTATGTGTATTCCAAAATTCCATTTCTTATGCCAATGTTATTCTCTCATGGCTCATGTTCTTTGATTCCCTTATGATTTATGTTTTATGATCTTCCAATATTTATGTCATGTCTTAATATTATGATCTTTTATATGCAAGGTATAGTTTTAAAATTATAATATCTTTTTATCATACCCTTTTGATAATGTATTGATTATGTGATCATTTATATATCACTTTTTTTCCCTTATTGAGAATCTGAGCTCACCGTTTCTTATGTTTCCTTTCCATAGTTTATTAAGTGAGGTTTTAAGTAGGGTATATTTTTGAATAGCACTAAAGGGGAAGATCTTTATGGGAGATATTGAAGAAAATTCACCAAATTATAAGATTGTGTACCTATTCTCTAAAGACACTAAACTATTATAGTCCTCAGGCATGTGTTTATGTAATGTATTAAATATTCATCTAAAAAGATATAATACCAATGTATTAAAATCCCAGGTCACTATAGTTGGTATTAAATTAAAGGTTTAGTTAACCTTTAGAAACTAATATGAGAAAACATTAGTGAGGTCCCTAGAGATATTTCTAAGGGCGTGTCTAGGGATATGTATAAGGATGAGTTAAACTATAATAAAATGTCCTAGAATTTTGGTAAAGGATAGAGTGAGTAGTTTCTAAGAAATTAAATCCCTATATAGATACTACAAGTGGATGTGCCTCTAGCACAGAGGTACATAGGGGTAATAAATCTGAAAAGTTCACATTGATATAGACTCGATTTTCACTTGGTGCACAATAGTGGTCCATACTACACACGTAGTTTAACACTCCTTAGGGATATGCTTTGGAAATTCAAAAACTCTTTATAAACCATCATAAAGGATTTAAATATATGAAGGATATGATTGGACTAGGATAAACCTAAGGTGTTTTAGATTAATAATAAGGTGACATGATTTAGATATTCTATAAGTGATTTTTCAGGATTGTGTGGTTCCCCACTATGATTAGTGTTTCTCACACTACGCTTTTAGTTTTAGTCGATGGATAAAACCTAAATAAATCATGTTAATGTTTAATGTGATGTACAATGAAAGTATTTTACTCCTAATAAACTAAATTTTATGGGAGTTTGAATGAAAAATATTATTTTTTGTATCACATAACTTTATCAAGATATGAATCATATTTTAATTATAGATAAGAAATGGAGGGAACAATATTCTATTGAGATATTCATGAGGAAATTTCCACTTTATTTTTGTGGGACTTCTAATCCACTAGTTTATGAGCAATGTATTAGAATCAATGAAAATATATTTTTCATCCTCCAATGTTTGGAGCATGATAAAGACATTTTGGTTGTCTACCATTTGTAAGGTGAAGCAAATCAATGGTGGACTCTTATCAAGAGTATGAGTAAATAGGATGAAATTTCCTCCATATATTGGGACAATTTAAAAAAAATATTTTTTAATAATTAAATTCCTTGAATTATTCATATGAATATGGATAAGGATTTCCTTGAACTAAAGCAAAAGGATGATGAATTTGTTGATACCATGAGGAAAAGTTTACAATACTTATGAGGTATGATTCTAGTATTATCATTGATTGTGTTTTCATTACATATAAATTTGATTATATTTTTAAGGTTTATTTATAGTCTAGGTAATACCCTAATTCATCTCTCAATGAGCATTGATATTTTTAGAGTATGCGTTTTTAATAAAAATTACTAAAAATGGGGGTGATTCTAAAAACAATTTTAAGAAAATAACTTGATTTAAAGAGCTTAATAGTTGATAGATAAAGGTTTTGATTTAAGAATTATGATATAAGGAGATCATTTCAAGTTCACTACACATCTTGGATATTTCACTGTTCTGAAAATTTCACATAGTTTTGTTTAATTCTTTGGTTGAAGGTTTTCAAGATCTTGACTACCCTCTTACCCCTTAAAATGATACACAAAGAAGAAACCCTTGACACAATGATTGTTTTGTCATGGTTTGGTTATAAATTATAGAAAAAGAGATACCAAATCATACTGAAATCTCATATATGTGTGATAGATAAAGGATGCTTGTGTTTTCTAATCAGAACAACACAAGATTCCTACTTTAAATTCCAACCCAATCGGTGTTAAAATTAAAAAAAATTCACTTAATTATATCAAAAGAAATTCATTCAGGGGAGAATTATGTCAAGACAAGAAATAATTGAAATATTTAACACACTAATTATACAAAACCAGTAGAATAACTGGTGTCGTAACTCCTTCCCAATTGTGTGTAGCTCCCTCAAAATGATCGTCCATCGTTTAGCTCGATATCAGGAGGAGGAGGAAGCGCAAGTGAAACTTCCCCGTCATCCTTGATCCCCCTATGAGGATAGGGGACTCCAAAACTTCTTATATGATGAGACGAATACTTTTGATATTCAAAATACTAGATATTTTCCTCCTGGCCTAACTTTCAAATGAGGATCCCAAGCTTCCATTTTATAGGCAAAGTGGAAGGTGGTTTTAGGCACACAGATTATGTAAAACCACTTAGCACATGGTTTTATACCACTTTATAGTTGAATATCAACTTGGAAAATACTATAAAAATGTTACCCCACCTCTTTAATGTCTCCACCTAAAGTTTGGCACCATTTGGACAACTAGATCCTGAGATATGGATAAATCATAATACACCACTTTCGACTTCATGCAGATTTGGTGTGCTGGAAAAATAAGGTCTGTTGGGTCACCATATGGCCGAATGAGAATTGGTTTCATTAAGATTAAATGTAGATCAATGAATTTTGTACAAGCTCGTAAAATTTCATCCAACTTGGATACAAGATTAAGTAGCATTGTTCGGATGAGTCCAATGGTGTGCATGGATCCTGCACAGTTTGGCCCATTTTTCTTGGAAATCATCATGGGGCCTCCAAGTCACCTCCACCTTCAATGAAATTATCAAAACAAGTAACATTTACCTTTTTAACAGTGATAAATAAAAAATAATGGAATAAAACATGACGTACAATTTGTTATTATTTTTATAATTTTCAATACAAAACTTGTATAACATAGTGGTGTAAGGGTGAAAATGAAATAGTGAATCACGGTGTGATCAACCATCCAACCTAAAAGTAAGGTTGATAGATTTATCAATGGATTAAAAACAAGTCTCTAAAAGATTTTAGCCATAATAGATTTCAGTATCTGTGAATATATTGTTCTATGTGCTATCAAGTTTGAAATAGAGGTTGGATTTATTTATCAATCTCATGGTTTTGATAAGAAGAGAAAAATGTAATTCAAAAGAAAATCTAAAAACCATGGAGATAAGAAGATAAGATTTCCTTTATGCTCAAAGTATTGGAAGAAACATGGAGGAAATTTTATTAAGGGAACTAGTAAATATTTTAAGTTTGGAATGGGTGTTCATTTGGAAATTTAATGTCTAAGTGATGGGGAGAAGTTATCTAATGATGAAAATAGATAGAAAGTTGTATAGAATGAATCATCCACACTATAGTGTTTCAAATAAAAGGATTATGGAAATTATGAAAATAAATGTTCCAATATAAGGGATAATGAGTATGATAATCCAATAAATTTTGGACAGGCCCACAAAATTTCAGCCCATTTGGATACACTGTTCGGTAGGAGTGTTCGGATGAGTCCACTGGTGTGCATGGATCATGCACAGTTTGTCCCATTTTTCTTGGACATCATCAGGGGATCTCCAAATCACCTCCACCTTCAATGAAATTATAAAAAAAAGTAACATTTTCCTTTTTAATAGTGATAAATATAAAATAATTGAATCAAATATGAAGTTAATTTTTTTATTATTTTTATAATTTTCAATACAAAACTAGTTTAACACAGTGGTGTGTGGGTGAAAATGAAACAGTGAATTGTGGTGCGATCACACCCCCACACCTAAATATTTTCAATCTTGGGAAATTTAATATTTCCAAAAATTATTCTTGTAGATATTTTCAACTTCGTAAATATTTACGTTCAATGAAAATTTAAATCCTTGTAGAAATGTGATCAAAGAAAAAATCACACCGAGGAGTTATTCTTAGGGGTCAAACAAAAGATGTCTATCAGCACAAAATTCAAGGAGTTTAATGATACAAATTTGAGAAAATAGTTCAAAAGATACCCATTTCACTAATTCACCATGTTTGTGTGTGACAACCATTTCATGCTATTATTTCCACTTTTTATCGAGTAAATATAAGTTATTTTAAAAATTGTCTACTTATATGATCCTTTACACTAAACCTTACCTATATAATTTGCAATAAAATTCCAAAACCCACTCAATTAATCATTCCCAGAATTCAAACCATAAACTCCCAACCTATATATCCCCATATTTTGCACATTTCATCACTCCCCTCATTTATTATTTTTTTTAAAAGTTGCACTTAGAACAAATCTCACACTCTTCTCCCAACCCATGTTTGATATCCTTAAGACACTAATTGTGATAGTTATAATAAGATCAAAGGTAGAGGAAGGGTGGTTTTTGACCTGTCCATTATACAAATCTTTTTTTATTTCTATTATGAGGGAATACAATAGTCAGATAACAGGTACACATGCATAGGTCAATCTATTATAGTTATGAAATAGATCGGATAAGGAACGAATGTATGGGGAATTGATTTTTTAAAGTAGAGAAAAATCAACCTAACTTATATTTACCTTTTATTATGTAGAAATTTTTACACTTCATGGTTGGGTGCAAAGTTGTGTGCAGAAATTAGGTGAAAAAAATTTCCCTTAAACTATTCACAAAAAGGTACCTTATTCTCAAAGGTTTTGAAATGATACAACCATTTATATCATCGAAAAAGAACTAAATTTCAAAATAAAGTCACACCATATTATTAAATTCCTGTTGAAATGAACATTTCATGAAAAAATGAATGTTAAAACAACATGAAATATGGACATTCCAAATTCATTTTCAATCACTTCCATGATTAAATAGGCATAATTTTCCATGATAAAGTGGGCATAAAAAAATAAGATTCTAGCACAAAGGTGATTGGGAGGGAAAGGTGGGAAGTAATAATACAATTCAGTAAGATAAAAAGAGAATAAGAAGAAAGATGATGAAAATTCCTAACTAACCCAAGAATATACCCATCCCCCCACATCTAAAGTGTGTAGTGTCCTCACTATAATAAAAGAGAATGTGGGAACAAAGGATAAAACCTAGTGAGTTTCATTCATAGATTGCTTCTTGAACATGGAGTTCCTCTATCGGGGACTCCGAAATGGATTCATGGAAGTTCTTTATCTGTTTCCCATAGAAAGTGAAGGTTTTCTTGGTTTTATCATTTTGAACCTGGAAAAAACCAAATGGAGAGATATTATTAATAGTGTATTGTCCAAACTAGCAGGAAATAAGCTTACCTGGATGCAAATTTAGCCTTGCATTATAGAGGAGGACCTTCTTCCTAATGTGTAACTGATGATGAAGGATGAGATAGTCATGGGAAGCCTTGGTTTTCTCTTAATAAATCCTGTAGTTCTCATATGCATCTCTTCTCATTTCCTCAATCTCATGAATCTACAACTTCCTTTGAGAACCTTCACTAGAAAGATTAGAATTGCATTGTTTGATGGCCCAGTAGGCCCAGTGCTCAATCTCAACAGGGATGTGACAACTCTTTCGAAACACTATCCAATATGGTGGCATGCCAATGGTAGTTTTGAAAGTAGTATGGTAATCCCATAAGGAATCATCAATTCTATGACGTCAATCTATTCTATTAGGTTGAACTGTTTTTTCAAGAATCTATTTTACCTCCCTATTTGACACCTCAGCTTGACCATTGGTCTGTGGGTGATATGTAGTAGACACTTTATACTCGACCCTATATTGAATAAAAAGAGATTACATTGTTTGATTATAGAAATGAGAACCCTGGTCACTGATGATGAACCTCGGTAAGCCAAACCTACAAAAAATTTGTGTTCTCAAAAATTCCATAAACTAACTTAGAATCATCAGTCCTTGTAGATCGTGTCTCTACCTATTTTGAAACATAATACACTTCTAAAATAATGTGTAGGTACCTAAATTAATTGGGGGTGATCACATAAAGTAAATCCCCAAAACACTGAAAATGTCATGGAAGATCAAGGGTTGTTATGGCATATCATTTCTCTTAGAGACATTCCCCATTCTTTGACAGTGAGGACAAGATTTACAGAATTCATGGGAATCCCAAAACAATGTGGGAAAAAAGAGACCAAAATTGAGGACCTTGTGAGCATTCCATTGGGGACCAAAGTGTCCCCCACAAGCAAGAGTGTGGCAAAACCTAAGGATGGACTGAAACTCGCTATCGGGAACACAATGCCTGAGGAATTGATCACTATAGGTGATCCAAAGGTAGGGGTCATCCCAAATGTAACAACAGAACTCATGTTTTAGATGGTCGGCCTGGTTTTTGTTGAAATCGGTAGGAATGTATGATGTTACCAAATAATTTACATTTTTAGCATGCCAAGGAATAGCATATTGCACTCAGTACAGTTTCTCATCAGGAAACATGTAATTTATGGGAATATAGGGGGATGATTCAATGTTCGAGGATGGGTGAATCCTACTGATATGGTCAGCCACCACATTCTATGCTTCTTTTTTATCTCTAATTTATAAATTGAATTCTTGAAGGAGGAGAATTCAGTGAATGAGACATGGTTTGGCTTTGAGTTTTATAAGGAGATAGCGGAGGGTTTCATGGTCTGAGAACACAATGACTTTGGACCCTAAAAGATACAACCTGAATATATCCAAGGAAAACAAAATGGAATGAAATTATTTTTTGGTTGTGGTGTATTTTTCTTGGGCATGGTCCAATGTACGTGAGGCATAGGTAATGACATGTGTAGCTCGATTGACCCTTTGTGATAAGACTTCCCCAAATACATAGTTAGAGGCATCACACATGAGCTCAAATGTTAAATCCCACCAAGGTGGTTGGATTTCCATGGGTTATGTGAGACTCCATTTTAACTTATTAAAATCTTCCTCACATTCATTATCAAAAACAAATTCCTTTTATTTTTGGAGAAATCCGGATAGGGTGTGCAATTTTACTAAAGTCATGAATGAAATGACGGTAAAATCCAGCATGAACTAGGAAAGACCACACATCCTAAACATTCTTGGGGAATGGTAAGGAAGAAATTACATCCACTTTTGATTTATCTACTTGGATACCATCCCCAGAAATGACATGTCCCAAAACTATTCCTTTTCACACTATGAAATGGAATTTCTCGTAATTCAATACAATATTATTTTCAATATAGCAATGTAGGACTAAACTAATACTTCTCAAACATTCATCAAAATAGGATCCATAAACAGTGAAATTTTCCATGAATACATCCATGAAATTCTCCAGGTAATCTGATAAAATAATAACCATGCATTTCTAGAAAGTACCCGGAGCATTGCACAGACCAAATGGAATCCTCCTATATACAAATGTGCCAAAGGGGAAAGTGAAGGTTGTCTTTTCCGGATCCTCAGGGGAAATATAGATTTGAAAATATCCAAAATACATATCAAGAAAATATTAATGGGACTTCCCTTCTAGCCTCTCAAGCATTTGGTCAATGAATGAAAATGTGAAATGATCCTTCCTAGTGTGTTGATTTAGTTGGTGATAGTTTATATAGGCATGCTAACTATTTGGCACAAGAGTTAGAACCAATTCATTATTTTCATTTTTAATTACTATAAGACTAGTTTTTTTAGGAACTAATTGAACAGGAATAACCCATTGGATGTCAGAGATGGGGTAAATGATTCCAGAAGCCAATAATTTTGTTACTTCATTTTTAACTACATCTAAGAGGTTTAGGTTCATTAGACATTATGCCTGACTCACTAGTTTAGCCTCATCATTTAACAAAATATTATGTGTACAAATTGATGGGATAATACCAAGAATGTCAGTAAGTGTCCCTCACAAAGCTTGTTTATAATCCCTAAAAATTTCAAGCAGTTTCAATTCATGATCAGGAGGGAGTTAACTAGAAATGATGATAGACATCTTGTTTCTATTCTCAAGATATGAATATTTTAAATCTTGAGGCTGTTTTTTTAGTTTCAATTCAGGTGGATTTTGGATTAATGGGAGTGTGTGTAAAAGTGAGAGGTCACTAATATCATATAACGGCTCAATGATATCATCCTTAGATGAGGAATGAGATTTTACGAGCTTAGCAGTATCATCTATGGTCATTGGATCCTCTGTGTTTAAGAAAATTATCAATTAATAAACATGAATGACACTTTTCTAGACCACTAAAACAACAAATTCATGAATTATTACCAAGAAATTCAATCAAGGATGAAAACTCAGAAAGGGGATTTGGGGAATGAAAAGAAGTGTTTTCAAAGGAAGGGAGTACATCAATTGAATTTACAAAGAGAGAGGAATATTCTTCTGAGGGGTGCTTCATGACATCAAGGATGATGAAATGGACTATGTCACCACCAAATTCCATAGATAATGTACCATTATGGACATTAATTATGGTTTTGTTGGTTTTCAAGAAGGGTATCCTTAATATAATTGGGTCATGTCCATTCATCCTATCATATTCCATTTTAAGAACATAAAAATCAGCAGGAAACATTAAAATTTTCACCCTCACAAGAACATCCACTAACACACCAGAGTGGTGTGCGGTACTCCGGTTATCTAGTTGAACAACAATTCCAGTGGAATTTAGTTCCTTGGCCTGCAATTAAGAGTAAATTTAGTGAGGCATCACATTTATAGAAGAACCTAAATCAAGAATAGCATTGGAAAATGAATAATCCCTTACGGTTCATGGAATCTAGAATGACTAGGATCATTGTACTTGGTGGGAAGTGATGGCTCAATTAATGCTGATACATTCTTCCCCAAGCTCACCTTTTCATCTCCATGAATTATTCTTCGGTGTGTACACATCTCCTTCAGAAACTTAGTGTATCTTCAAATTTTCTTCACAATATCAATCAAGGGGATGTTAACCTGCACTTTTTTGAAAATTTCCAACATTTATTTATCGAGTTTAGTTTCCTTTTATTTTCTAGGTTAGTTGTCCCTTTGGGAAAATGGAAGAGGAATGATTGGGCTAGGTGACTCATCAAAAGACACACTCTTTCCTTTGGAAGGGCTTTTCTTAGGATAAGGATTTTCTTCTCTGGGACCATTTTTAGAAGTGGTTGGGATGGTGGTTTCCTCGGTAAGGGATGAATATATTGAAGGTCCATTTGGATTTATGTTTATTTCCACTCCTAGGGGTGATGGAACTAACATTTCCTTTATCCCTAGGGATAAATATTGGTTGAGAGGGAAATTTACCCAACCCGTGACTTTAAATTTCCCCCACCGAGTTAGCAAGTTAGCCTAATTGGTTTTTTAATTCTTTTATGGCTACTTTAGTGGTTTTCTGTAATTTAATATTGTTGGCATCCATTTGTTTCATCATATCTTCTAGACTAGGATCAGGTTTTGGAGGGGTTTTTTGGAAAGTCCTTTGGGGTGGTTGATGATTTTTGGGTGGTGGTGGTGGATGACTACTCAGACCCTATTGGTTCTATTGTTGTTGAGGTTTGTTTGAATGTCCCCCTTTCCTATAAGCATGGGTTTCTTTCCAACCATGGTTATATGGATAGTAAGGTTCTTTCCTAAAGGGTTGGTTATAGGGGAGGCCTGGAAATATTTCCTCACAACTCTCAGAAGTTTCTCTCAATTGAGGACATTGGTCAGAGTAGTGGGTATCAGAAGAGCATATACCATAGTGGATGGGAGGAGGAGATTTGGATTTACCTTGGTAAAGTGTAAGGTTTCAAATAAGGGTACTTACCTCTTCAAACTTTGTGTCCACCTACTTCTCAAATTCAGTACTTTGCACCTCATGGACACCTCAAATGGATATACTAGACCTTGAACTAAATTGTTGAATATTTTGTGTCATGTTTTCAATCAGGGTTCTTGAAGAAATTAGGGTCTTATCAACTAACACACCACCTATAGTAGCATCAATCATGCTTCTATCAATAGGAATTAAACCATCATAAAAATATTGAATTAAAATTTGATCACTTATTTGATGGTGTGGAAAACATGAACATAACCCTTCTAAGTGTTCCCAATATTCATGTAATTTTTCCCCTAGTGATTGCCTTCTATCATAGATTTATTTCCTTATAGTTGTAGTTAGAGAGGCTGGGAAATATTTTTCAAGAAAAAGGTGTTTCATGTCTACCCAACCACTAATTTTTGAATTAACATAATATAACCAATCTTTCACAGTGTCTTCTAATGAAAATGGGAATTCTCTAAGCTTTACTTTTTCTTTATCCACATTATTAGGTTTAAAAATAGAACACACATTATTAAATTATTTTAAGTTCATATATGTATATTCTCTTTTGAGTCCATTAAATCTTGGTAATAAATGAATTAAACCAGATTTTAGTTCAAAATTGGATGCCTTGCCTTGAATTTCAATATAGGTGGGCTGGATATCAACATTAGGTGAGGCTAGTTCTTTTAATGTTTGATTATTTTCATCCATATTATGCATGTTTATTTCAGTTTTTATAGTGTTTCCATAAGAATAATAGGAAGGATCAAGAAGAGTGTCGATGTTTTGTGTGTCCTCCTTCGTAGGGTTCTATTGTGTGTCTCAGTGCTGATGATGTAGGATCCTCTCCAGTTCAGGTTCTAAAGGTGGTAAGTATCTTGGAGTTGAACGTGTCATTCACAAAACTAACAATTGAAATAAATCATAATACAAAAACATAGTTATAATATAAAACAAATAAATATTCACAAAATTTACAAAAAACTTATCAAAAACACGCACTAAAACCAAAGTGCACCCTGGAAACGACGCCATAATTTGACCATGTTGTTGTGACACGTCAAATTGATTATGTTTTTAAGTTTGATTTATAGTCTAGGGAAGACCCTAGGTCATCTCTCAAGGAGAATTTATAGGTTTATAGTACACCTTTTTAATAAAAAGTACTAAAAATGGGGGTGATTCTAAAAACAATTTTAAGAAAATAACTTGTTTTAAAGAGCTTAATAGTTGATAGATAAAGGTGTTGATTTAAGAATTATGATAGAAGAAGATAATTTCAATTTCACTACATATCTTAGATAGTTCATTTTTTCTGAAAAATTCACATGGTTTTGTTTAATTCTTTGGTTGAAGGTTGTCAAGATCTTGACTACCCTCTTACCCCTTAAAACGATGCACGAAGAAGAAACTCTTGACACAATGATCGTGTTTTCAAGGTTTGGTTCTCAATTATAGAAAAAGGTATACAAGATCATACTTAAATCTCATATATGTGTGATATAGAAAGGATGATTGTGTTTTCCAATTGAAACAACCCAAGATTTTCACTTGAAATTCCAACCCAATGGGTGTTAAAATAAAAAGTGTTTCAATTAATTATATCAAAAGAAATGCATTAATGGGAGAATAATGTCAAGATAAGAAATAATTGAAATATTTGACACAAAAATTATACAAAACCAGTAGAATAACTAGGGTTGGAACTCCCTCCCAGGTGTATGTAGCTCCCTCGAAATGGTCTTCCACTATTTAGCTCAACATCGGGAGGAGGAGGAAGCTCGGGTGGAACTTCTCCTTCATCCTTGATCACCCTATTATGGTAGGGGAATCCAAAAATTATTTAATGATTATAGGACTCCTTTGTGTCTCCAAAATACCAGAGATTTTCCTCCTGGCCTAACTTTCAAATGAGGCGCCCAAGCATCCATTTTATAGGCAAAGTGGAAGGTGGTTTTGGGCACACATATTGTGTAAAACCACTTAGCACATGGTTTTATACCACTTTACAATCAAATATAGACTTGAAAAAAACTATAAACATGTTAAACCTAATCTTTAATGTCTTCACAGAAAGTTTTGCACCATTTGGAAAACTAGATCCTGAGATACGGACAGATCACAGTATACCACTTTTGACTTCATGTAGATTCGGTGTGCTGGAAAAATCAGGTAGTGTGGTTCAAAATATGGTTGAATGATTATTGGGTTACTTCAAATGAAATGTAACAAAATTAATTTTGGACAAAACCACAAAATTTAAGCCCATTTGGATACAGGATTCAGTTGTAGTGTTCAGATGAGTCCATTGGTGTGCATGGATCCTGTGCAGTTTGGCCATTTTTCTTGGACATCATCATGGGCCCTCAAAATCACCTCCACCTTAAATTAAATTATCAAAACAAGTAACATTTCCCTTTTTAACAGTGATAAATAAAAAATAATGTAATCAAACATGAAGTGAAATTTTTTATTATTTTTATAATTTTCAATACAAAACTAGTATAACACAATGGTGTAAGGGTGAAAATGAAACAGTGAATCGCAGTACGATCAATCATCCAACCTAAAAGTAAGGTTGATCAATTCATCAGTGGCTTAAAACCAAGTCTCTAAAAGATGTTATCCATAAGAGATTTCAGTAGCTATGAATATATTTTTCTATGTTCTATCAATGTGGAAATAGTGGTTGGATTTATGTATCAATCTCATGGTTTTGATAAGAAGATAAAAATGTAATTCAAAGGAAAATCTAAAAACCATAGAGGGAAGATGATGAGATTTCTTTTATACTTAAAGTGTTGAAATAAACATAGAGGAAATTGTATTAAGGTAAATAGTAAATATTCTATGTTTTGAATGGATGTTCATTGTTAAATTGGATGTCTAAGTGATGGGGAGAAGTTATCTAATGATTAAAATGGAGAGAAATCTATATAGAATACACCATACACACTCTAGTGTTTCAAATGAAAGGAGTATGGAAATTATGCAAATAAATTCCCCAATATAAGGGAAAATGAGTTTGATAATCCAAAAAAACCTCTGAAGATGAAGTAAAAAAGTGAAAGATTATGAAATCACGATGATTGGAGTATATCATGATAATTAGGGCGCACTTATCCTCCATTCTATGGTAGGGAGTTTCATGTTTTGTTTTGTATGAATAAGCCCTATGAAAATATTATTATTCATCATTTAGTGAAAAAACATGTGATTTTGAGCATTTATTATCTCCCTCTGCATGGATTATGGAATAATGAAATCATATTTAATATTCTATCTATAAAAGGTTCAACCCATGATTCTAATGGAAATGTTTTTTATAAGATAAGATCCTATTTAAGGAATAAAGGGTGAATTATTTTTGGAAGAATATATGTCTCCATGTAAGATTAACTTAAGAGTTATGCATTCCATAATGGGTTTATAAGTTTAAGGTTGATCATAAGTTCAAAGTCTTAGACACCCCTCTTTATGTTTTATGTGATGGGAGTTTATCAAGAATAAGGATATTTTGGGAGAAATTTATGGCAATAAAACCCTTCGGTTTTTTATATGTTTTAGTGACAAATATATTTGGGGAGGAATAGATCTAAAATTTGTGGACATATAATTAAAGGTACGGGTAACCTTTAGGGTTTATATTATCTTTGATGTTAAGGTAATTATGGGTTGTAGTCAATAAACTTATGAAGTCAACACACTTCATTGTTATCAGAGATAATATCTCTATGGATCTTCTCATTATAATATATATTAAGAAAGTGGTAAGATTACATGGAGTACCAATTTCAATTGTATTTGATCAGGATCTGAGGTTTACCTTGATTTTTTGGTTAATTCTTTAGCAATATCTTGATACAGAGTTGAGTTTCAACATTACATATCATCCTCAGACAGATGTTTAGTCTAAGAGAACAATTCAAACCCTAGAGGATATGCTAAGATCTTATTTTCTTTATTTAAAAGGTGGTTTGGATCAACACCTTAATCAATTTTAGTTTTCTTGAAACAATATATTTTACTCGATCATTCAGATGAATCTATATAAATCCATTTATGGACAGAAGTGTAGAACTCCAATGTACTGGAATGAAGTTGTAGAAAGAAAGCAATTAATACCTGAGTAATATGATGAGATGGTAGAGAAGGTTAAATCCATTCAGAAACATGTAAGTATTGTAAAAATTTGATAGAAATGTTATGTTGATAATTATTGATGTAATCTAGAATTTAAAGTTGGTGATAAGGTATTTCTATAAATTTCTTTGTAGAAGAAATAAGGGAAAACTAAACCCTAGGTATATCAGTACCATTGAAATACTTGGTCATATAGGGATAGTTTCTTATTACTTGGAGCTTAAAAAAACCTCTCTCAGGTTCATGATTTATTCCTTGTACCTCTCCTTAGGAATTATATACTTGGTCCTTCACATGTACTAAAATCAAAGGTCAATCTACTAGAGCATGATCTTTCTTAAGAGAAACAACTAGTGAAGATTCTTGATCATATAGATAAAGTTCTAAAAAACGATACCACTCACCTGGTTAATTTTTTTTGGTGAATCCACCAACTTGAGGAAGTTTTGTGGGAACTATAGGATGTAATTAAGAGGAATTATCCTCAATTTTTGGTACCAAAGTAATGAATTTTGAGGGTGAAATTCATTTTGGGGGGGTATAATGTAGCACCCATAGATTTTGGTGAAATATATTTTTTTCAAATAAATTTAATCTTTTTGATTTTTTTTACATGAAACACTGATTTTAGCTTTCTTTACACACCACATAGAGTTAATATGGTGTTATATGCAACACCAAGTTTAAACAAAATGTGACATACTATTAAAATAATATTATTTAATATAATAGTTATCACCTAACCGTTGGCATAGCGGTTATGAATAAGATTAAATAAATTATGAAAATATGTAATTTAGTCATGTATATAAAATCAATTCTATAGTGACCAATTAATTAGAAATTAAAATAAAAACTATATAAAAATAAAGAAAATATTTTTCTAAAAAACTATTTTTATTCAAAAAAGCATGTTTTACCTTAATAAATTAAACAAACCAATTTTAGTGAAATTTTTTAATTAAATTTATATATTTTATATTCAATGAAATTTTTGATATTTATCTTATGTGTTTTCTATAAAATAGATAAGAATAAATCCAATTTTATGCTTAAAACTATAGTTTTCTAAAAAGTGGTTTTATTGACAGTTGTGCAATTATTTTAAAACTAATTTTTGAACATTTTAGAAAATTTAGATAAAAAACAATTTCCATTTTTTAAATCATCATTTCAAAATTATCTTAGGGTGAATTTTTTATATCTTTTTGAGAAGATAATTTTTTTGATGAATAGTGAAAAATATTGGTTTTTATTAAGAATTTTCATTTCTTTTAAAATGTTTAAAAACATAAAAAATGTTTTAAGATGATTTTAAATGAAAAATTAGTTCAATTATGTATCTATTAATCCAATTTAGTTTATTTTAATCATTTTCATGTTGAATTTTCATATTAAAACTATTTAAACTTTAAAATATTTTCTCTATGAAAACATACTTTCTCGTCATGTATGTAGGATTAATTTTGAATTGAATTTTTCCACTTATGTTAATGGAATGTGAAAAAATATATTCCATTTTTTTTAATTATAATAATTTATATTATTTAATAATTTCAACTTAATTTTTTACCATAATAAATATTAAAGGTAGTAAAAAACATTTACAGTGGTTATGGTAAAAATGGGTTTATCGGGGGTTAAACTAAAAAGATAAGGGCTAAAAATGATCCAAAACTTTTAAAAAACCCATTGTATGGACATATTTATACCTTATATCTTCTAGGTTCTATAATTTCCCATTTTGGATCCCTTTCTCATGTGAAAAACATGGGAACTCGTTTTTATTTTCAAAAAATACAAGTGTGCCACTCACCTCACTTATAAAAGGCCACCACCTATCCTATCCTATTCACACTTTAAAAAATCATTGGTTAATATGATACCTACCCAAATAAATTATTTAATTACCTACTCTCATCCTATAATCCTTATATTGGTCATAAATTCAACCTAAGAATCCTTTTGTTGTAAACCAAAAGAAGTTATCCGGAGAAGAGGTAACATCCCTGGCTAAGAGTTTTATTTTATTTATTCCTCTAAATCCTTAAATTATTATTAAAACATCATGATATAAAAACCCTATTATATTACATATACTAATATTTTTTATGTTAATTTAATGACTTACAACCATCTCCTCTTCCATCAAATGGGTTATGAAATCATCATTCGTGTGTACGGCTAACTATCGTCTCGCGAACCGATGTCATTCATTTTTCCATTACCATCTCTCATAGCTAGAAATAATGATGGATTAAATGTTTAAATATAATATTTTTTATATTATTGTACTTTTGGAATTATTTTTTCACAAATACCTTCTTACTTTTCATTTTTTAAGAATACGATAACGCTGCTCATGTATACAGTGGATAACTGCCTTGCGAATTGATGTAATTCATTCACACTTTACATGGAAGATAATAAGGATAAGTTTAATGAAATTATATGATATAAATGAAATAAAAAATATTTTTTTAATATTAATATATTATTTAATTTTCTTTCTTTCTTTACATCAGGAAAATGGAAACAATGTTCATGCGTATGTACGACCTACCATCTCCATGAACGGGGTATTTAATTTTCTATATATACCTTTTATGGATCACTATAAATACATTTATACTGAATATATATGATATTTATATCATTTTTAACATTTTATAGATGATTAAACCATTATTGAAGTAATAGGACTAAAAATAGAAAATCAAAACATACACGAAAAACAAAGCATTTATTTCCCGAAACGTGACTTGAATTGTTAATAAACGGGTAATAAAAAGTCATAAGTAAATCATATATAGTATGATATATATATATATATATGGTTCTGTAATATATTTATAATAAAATTATATTTATTATACATGATTTTTAAATGTGTCAAATAAAGTTAAGACTTAAGGTAAGGTATTTTCGTCTCACTTTTATTTTCTGTGAGACACAAGCCATATTCACCATGTTTTTCTTTTATATGGTGTATATAATAACCATGAATGTATTTTAAGATTATTTTCCTTAAAATTATATATATTTTAATATACATTTTAGGATATCTCTTTCATGGGGATTATAATTCAAAATATGCCAAAGCGGTAATGGATTTTTGTCACAATTTTCTTTCCTTGAGACATATGTTATGTTATAAACCAATATTATTTTTTGAGGTGTATAAACATACCATTTTACTTGTAATATCATGAATTTATTTATTATAATGATATTTTAAGTTTCATTTAATGTTATTCATTCATTGGGATAACAATTCAAAGTTTCTAAAGTGGTAAAGATTTTATGTTACAATCTCATCATTTATCAGAATTGTTAATGATTATATTTCTGATGATAAAATATTACGATATATCTCTAAATAAACTCATTTATTTTCTTATCCTATTTTTATTTATATATAATACATGTTTTCCCTTCATTTTTCTCTCCTTATGTACTCAAGAGTTCAAAAAGTTGTTTTTAATAAAAATCATCTTTATTTCTCTCTTCATTCAAAAACCCATTTTTCATCTGAATCCATGTTTTATAAAAGTGTTTTCAAAAAAAAGTTACATTATCTAAATTATTTATTAAATATATTTTTACCCATGTTTTACTTTTTATAAAAAAAATTGAAAGGAATCTTCATGTGTTTTTTCAAACAATACTCATTTGTATTTTACTGAAAATGTGATAGGAATCTTTATTTTAATATGAATGTAATGAACAAAATATTTCACCATCATGACCACTCAATATTTTAAATATTATTTTATAATTTTTTCTAAATTATATTCGATGAAAATTATTTTTAAAATATTTTATTTTTAAAAAAAACAAGCGGAAATGATATTTTCCTTAAGAAATGTTTTAAATGATTTTTAAAGATAAATTTATATATTTTCATGGTTATTTTCAAAGAAAATTATTTTCAAAATGTTTTATGTTTTCAAAAAAAATCAAAGAAAAAAAGGTTATTTTCCTCGAGAATTTTTTTAAATGATTTTAAAATATTACTTTATAAATTTTCAAGGTTATTTTCAAAGAAAAGGATTTAAAAAATGTATTTTGTTTTAAAAATTATTTTTCAAAGTGGAAAGGATATTTTACTCAAGAAATATTTTAAATGATTTTTAAATATTCCTTTAGAATTTTCAAATTTTATTTTCAAATAAAAATTTTTATGAAATTTTAGTTTTAAAAAGTTATTTTCAAAGAAAAGTCATTTTCCTCAAGAAATGTTCCAAGTGTCTTTTCAAAATAATTTTCCATATAAGATAACATCCATTTATCTTACCTATTACTTAATGGGGTATGATCTAAGGATACCATTCTTATTATTTCTATGAATGGTTTATGTTTATGATGGAATTATATTTATGAAACCTATTTCTATTCTATAGGTTATACAGTGAGGAAATGATTATAAAACCCTCTTCTTTTCACAGGTTGTACTATGATGAAATGATGAAATGATTATGAAACTTACCTATTTTTCATAGGTTATGATATGTTGAAATGTTTATAAAACCCATTTTATTTCATGGGTTATGATATGGTGAATGTTTTAAGATATGTGATACACACACATATGATTTTCATTATGTGATGGGTGGGACCATATATCCCTTAAATGCATTAGGTAAAAACTTATATCTCATGAGATAGACAGGACTGGAATTGGGAGTGAACTTGATTCATTATAGTACTTTTTCTACTATGATGGTCTTGGGAGTGATTCTTGACTACTATGATAGTTTTGGAAGTGATCCCATTTCACTATGATATCCTTGTTAGTGATCCTTGACTACTATGGAAATGATTTTCTATACTTATTTTTATACCACAATTTCATGTCTTATACTAATTTAATTCTCTCATGGATCATGTTCTTTGATTCCCTTATGATTCATGTCTTATGAACTACAAATACTTATTACATGTCTCAATATTATGATCTTTGATATATAGGGTATGGTTTTCAAATGATATGATCATTTATCATACCCATATACTCATTTCATTCTTATGTGATCATTGATATCTCACTTTTATACCCATACTGAGCATCTAAGATCACCCTTTCTTATTTTTCCCTTCCCCGAGTTATGAATAAAGGTGTTAAGTAGGGTATGTTTGATCTGAGGTACTCATCATGGTTTGTGAT
Organism: Viscum album; assembly: GCA_963277665.1. Taxonomy (NCBI): domain Eukaryota; kingdom Viridiplantae; phylum Streptophyta; class Magnoliopsida; order Santalales; family Viscaceae; genus Viscum; species Viscum album. Next base: position 897,094,803 of record OY728126.1, read on the forward strand.
GGGAAATTTTAATTTCATTCTTGATCCATTAGAGAAGAAAGGTGGTGTAGTTTATCCTAGAAGGGATTGATAGTATTTTGTGTCCTTTTCTTCTTGGAATGGTATCCTAGAATTGGGTTTTATAGGTGACATATTCATGCGGTGTAATAATAAAAAGGGTAATCTTCATACCCAGTCTATACTGGACCAATTCATTTATAATCTTCAAGTAATTTCCTCTTATCTGAATTAAATGGTCAATAATATAGTGTAGACATTTTCAGATCATAGCACCTTCTCATCCATCTCGATCAAGGGTCCATGAGTAGTAACCTTTTTTATACTCTAGCAACTGGGTCTCTAATACCAGTTTTCATACCGTGGTTCGCACATCCTAGATGAATCCCATGCATGGGCGCATGTGGATGGGTTTTCATAACTAGCTTAGATGACTCAAAGGTGATCTATAGGATTGGTGTAATAAATGGCCAAATCATTTCATCAACATGGAGGGATATTGATCTCATTAAGAGGAATCTAGAGTCAATCAATAATGATGAGAGTTTTTACACACTAGTTGATAAGAAAATCAGTTAGCAGAAATCATTCTAGAACAATAAAGCATCACTCAGGAGAACTCTAGAGTGACTTGGATTAGGGAGGGGATAAGAATACATGATTATTTCAAGCATGTATCAATAAGAAAAAAGCATTCCATTGTTCCTAATATTCATCTAGAAGATAGTTTTGTTACTTAGTATGTGTATGTAATGGAAGGTATAGAAACTAATTACTTTAAATCACTTTTGGATAATTCTAATATGGTTATATAGGGAGGATACCCTAGAGATAAAACTGACTTATTTGAAGATATCCCTTAGGTTGTTTCCACTAAGATAAAAAAAATTTGAAATAATTCTGAGGGAACCTAAGATCTAGGAAGTAGTGTGCTCTCTAAATTCCAATATTTCATTGAGACCTAATGGATTCCTAGGTTTATTTTACATTGTATTCTAGGATCTAGTGAAAGGTGATCTGATCGTGGCCATACATGACTTCTTTAGAGGAGGTAACTTGCCCCATGTTGTATGCACGTCCACCTTGATCCTCATTCCAAAGGTGAAGGACCCATCATACCTTAATCATTATCGACCAATAAGAATGTTCAATTTTCTATATAAGGTTTTGGAAAATATCATGAACAAAGTACTTGTGTAACATCTACCTTAATGGATCTTGGAGAACTAACAAGGTTTCATCAAGGGAAGATCTACATATGCAGCCATCAACATGGTTCTTGAAATGTTTTGGGATATAAATAAGAAATCAACTGATTCCAACATTGTATTGAATATTGATATATAAAAAGCCTATAAAAAGATGGAGTGGATATTTATCAACAGATTGTTTAATAGCATGGGGTTTTCTAGATGGGTAGTTGACCTCCTCTTTAAAGAATTTATCTCTCATTGGATTTCTATCTCCTTCATGGGGAAAAGTGTAGGTTCTTTAAATCTACTTACAGCCTCATAAATGGAGACCCTCTATATTCTAATCTATTTGGCATGGTTTAAGACACACTCAGTAGGTGCCTAGATAAAAATATCCTTAGTGGCATCATTCGGCCTTACTATCTTAGGTCAAAAACTACTAATATTTCTCAAAAATAATTATGGTTGACATGGTATTTTTTCTGAATGACAGAAGTACAAATATCTAATAATTCAATCAGACCATATATACATATTTCATGTAGAGTTTTCATTCCATCACCTGGTAAAAAGTAGTGTATTTATCTCAAAATGGGGCTCATATGGGCAAGGGAAAATTGAATAGGGCCTGGGCATGCATAGGATATATTTCTCCATGGAATACCTTGGGGTGCCAGTATCTCCAGGTTAGACTCACATACATCATTTTGATGGGTTGGTCAATAAAAATACTACATACATTGCATATTGGAAAAATTGATTTATTTATTTCTGGGGATGTATTACACTTTTCAATTGTGTTCTATCTTCCATTCCCATGTATGGGATGTCTATGATCAATGTGCCAAAGAGAGTTTTGAGAAACATTGAAAATATTATGGTAGGTTTCATCTGGGATTATCATTTTGAAGGAAGGTGTCACTGAGAATCATGGTACAAGATGGTCTAGGGTGGGATATGGTGGCATCAATCTTAGTAGTTTCATGTAGGACATCCAAATATTTCAATAAAAATGGTATGGGATTACCTGAAGGGTAGATCCCTGTGGGAAAAATTCATCACGAACAGGTATGACAGCTATATGGATAGTGAAAGGGTTAATTTTCTAGTTATGGCTCATGATCTCCTTCTATTTACCAGTTCTATGGATTCACTCAAAATAGATTTTTGGATGTGGATAGATTAATTTTGTAATGATAATTGGGTTGGTTTGGTGCTCTGATTTCCAGGTTTCCTGACCCCAGACATCTCTTTCTCCCAAGTGAGAAAGTTCAAGACTTTTATTAATGCCATTCTAAATAACCATAAAATAAATAACTTCAAAAATATTTTCATGAATTTAAAACTATATAAACTCATTTTCATGGGTTTAGTATTGGGAGTGTTCTTGGGTAAATTTTACTGCACCATAAATGAATCACATGGTGTACAGGATGAGTGGGTCGGAATCATCTGGTGTAATGAAATTTCCACAAAGTTTAATTTTTTTGCTGTGGAAACTTAATAATTGTTCTATTCCTATGGATGAGGAGGTGAGAAGAAAAGGTATCAAGATTTCTTCTAAATATTCATGATGTAGGGACCCCAATTAAGAAACATTTTATCATCTGTTCTTTAAGGGTGAATGGGCTAATGTCATCTAGCGTGGTCTTGGTGAATCCATCAGGCATGGGGACCGAACCATCAATCATGATAATTTTTTCCAAACATGGTTTTTGTAGACTAATAAAAATGAATAGGAATGGAATTAAAGGGATATAATCATGGAGTAAGGTTGTTGGATCATTTTGAGTGTGAAGAACCAAAGTTATAATAATGTCAATCCTAGTTCACAGCTGGTCATGTTTGTCAAAAATAAAAGTCTGGTTACTGATCTAGTTCCACTTTTTAAACAGTGCGAGTGTTCGACCTCAATGAGAAGACTCATTGTTAGAAAATGCACAACCTATCCTTCCCAATATCTTATTGGGCAGGTAATATGGATGATATGGATGCCTCTGAAAAATTTATATAAGCTTAATGTGGATGGATATTATATTTTCGATTTCATGTAGGGGTGGTGTCAAATGTGACCATCAAGGATTGGTGTTTCTTGCTTTCAGTGAGGGCTATAGACATGGGTATTATCTTATGGAAGAGAATTATGAGATGATGAAAGGTATTGAGTTATTCCATTCTCACAACATAAATCTATATGGGTAGGAAAATTAATCGACTTTTATCAATGGATCGTTATTGGAGAAGTTTCAAATTCTATGGTCCATCACATACCTCATATCCAAATGTAAAACACTTATGAATTTAGGGTTTTCCATTAGTTATACTTGGTGTTATGTGAATAAGGTTGTGTATTTCCTTGCTTCTTGGGCTACCCATGACAAACAGGGTTTATTATTTTCCAATTTGGGATCTCATTCACACATTTTTGGTAGTCTTTTTAGAGCATATTTTCTCATGCTTCACTATTTTAGACTACCTTGACTTTGTTTTTTATTTTTCCCTAGCCTGCTTGTAATAAAAAATTTTAAAATTGGATGTATTTTTGTGTAATGTATTGAATATTATTATAAAAATATGTAATACCTATATATTAAAAGCCTAGGTCTCTATAACTATACTCATGGACAACACAATATAAATGAAGTGAAATATTAGTAATGCAATATGCATCTTGAAAATGAAAATATATATAAACTTGAGAGAAAATGTAACTAAATTATGAATTAATGAAATATGAGGTATTTATATAAAGTGTTTATCCCATATGACCATTACAAATCTGACCGCTATAATAGTAATCTGACTGTTGGAATAGTAACCTGGTCGTTGGAATAGTAATATGACCATTAAGAATAGTAACCTAACCTTTATTATAGTATAATCACCTATTTAAGTGTAAAATAATATCTAGTAATATTATAAAATTAATATATGGCATATTTTTATCATTATAAAAGTAAATAAATGTTTCAAAAATGATAAAATAGGTTTTTTGATTTTCGTAAAATAAAAAAATTGTATTTGTATTTTTATAAAAAATGTAGTGATTTAAATTAAAGTTTATTTTCATAAAATTATTTTATAAATTAATATTATGTTTTATTATAATGATAATATAATTTTATGAGACCTTAATTTATTTTCAAAGGTTCAGAAAATTGATCATAATATTAAAATTGGCATTTTTCAAATAAATGTGTATTTTATTTAAAAATTAAATTTCTCATATTTAGAAAATTATTTTCATAAAATGGATTTAATTTTTTTAATCTACACATTTTTAAATGGTTAGGGTGGATTTTTTTAATTTTTCTAAAATAGTTGATTTTTTTGGAATAGTGAAATATTGTAAAATACGATATTTAACAATATAAGCTAAATACATGAATTTTTGAGTCATTAATGGTGTAAGAACCCATTATTTTGATCTCACATTCACTATTTATTGTATATATATTCCATAATATATACTATTTATATTCTTAATCCAAAATAATAATCTAGTTATTATAATATTCAAAAACACTCCTCTCCTCCCCTTATAAATACCACTCATCAACACCCCTTCTCCTCACACATTATAAGCCTTGGATATTTCTAAATTTATACCCAAATATCTTCCCAATCCAATCCTCTATATCCTTGTTTTTATTTTCTCATCAAAATACCATTTCAAGGAGTATTAAGGGTAGCCTAAGAGGAGACAACCAAAGGAAGAGGCAAAATTCTCAGCTAACCTCTTTTAATTTTATGCATCTTATAACACCCCATCGTGTTTTATATTCACCTAAAAATAGTATTATAAGTATAATAAATATTATTATATGTTATTATTATGGTGTAATATCCATCTTATACCCTACCTCCTTTCATTTATATAATGAAAATGCTGTTTACAATATGGTTGGTTCACCGACTCTATGAACAATGTACTTCATTTTTCTCCATCGCCTTTAGGGATAGTCATAAAAAAATATTACTGTTAAATAATATGATAATAATTCTATTATATTTTATTACATGTTATTTAATTATTATATATCCACAATATTAAATAAAATGAAATTAGTTCATGATGGTTGGAAAAAACGCCTAAATGAACTAACCACATAACAGTAACATTTTACTAAGTGAATCATACCTATGTTAGAACACAAAGGGATATTTAAGAGAAATTAAATATATATATAAGTACATGAATACCATTTCATTTCACTTTTTTAATTTTATTCTCACTTGAAAATAGCACCCATAATTGCACATAAGTGATCCAACCATGGAACTATGAAACGAATGGCCTCAAAAAATATAAATAAAACTTTATATATCATTTAAATGATTATAAATGAACCTAATAAAATTATAATAAATAAAATATAGAAATAAAATATTTTAAATTAATTAATTCATGAATTTAATTTTATTATTTAGGAAATTAATTTCAAGTTCAAAATAGATTTATATATAAGGTAAGAGATTTCTCTAAACCACCATTTTTCTTTGGGTTATGACCTTTCTCTCTCTAACTCACTTTATCCCTATTTTTAATGTTATATAATACTTATAAATTTTTAATATATGTATCTTACATATATACTTATATTATTCTCCCTTATTTTTATGGAATCATACATGAATTGACTTTATTTCTCAAATGTATTCTTTAAAATCAAACTCAATTAAGGGGAACTCTTTTATCCCTTAATCATTTTATGTAATGATCATTTGAAGTCTTTATTCCCAAATTAAGACCATAATTTGATACCTATTATTATGTATTCATATATGAACTTCCATAATATTTTATTCCTTCTTATCTTTTTAATATTTATGAAATATCGTTTGATTATGATATGACGTAAGATTATGAAAATAATTTCTTTCAATGGTTATTTCTTATGTTTATTCCTTGTGAATGATTTTATTTTTTGGCACACATATTCTTGTAAATTTTATGATTGGTGTCCCCAGATAGCTCTCTAATTCATTGGGTATTGTTTTTGTCTCATGTTATGTTATGTATGGTATTAGGGAGTAAACTTAATTCATGATTGGACTTTATCCACCATGTGATGTTGTATTGGAAGTTAGCCTTGACTTATGAATATGTCAAGTTTTATGCTTCTAACACTTTCCTATATTACCATGATATTATGATACCATATACTTTATGTTATTCCACCATGTGATTATTCGTGAGTCTTTTATTTTATTATATCATGTTATCCTTATTGACTTACATGTTATGCTTTATTATCATGTTTATTCTATTACTATGATTTTTTGCTCATACCTTTTTTCTATATATTCCCCAGGTTATCCTATAAAATTTTATGAGATCAAATGGATTTAGTAGCTCATTATGGAGAATAAAAATAAGGATGTTGTGTTTTAGTTTCTTAATTATATTTTATGTACCTAGACTTTCAAAGACATTAGGACTTTAGATACTTTTTTTAATAGATATTTATGTTAAAATACATGTAATAATATGTATAAAAGGATTGGGTCACTATAATTGGTGGGACTTTTGTATATTTGTATCCATTTCCATATACTATGAGATATCTAGTAGCATTGCACCAACTAGCTAGTGTTACACTATTTCATAAACATTGAAACATTCCCTTTGAACCCACTTTCAAGACGACTTTGGTTTGATTCCTATGTTTCCATTAAAATTTAATATAAATAACCAAAATATATTTGAAATAGAATAAAACAAGTTATAAAAACATTAGACTGTGTGTGATCATTTATAAAATTATGATTCGGGGTACAATAATCTCTCCCTTTTTATGATCACACAAATTTGATATTAAAATCAAGAAAAGTAAGAGAAAAAAGGTAAAAGGAAAGAGTTTACCAAATTTTCATGAAACCATGTCTCCCATATTCCACTTATGTTGTATTAGGGAAGCATAGGATACCTGATGTAGTGCCACCAATTGATCATTATAATTAGTAAAACCATCTCAGTCTGTAGGAATCCACCGACTAGTTAGTATTGGTGAACCATCCAGATAGTGGGATAAAACAAATTGTAGGTTATTCTAGGTGGCCCACTAGTTACTCGGTAGAGGATCTCGGGTATCTAGTGGCATCAGGACTGCTAGTCCCAAGGTTCATTTGTTATGGTAAAAAAGTTCTCCATTCGAGACTTAGATTCCTTGACTCGATTCATTGGACCTCATTCATCCTTAGAGGCTATAAAAGGAGGACTTGGGAGGCATGTAACTTCATCAAAACATTATATTATTCAAGAAAAATACCCGTTTATATTCCATGTCTTATTAATCTCCAAAAGAGATCCAAAATTCTATCATCCTCTTCTAATTCCATAGAATATAAACATTAACATTCAACATGGAAATTGTAAACATTGAAGGCACCATCCTAAGGTGTTGTCTTCATCGATTATCATCAAGTTCCATCAAGCTTCATTTCATTCTTCTATATTTAGGTATTATTGTTCTTTATTCATCTTCTCTTGAACCTTTTTAATTTCTAATATAACCCATTGGCTCTCTTATTTGAAATTTCTCTCTCACACACAAACACATTCTCTCTATTTCTTATCTTTTAGTGAGAGTAGAGACCACATTGAATTGGGTTTTATAAAAGGTAGGCCATATATTTTATCCCTCATTATCATCATTGGTTTCTTACTTTCTCGTTTAAAAGTAAGGGTTTCTTTGTTTGGTTCTTAATTCCTATTAAACCCAAGGGTTCTTGGTTTCTTGATTTTTTCATTTAAAATCACGGATGTTCTTTAGCTCTTAGTTCCTATTAAAACCAATGGGTTATATACCCTCTCAAGAATTCTTGATAGAAAGAGACATGGGGTACCTTCAAGAACTATTATCAAACTCTGTTATCAAATTGTATAATCTATTTTACTTTTTTCATTTTACTTTTCTTATTTTACATTTCTCATTTTACTTTTCTATGCTTATGCTTAATTCCATTATTTTAAATTCTACTCGATTTACTTTTTTATATCAATTTATTGTATTACATCATTATATATTTTATTGCATTGATTTATTTATTCATTTTAATTTTTTTTAAGGGTAATTCACCCCCCCACCCTCTTTCTATAATCTCTGACCCAACACATAATCCCTTTATTATTCTCTTAATCCCTAGTGAACCCCATGTCTAAATATTATTATTATTATTATTATTTACTTGAAATGTGATAAACTCATGGATAAAATAAATATCATTTCTTTAAATAAATAAATAAAATGTTTTCTTAAATGATATTTAATATATCATTCCTACTAGATCTGGAAACTTGGTTTGAACTTCTTATGAATTTACTGAACCTTGAATAATAATAAAATTTCATTCAATAAATATTTATAATAAATATGTATTTAATATTAAAATCATACATAAATATGGTGAATAGATATTTATGATCAATAAATCCTAAAAAAATATTAATCTATGATCTAGAAAATAATATTTATTCCAATAATTATATTCAAATAAAATTTAATTGACACCAATAGAAACACTAAGTGTGTCCCTCTAGGATTCTTCCTCAGTGGAATTTGGAAGGTTCACCTAAATTCCAATATCAATGTCTAGCAACATGTAAAGGCACCCAAGTGGAAGAAATTAATGTCATGGCAACAAAAACCACATAAAAATGTTCACTATGTAATATAATCCATTTGTACCAATATCTCATCAAGCTTGTTATATACTCATTTCATCAACCTATATGCTTCATACATCTTTTTTTTACTATCTAAAATGAACACATCAATACAGCATAGTCATGAAATCTAGTTTGATGGTTATAATCTAATAAATGTGATATGATATCATCTTCCATAAATATGGAAGGGAAAATTCCTTTCTCAAATTATTCATTAGTAACATATAATTCATGATTCACCCACCATACCCTACTTCCCATGAACATATGGAATCATGGTTTTGGTTAGTTCATCAAATTACATGATTCATAACATGTATTAGTAATAATATTAAAGTTCAAGGATCATTACACATGTTCACATATAGGAATATCTAATAACATAGAAATAGGTGGATTTCTTATTGGCAGGTTTTTCCTTATAATCTCCTATCTTAGAGATTACCAAGTTCAAACTTCATGAGATGAAGTACCATCCTCTTATGAGTATCCAACTCCTAATAGTTTGCATCATTTTTATCCTATATTATGATGTCATACAATCATAGGGATAATGTTTAAAAATATCATCATAGTATTTCATGGTTACCATCATAGTGGGGAACTATTATGAAATTTTCAATGTGAAAGGTACTATAAGGAATTATAACATTATATCCACATAGAAGAATAATAAATATGTGATATTCATATCTTTTAATATGTATAAGTAATCTAAATCACAAAGAACTTGGTTCTAGGGAACCAACACCAATAGACTCCCACTTGGAATAGAGCTAAATTATAATGAATTTTAGTCTGCTATCTCTCACATGATTCCCATGATTCTATTGGTAAAGGTATTTAGTCAAGTGTTTTATCATATTATCTTCTATGGAAATCTGCTCACTATAACATTACCTTTCTGAGAAAAATCCTTTAAGAGATGATAATTTTATAGTATATACTTCTTACATTGATGTAAACTTAAATTATTTGAAATATACACCATTTTAGTATTATCATAGTATAGTATTATAGGGTATTTACTACTAAGAATCGCGTCAAGATCATAGATAATGTTAAGTATCCAAGTTGATTCATTAGCTACATCAAAAGTCACAATATACTCGGACTCCATTATATAATTAGAAACCATGGATTTCTTTCAAATTCTCTAGTTCACAACACCTTTATTAATAGTGAAGATGTATCCTAATTGTGATTTTAGATCATCTTGATATTTTTTTATAACTATCATATGTATATCTCTTTATGACTAGTTCATCATATCCTCTATAAACCAGGAACATATCTTTAATATTCCTCGAATACTTAAGGATCTTCTTCACTTCCATCTAATAAAAATATCCTAGATTAGCTTGATATTTTCCTATCACACTTAAGGAGTAGTTGAAATATATCCTAAAAGATAGAATGGAATACATGATTGACCCAATATCTAATATATATGTAATACTTACTATACTTTTTCTATCCTCATGTTTCTAATGACATATTCTCTTGTAAAGATGAATTTCATGTGACATAGGAAACAATCCACCCTTATATTATTCCATATTTAATATCTTTAATATCTTATCAATATATGTACCTTGGATTAGTCTAAGTATCCTCTTGGATTTATCATGATAGATTTTGATCACAAGAATATATGTTTTTTCACTTAAGTCTTTCATAGAGAAAAATGTATTTAACCATGTATTAAGGGAATATAATATTGGTATCTTGTTTCCTATGAGTAGTATGCCATAAACATACACTATGAAGAAAATTATTTCACTCTTACTAAACCTATTTTAGATGCATGGATCACATTCATTCTTTATGAATTTGAATTTCATTATGGATTAATCAAAGTGAATGTTCCATAATTTGGATGCTTTCTTTAATTCATAAATGAATCTTTATAACTTACATACCTTTTTGGAATTATTTGAATTCACAAACTCTTCAGGTTGTGTCATATAAACATCTTTCTAAAGGTTTCCATTAAGTAAATTTGTTTTGAAATCCATCTAACAAATCTCATAGTCATTCTAATCTACTATGATAAATAGAATTCTGATGGATTTCAGTATAGAAATTAGAGAAAAAGTTTTGTTATAGTATATCCATTGACACTGTTTGAACCCATTTTCAACCAATCGTGATTTATAAGTACTGATTTGTCCATCCATGTTTATTTTTTTCTTGAATACATATTTACAACCAAATAGATTCACATACATTGGAGGATTTAACAAAATCCAAACATAGTTATGGTACATGGAATCCATTTTAGAACTCATGGATTATTGATATTTTTTATCTTCAGTGCCACTTAATACTTCCTTATAGGTTATACGATCATTATTATCAACTAATAATGATTTACTCTCTTTAGTGACTAGAATACTGTATCATTCAAGTTATATAACCTATATTTTACTCCCATGTAGTACTTGTCTATAGAACTTCTTCTTCCATAGGGATTTGTGGAATTTGTTCATGTGCCAACTCATATGTGTCCTGATCCACAACTTCATAAAATTATATCTTTCTCTTATTATCTATTTTAGATATATACTAACTATAAAGGAAAATGGTGTTCCTTTCCACTATTACCCTTTTATTTGAGGAATTTTATAAGTAATAACCCCTTGTTTCCTTAACGTATCCTATAATGATACACTTTATGCCTCAAGGTTCTAGTTTATTACCTAAAGAGGACTTAACAAATTCTTCAAACCCCATACATGTAAGTTTGACAGCATGGATTTACTTCCACACCAAAGTTCATATGGAATATTGTTTGAAACTTTAGTTGGAACTTAGTTTAGTATGTGTGTTTTTATCTATAATGTGTATCCTTAAAAGAATAATAGAATAGTTTCATGACTTATTATTGATCTCACTATGTATAACATGGTATGGTTACTTCTTTCACTTACATCATTCTATTATGGTGTATAAGGAGTAAGTTGAAATAGAATCCCAAAATCTCATATATAATCAATGAATTATTGGTTTATATATTCTCCACATTTATTTAAGAAAAGTATCATTATCTTATTACCATGTTTATTCTCAAATTGATTCTTATATCCCTTTAATTTATCAAAAGAGTCTAACTTATACCTCATTAAGAATACATATCCATATCTACTAAAGTCATTAGTAAAAGTAATGAAGTAAGAATATCCACTATTTTCTTTAAAAGGAAATGGTTTGCCCACATTAGAATAAACCAACTCTATAATCTCGATGGACCTTTAAATTTCTTCACTAAATAGATCTTTGATCATTTTTCTTTACAAACAAGTGTGATATATGTCAAGTGGTTTTAGTTCAAAAGAATATAAATATCCATCTTGGTATAATTTAGTCAAGCACTTTTCATTTACATGTCATATTTGATGATGACATAGTTAGGTGTGATATGAGTCATGAAAAATTGATTCATTATCGATTTCCATTATTTATTTCATTTAATCCAATACATAAATATCATTATTTAAATTTGACTTACTAAAAAAAATTAAAATAAACAAATTTTATTTCCAAATTTCAAAATAAAACTATCCATATTAAGTTTAGATACATAAATAATTTTTTTGATAACATATGGAACATAATAATAGCTCTTCAAAACCAAGATCATTCTAGTCATTAATGTGATTTGATAATATCCAATAGCTACTATAGTGATTCTAGCTCTGTTTCTATATCAAAAATCCACCACACCTCATGAAAGTATTCTGAATCTACTTGGTCTTATAATTAGATAAATATTTGAGAATCAAAAGATATATCTAATACCCAATTTTTATAGATAGATATATTACACTCAACAATGAATGATTTTGAAACTTATCCTTACTTCTTTACTATGGTGAAGGTTTCTTTCAGTGGTCCTTCTTTCCATATTCAAAATAGATGATGTCATGTTCCCTTGTTTTCCCTTTAATCTTCCTTATCTTGGAAGAAAGTCACAAATATGCCTTATATTTGATGTTAGACTTAGTGTCTTTCACTTTTTATTTCCTCTTGTTCACTAAAATAACAGAAGGATTTTCACACTTTGTGTCCTTATCAACCTAGATAAGCAGAGAGATATGCCCAATAGACTATGAAGACACAATTAAGAGGGGTTGAATCTGTTGTTTTCCTATTTTTACTAATTTCAATTTATTATTAAAACCTTTCAACCCCTTTTGGACTTAAACCTCTGATTCCAGTTAATATAGTAAGATATTTTTATGTATAACCTAGAATACACATATGTAAAATATAGTATAGGAAAGTATATCAACACATGTATTTTTAAAAGGTTTGACCACTCTCAGTAATACTACTCATTTTCATAATTAGGAGGTCCAAGTCGCAGATTCTCCACTAAAACTATTATTATCAATAAAAGTGTAGTTTTCTATGTATTATCCTGAAACCAAGTCATTCCATATTTCATAGGTGTGAGATCGGTATATTACATAAGTGATTACTACAGTATCTCACTATACTTGTTTATACTGACATCCCACCAATTTCTCTTCATCTATTCCTTATCCTCTTAAAGTATATTACAATCTATCAAGTATTTCATTACATTACAAAGATGTTCCACTTCCTCAATCATAGAGTATCTTTGACTTCCTTCAAGTCTTCATGAATGGTTCATACAACTCAGTCTATGTTCAACTCACTTCTTAATCACTAGAAGGCTCGTCGCCAAATATTAGAACATGCATAATATGTCAATCTCTCAACAAGTATTCTTTATTATTCTTATCTCAACATCATAATATCATGTATACAAATATATCACTTCACACTTCCATGAGATCTCAAGTTCACTCAACTAACTCAGCTACTTATTCTTCCTTATTCTTCAAAACCCAATAGGTTGCATAGGCTTAACAGGCACATATTCTTACTATTTTTATTTAACACCCAATTGGTATAAATCTTTAACATAGGATTGGATCTCTTATTATTCCTTACTATAGGTTGTAGTTTATACTTCAAGTTCTACTTATTTTATAGCTTCATAGTACTCTCTACGTCCTCATTTTGTTCACATAAAGTAGCTTTGACACCATAATAATTTTCTATTTCATCCTCCTATATATTTTAATATTCTCATATATATGGGTGGATATAATAATTTATCCTTTAATTTTCAATAGTCACAAATGAAATGTACATAGATAAAGTAGTTTCTAGCCCAAAATTAGTATTGTAAAATAAAAATTTGTGGATTCCCATGATTTTCCTCATACTACATTTTCAAATCAAAGGATATTCCAAAAATACCCTCATTTGATGTACCTATTCTTTTTCAAACCCATCTAAATATATGTTTTCATTTATTCTATATAAGTATCGGGTCTTCTTCTTCCTTAATACATGCCACTATAAAATCTACACTTAAATTGTCACAACTATATGAAAAAAAAATATAGTACATATATCTTATGTCATAGTACATTCACTTGAAATGTGATAAATTCATATGAAATTCTATACAAAGATTGGGTTATGTCTATACACAATAGTATAAAATCAACATTCTTCTTTCATTATTATTTCTTACAAAATAGTTGGCTTTATAAATAAACTAATCTCTAATGAAAACCTTGATATTATATGTGAACTCATATATATTATTCTTGGAAATCTAATAAACTCATTTTAGCACATTTAAAAATGAAAACATTCTCTCAAGCTTTGATCTTCACCTCCCTTGGCTCAAAAATCTGCAACCTAATCACTCAAATCTTATATCACATTTACTTTGTGATGTTTTTTTATTTGAAGATCATACTAAGAATCATCCCATTAATTCTTAAAAATCTCATAATCCTAGAAACTCAATTTTCTATTCCACATAGTTTAAAATTTTTCTCTAATTCAATTATCAAACATAGCTTAGAAATGTTGTACACAACTTAGAAATCTCATACGAACTCAAAAAAATCATATGTAACTACAAATTTTCTCTATGTAGATAAAATATCTTGCACATATTTCAATTATCTTATGTGTGTATCAAAATGTTTTATAGGATCTACTTTTTTTTAAATGTTATAGTCTCAAATGTCTTATATCATCTCAAATCCAATTATGGCTCAACAAAATTCCTTATGGCCTTCTCAAATCTCCTAAATGACCGATGAATCACTTATTACCTAAATATATCCAACATCATATGACATTTACCTTTGTTTAGATTTCATCCTACTCAAATATTTTATGTAAAAACAAATATCCTTTTCCATATAACTTTTTCCTTTATAATTTTTTTGAAAACTTAGCTGTCATACAGGCTTCACCAAAATATCGTATGGGTGACATTCATAACCAAAATGAATTACATGTATGATAAAACTCCTAGGCATAGGATAATTTCCTTTGTATTTTTTCATATCCTATATACTATACATCTTGAAAACTCAAATATCATACACACTAGGAAAATATCTTCCACCTAGATTAAGTATCCAGTGCACTGGCTACATGGGATAATTGCCTTTGACATGTTTCACACTCTAACACATGAATTTTAGATTTCTCCAAATAAAGTCCAAAATTATTCAAATCATCTTTGTAACACCTAAAACACCTCAAATAAATTTATATTATATCCAAATAATACCAAAAATTATTATAATAATTCCAAACACTTTTAATCTTGTTCTAAAGCATACAATGTATAAAATACTCAAGATTAAGTATTCTTAAGAACTCCTATACCTCCCTTATCTATATTTTACTTCACCCATTATAAATAATCATCCATTGATGTTTAAATACTTAACACAATATTTTTTTTAATATAAAATCCAAGTATGTATACACTACTTTCAACTAGCTCACCCAAACACTTTGAACTTTTTTAACACTTGATAAGTACAGCTTATACAATCAATCCAAATTAAGTTCATTAGCCAGCCATATACCAGCTATTCAATTTCATAAGTTACTATTTTAAATACTTATTTTATACCCTTACATCACATTTCATAACCATACAAACAATCTATTTAATTTTCATAAGTATTGGTCTAAGGAATCTGTCTAGACAACTATTCTAAGGACCATTGTTATTCTCTTTTTTAATGAAAACAAAATAGTAGTCTCTTGATCTCCTTGCATGGTTTGATACTTACTCCTTCACCCGAGACATCTCCTTTTCATTAATTACATTGAAAATATTCTTAAAAACATGCCACGTTGACAATAAATACAACCTAACACCTTTGGCCACTTAAATCACCCCATTTGTAATTGTTTTCAATTTTAAATAATCTCTATTATTCAATGTAATTATACTTCCCATTATTTATAATAAATGAAAAGGGAGTAATGTTATTCATCCCCTAATTTATAGAGTATGATAGGTTTTCCTAATCTCTAAAAAACACTTCTAATTTTAAGAAACTCATCTTATCTCCATGTGATTCATCCACTTTCCAAGAATTCCACTAATTTCATTAGAGAAGAGTGATGCCACATTCTTCTTAGAAAATTTTAATCAACCAACAAACTCTAAGTCTAATTAGGTTAGCACTATATAAAAAAATATTGTTAAATTTAGACAAAAAATCTATCCATGTACTCACATCAATTTGGACCAACCCAACCTTTCAGTTATTAGGGATTTCTCAAAATTATTTTCAATAGTTTTCAAGAACACGAACTCACTTTAATAAATGCATCAAAACATTTCAAGTGCAAGGTTTAATTCTCTATTTGGTTAGATAATCACTCCTTATTGATAAAAAAATAAATATGAGTTAAAATAGAGATAGAAGAATGAAAATAATACTATATCCTTCAATGTTTGAAGGGGATATCCAGATTTCCAAATTATTCAGAAAAATAAAAAATCTCTAGTATCATGATCATTTATAATATCACCACATAAATATATTATCTATAAGGTTATCCACCATTAATTATAAGCACTTAAGGAAAATTAGATTAATATGAGGACATAGTGGATCATCTTTAGCTTCTTAGTGGGAGAAATGAGGCTGATACTTATTCCTCAACCCATTCAACTTCTTCTTGGTAGTTATAATAACTTAAGAACTTCTCATGTTATTTACTCCCTTTTTTCATGTCTGGTTCTATATGAGAAGCATTTAATTCCTCTTAATTTCACCTTTATTCATAGCTAAAATAGGCTTCTAAAATTTATAAACTATAGTAGTTTGAGTCTTTTAATCTTGTTTTATCCTCCTATACTCTTCCAATTGATCTATCCATATGGTGAGACACTATTTCTTCACATGGTTAGAATTATTCTTTGGTATTTTCTCCTCCTTTTTAGAAAATTTCTTGATAATAGGGTTCATTAGTGATTTTATTTTGTTCTAAACTTGTCCTAGAATAATAGTCATACATTTTACATCAATATGTCCTACCATTTTACAGCTTCCATTCACATCTTTTCCAAATTTTACCATACCTTCTTAGGTATCTCGTCAACTTATTCACAAGGAGTTTTAACCACTAATCCAATCCTATAATCTCTTTCTTAGATGGATTACCTTTTGGTTTTTATATTCCGTACTTTTTTTCTTAAGTTTCATGGTTATATTAAAATTATACATGATGTTTCCTATCTTACCACAATAAAATAACTTCTTCCCTGTAGGTTCAACATCCTTGAAAACTTTATTTAATATATTCTTAGGAGGATTTTATTCAACATCCTTCTTCACTAACTTATCTCTCAATCCATATACACTTTCTTGATTCACCTACTTCTTAGAATATAGTGGTTCTATATTATCTTTAATAAATGGATGATACCTTGTAGGGTTATACCAACATTCATCATAGTAATAACCACAAATATTACACAACTCATAGAAATTTACAATTAGTTCAAATTTGTTCTTACAAGATAGATTTATTCCATTCTGTGAGATTTGTTTTCTTCCTATAGGTTTCCTTTGAACTTCAACTCCCCCACCCCTCACTTTAGATCTCTAATGATTTTCACAAGAAGATATATTGTATGAGTAATCAATAGTCTTATTCTTGAACCTCCATCAGTACTAACATCTACCAATTGACTATTTATTTTTTCTTTATGTGTGATCTATCTAAATTTTTTTACTTGATGATTTTGGGATAGAACACAACCATTTTGGAATCTATTTGGAGTGAATTTTTTTGAGACATTATTACCTCTCCTCTTGATTATGTGGTGGGTTTATCAATATTTTTACTCTTATATATTTGTAAAAAAATTATTTTTCATGTACCTCTCGAAAAAATAGATTTAGTGTTAACTAAATAAATTGGGTTATAGGATACCTTTTTATGAGTTAGAGGTGTATGATTATCTATATGATTTCTAGCTCTTATTACCACCATTTAGAGTCCATTTTTATTTTAGAATTCCTTCTAATGTTTTTTTGGTAGTTTTTTGTTTCTAAACTATTTGGTAATACTCAAATTTTATGGAGTCTAGATTTCTAAATTTTACTTCTAACTCAAGAAATTTCATATTGAGAGAATACTTATAATTCTCAACTAATATCAAGATATCTTCTTTACCCTTATTAATCTTCTAAATTTTATCCTCATGCATTTGGATATTCTCCAATAAGGAATTTTCTATCTCCTTTATTCTTTTTTATCTTTACTTTTATCCAGTCTGACTTGATATCCATATAGACTTCATGAGATTTCTTTAAATCATAGAACAACTATTTCACAACATTATTAAACACTTATTTCTCAAAAAAATTCCTTTTAAATTCTTCATCAATCAATGAACATTTATCATTTAAAAGTAAGGAATATTTATCCTTATATTTAACTAGCTTTGTGAGTGTTGTACCTACTCACCTTCTTTTCTAATGAATCCTCTGTAACATTAGATTTTTCCTCTATCTATGATTTTTCATAAATTATTCCCTTTATATAAGAAAATATATATTTGAAAACTTCAAGTGGGATATTATTTAATTTATATTTAATTTTAGAATAAAATTAATCAATTTACTCATCAAAATTATCTTCTTCATATCTTGAACAACATTAACTGAAGGAACAATCTTCAATAGATTTAACTAAAAAGTTATAACCATTATAACTACTTTTAGATAATAGTGTATTCTTATCATTACATGAATCATTTTTCTACTTTATGTTCTCTTTATTATGCCTATTTGTCAAGGTCTTTTCTAAAAAATCAAAAAAATGATAGGGATGGAAATAGATTCTTCAATCTGAGGCTCTTTAAACTTAAATATTCACTTCATGTATATCAATTAAAAAAACTGGGGAAAATTTGTAAGTCTGATTGGAGTTACCCTTTACTATTATAAAATTTTTAATAACCCAAAAGATCATTTTAGAGGGAACTTGTGCTATGATATGACATATTGTTCCCAATGGACCATGCAGATACACCTAAGAGGGGGTAAATTAGGTGTTTTCTAATGGTTACTAATTATAATTTCTTCTTCAATCATTTCAAACCCTTTTGGACTTAAACCTATAATTTTAGTTAATAAAATTTTATTCTTTGATGTTTAACCTAACATACACCTATATATAATGAAGTATAGGAAACTAAATTATCATAGATATTTTTACAAGGTTAGTCCCCTCTTGGGAATCCTACTAATTATCATGATTGGGATGTCCAACTCATAGATTCTCCACTAAAAATATTATTATCAATACAAGTGGAGTTATACATGTACCATTCTTAAACCAAGGAATTCTATATTACATAGGTGTAAAATAACTATATCAGATAAGTGATTACTCCATCATCCCACTTCACTTTTTTATATTAGCATCCCATTGGTTTTTCTTTATCTTTTCCTTATCCTCTTGAAGTAGATCACAATATATCAGAGATGTAACTGCATCAAAAAGATGATCCATTTAATCAATCACAAATTATCTTTTACTGTCTTCAATTCTTCAAGAAAATATCATGCAACATGGCCTTTGTTCAACTCATTACTCAATCACTGGAAGTCTTGACACCAAATATCAAAACATACATAACAGATCAGTCTCTCCTTAGTTATTATTTATTCTTCTTCTCTAAACACTATAATCTAAAGTATATAAATATATCACAACATAATTCATCAAGATTTAAGGTTCTATATATTAACTTATCCACTTATTATTCCTCCTTTTGGATACTTAGTAAGTTACAAAAGCTCGACACACGCTTCTTCTACTTATTCTACCTAGTAAAAAAATCATTTATCCCAATATTTTTTTCACATCAATTATTTATAACTAACATGAAAAAATATTTTCGTTTTTTTATTTTATAACAAATGTGGTAAATAAATCAGTCATAATTTTTACATCTATTATTAAATAAATGATGTGAAAATAGAGATTTTTCATGTACGTTATTAAATAATCGACATGGAAAATAAAATTATCATATTTTTATGATAGTTTTTTAATAATAGATGTGATAAACCATTATAATTTCAATAATACATAAAGGCAAATCATTTTGGTTTCATTCACTCTCACAAATACCTTCAGTTTTTTCTTATGCAGCAAACCCTAACTCTTCCATCTTCGATATGTGGCCTCGAACCTTTTAATTCTTCGATATGTGGCCTCAAATTTCTTCATTCATTGATCTATGTCCTTTAATATGTTCATTATTTGATCTAGAGTCCTTGAATATATTTTATTTGTAATTAACCATCATCTCCCACTATCACTTGTCATTAATTGTCACTTGTGACTTCTCCACATTAGTGTCTCCTTCTCAATTGTCTTGGTTCTGATATCAATTTATAGTTTGTGTTTATTGTTTCAATTTTTTGTGTAACCAATGTATTTTCATTTGTATTTTAAATTCCAATTTTCCATTAATGTCACTTTATATTCTCTATTTAATTTGTAGTTCCAATTATTCACACATCTTTGGTATTTTTTAATTGATAAATGATTATTTTTAAATTAAGGTTTGTGATTTTTTATAAAATAATTATAATTAAATATGTTCAAGGTTATAATTTTTTTATCAAATATGTTGTTTTTATTTTTTTATTTTTTTGAAATATTATTTGATATCATTTTATTTATATTTATAAAAGTAAATTTTAAATTAAATTTAAAAATATAATAACTTATTTTATATTTTTTATATTTTTTATAGATAATAATGAGTCGAAGTTGGATTACTACACTATAAACAAGTGATGAATATGAGAAAGGTGTTTTTGCTTTTCTGGAATTTTATAAATGAAATGTTCCAAACAATGACAAGTTTTTTTGTCTATGCTTGAAATTTTTAAATATAAAGAAGTTTAAAAGTAGGGAAATCAAAGATCATTTAATTTTTCATGGTTTTAATTTGAGTTATAACCCTTAGTTTTTTCATGGTTAAAATAGTCGTAATTGTATATCTATTGATGATGATGATTTTTAAGATGATAAGTCTGATCAAATTGAAGAATTGATTCATGATATTGAAGTAAAGGTAATGGGGAAAGAATGGACAATTGATCATCTATATGGTGATTCTGAAAAACCATTATATTTAGGTTGTATAGAATTTACAGTTTTATCCATGATGTTAAGATTGATCAACTTTAAGGAAAAAATGAATAGATTTAAAAGATTTTTATAGAGTTTTTATAGCTATGGAAAGGCATACTTCCTAAAGATAAAGATCTTCTATATTCATATTATAATGTGAAGAAAATATTATGTCTGATGAGTTTGGGATACAAGAGGATACTTGCCTACCCTAATGATTGTGTGCTGTATAGGAAGGAATATAAAAGTATATCAAAGTGTCCAAAATATGGGACATCATGGAATAAGTTGAAAGAAAAATCATAGAATGGTTTAGTAGTTATAAAGACTCCTGATAGGGAAATTTTTTATCTTCCTATAAGTCCTCATTTTAAATGTTAATTTTCAAATTAAAATGATACAAAAAGGTTAATATGTAATGTATATGAGGAAATATATGATGTAAAACTATGTCATCCAGTAGATTATTCATAGTGGAATAAATTTGATCAATATTTTTTTATATTCAGGAATGAAGTTACAAATCTTGTACTTGGACTGTGAACAGATGGAATGAATCCATATCAAAGACTTAGTAGAAAATATAGTTAATGGACAATTTTATTATTGATTTAAAACTTATATCATGAAATATGTATGAAGTATAAATATATCATGTTTATTTTAATGATTTATAGACTAAAATATCCTAGAAATGATATTGATGTTTTCTTATCACCATTATTTGATTATTTGAAAATTTTAAGGGTGGAAGGTATTAGAGTGTATAATTATTATAAAATGGAACATTTTCAACTACATGAAATGATTATGCTCACTATAAATGACTTCTTAGCATATGTAAATTTGTTTGTATATAGTGTTAAGAGAGATAAAACTTGTTTAATTTGTGAACAATAGTATTCATATTATCAATTTTAATATGGTTGAAAAACCATATACATGGGTCATAAAAGGTTTTTTTATATAGATCACTCTTATCAAAGATTAAAAAAGGCATTTAATGGCTCACAATAATTTTATATTTATCCCAGATCTTTTTCCACAGATCATTATTTTGAGAGAGTGAAAAATATTGATGTCACATTCATAATGACACAAAAATCAGGTAATGATAGAAATATTTGGAAGAAATGTCAATTTTTTTTGAACTTCTATATTAGAGATATCATGGGATCAAATATAACATTGATGTAATCCATATGGAGAATAATATATGTGAAGAAATTTATTGGAACATTGTTATATATTAAAGGAAAGACTTAATGTGGGTTGAATGTAAGATTGGACTTACTCTCAATGGAAATACATTTGGAGTCAACTATAACTCTTGATGGAATATGAACATAGATGCCTCAGGATTTTCATACATTATCCAAGAGGGAGAAAATTAGATTTTTTTGGTGTCTCCATGGAAACAAAATTCAATAGGGTTATTCTTAAATTGTAAAAAAATTTGTGCCATTAAAATATTTGAAGTTGACGGGTATGAAATCTCATGATTTTCACATCATGATGCAACAGCTCCTACTAGTTTCATTGCATGTAATATTACCCACCCATGTAGGAATGAATATCATGAAGGCGTGTTATTTTTTCAATAAAATTTTTAATAAATATATTGATCTAAATGATTTTAAAAATTTAGAGAATGATGTGGTTTCTAAACTTTTTCAAATGGAAATGTATTTTCCTCCATCTTTTTTGGATATCATGGTGCATTTAATGTTTCATTTGGTGTGAGAAATAAAGATTTATATACTTGAATATATATATTGTATGAATCATTTTAAAAGTTTTATGAAGATATTAAAGGGATATTTTAAGAATATATATCAACATAAATCATTCATTATTGATAAGTATACTTCTGAGGAGGTTTCAAATTTTTGTACAGTCTACTTTTCTGTGGTGAAGCACATCGGTTTTCCTACATCTCTCTATGAATGATTCAATTATGGGGGAAATGGGATCCATGGTTTGAAAGTAAAATCATTTATAGGTGAACATATTAAGAAGGTATATTTAGATATTTTAAATAACATAGATAATTCTCAGAAATATATAACATTTCATATTAATGTGTTAAAGAAATTTTATCCAAAGAATAAATATATGCAGATTTTTAATGAGCATAAAAAAAACTTTTTTCCATGGTTTAAAAAGATCATGCTTGGTAGATTAGATTCATCAAAAACATTAATATAGTTAGTAGGTGGCCCAAATTTAAATTTGATAACATGGTTTGAGTATGAAATTAAGGGATATACATTTCATATAAATTATTAGGAAAACATAAGTGTGATTTAGAATTATAGTGTATTGGTGTTCATGAAAATAATGAATTTTTTTATTGAAAAATACAAAAACCCAATCTCCACATCAATATTATATTATGGAATCATTAAATAAATATGGGTGTTTTATTACATTAAATTTTGAGTTCTAGTGTTTAAGTTTATCAATAAAAATAGTGTTAGACATGACGAATTTAAAATAAAACTAGTTAATCTGAATATATTATAATACAAAATTTATCCTCTTATCATAGAAAAACATAAAAAATAAAGTTTATATATTCTTGATCCATCTAATTTGTGGTGTAATTTCATTTTTTAAGGAAAAAAATATTATGTTGGTGATGAAAAACTTGATGAAAATTATGATTTATGTGATATCTCTACTTCAATGGAAAGAATAGTAGATAATATTGATGACAATGTCATAGACATGGTTTTTTCCATAGACAATGATCATGAGGAAGTAATGTGTTAAAATAATCCTTTAGTAATTTCCTAATAGTATAGGTAACATAAATTTAATTTCTTATTTAATTTTTTAAATTTTATAAAATGTTAGATATATTTGTTTTATTTTGTTACTTAAAAACAAATATTATAACTAATATTCTAAATTATTTATTTATATTAGTTTAGTTCTATTTTTTTACCCTTTCTTAACTTATGTTTACCATTACATAACTTTTTTATTTGTTTATTTTATGGAAAAAAATTTATTTTAATTTAATGTGTTAAATAAAAATTAAAATATATATATATAATAGTATATTCAAAAAATATTCTTTTTGGTGTAAAAAATGGTGTAATATGTTGGAGAAACTTCCTCCTAAATGATTTATTACATTGGATATTTTCTAACAAATATGATAATGAGTGGTTTTTAGTATTATTTTTTTTTGTATCATTTTCAAATTTTTATTCAAATTTTCAGGTTTTAGTTGGATTTTTTTTTTCATTTTTTATTTCATTTAATCTCTCATTAATGTTGTTAGAATTTTAGTTAATTTATTTAACAAATATTAATAAAAAATTATTTAGTTTAGCTTAATTTTTGTTGGATAATTTTTCATTTTTTATTTAATTTTATATGTAATAGTTAGATTTTTATATTTGTGTGTTAATTTTTTGTTACTTTGATTTGTATGATAATGGCATATGAAACATACGATTCACTATAAGCATTTTATTAATACCATATACGTACTTCTGGGGAGGACCGTACACATACTCCTATTGAGGATCCCCCACATCCTTCTACACAGGAGCCATCTACTTCCACAGGGGGAGAGAAGACTTTGATTTTTGGTAAATTTGGTAGCAAGTGTTTACCAAAATTATTAGTTTCTCATAGCTAGGACCATAGGATACCCATTGAATTTGATGAAAATGATATTACTAGAGGTCTAAATTTAAAACAATTTAATACTTTTATTATAGTGTAGGGTAAAAGTAAAGTTAGTATTTTTTATTTTAGATTAGAGAAGTGTTGACAAAGTGAAAATATCACAATTATGGGAGAAAATTTTATTAAGATCATTTTTTATTATTTTACTTATCATGATTTTTTTTACTAATATAGGTTTTTACCCTTCTTATCATATGACATATGATATACCTAATAATGGAGGATTCATGAGGAAATGTTTAGGATTGGATGCTAGGAGATGGAGGTATTTAAATCAACCATCTCATTGGATTTCATTTTTAGAGATAGTAAATATAAAAATGCATGTGATATATATCCATTTATATATGAAGATACATTAATGAAGTTTTTTAAAAGTAGACAGCAAGAATTATTTTTGGTAAGTGAAATGTTAGATTTTAGAAGTTTTTTTATATTAATGATCTATTTATTCTTAATTTATAGAAAACACGAAGATACCATTAGGATTTCCAATCGAAAAATGTATACCCTTATACTTTATCTTGTAGAGGGTACACATTATTAGAAGAACAAATGATAGGTAAAAATTTTCAAAAACTGAGAGTTGAGTCTTCAAACTTTGTAGAGGTTGGCCCTCCTTCCCTGTCATCTAGACATGAAAAATGGAAGAGGTATCAGATTATAGAAAAGGGAAAATATCTTATGAAATAGTCAAGGGTTATACCTGATAGGATTGTAACAAGTTATTTAATTTATTTATGCTATTTAAGTTAAACTAATTCATTATATATTGTGATTTACTACTGATTTTTTGAAATATTTTATACATGAATCCTTTGAGGAGAAGATAACATAGGGGACCTTCATAGTTGAGGATAGGAAGAATATTTTAGCAACTACATTAGAAAATCCACAACACCTAGGTTGTGTAGGACGATACCCGACAAGTGTATCAGTAAAAAAAATTGGTTTCTCGTTCTGAAGATTATTCAATAGAGGATGTCTATAAAATAAAAATTGAAGCTTTAGAATCTAAATTTTGGGATTTGGGTGAGATTATGGAGGATAATATCATTTCTTTAATAAATTTTTATGTTTTCAGAAAATCAAATACACTTTTAGGTTGTTGATCCCGCTCCTCCACCTGTACCTAAAAATCCCACTCCTCTACCTCCTCCTACTTATCAAACTCCCACACCTCCTAACCCAAAACCTTCCATTTATTATGAGTTATATATTGAGGATACAAAACATTAATAATACCTAATTAATTTTACACATATTATTACATGATTCTTAAACATAAATATCCATTAATACAACACAAGTATCGTAAAGTCCAAGTGTCTTCGGAAGACTAAGTTCATATTACATCGAAAGGAATTTAAAACATATAATCCTTATTTTATTCTCCATAGTGAGTGCCTAAAATATATTTGAACTCCTAAAACTATGTGGGATCACTTGGGGAATATATAAATAAAGTTATGAGATAAAAATATCAGTAATGGAATAAACATGATAAGGAATCATAACATATGAGTCAAAGGTATAACGTGATATCATAAAAGAGAATGTACATGAGTAATCAAGTGGAAGAATAACATAAATAGAATGGTATCATAAGATCATGGAAACATAGGAAATGTTGAAACAATATATAACGTTACATAAAAATTATTCAATGATAACTTCCTAGACAATATCACATGGTGTAAAAAGTCCCATAATAGATTAGGTTTACTCCCTAATCCCATACATGACACCTCTTGAGACTAAAGATTTACCCAATTAATTGGATCACTATATGGGAACACCCATCATAAAATATCCATTATCTATGTGTACCAAATAAACTAAATCATTCATAAGGCATAACATAAGAATTACCCATGGAAATAAAATTGGTTACATAATCTTGTTTCATATTATAATCAAAGGAAATTTCACAGTGAACACATTTGAGAAATGGTCATAAGGAATGTATTACCCCATAAAAGGAAGTGAGAATGATCTAGGTATATATGTGACAGAAATATATACAAAATTCATAATAATTTCATAACATTAAAGAGATAGATAAACTGATTTAGAAAGATAAAGTTCATAACTTGAAGGAAATGGTGGTTTAGAGAGATCCCTTACCTTGAGCACGATTTTTCACCTGTGTTCTTTATATACCTAAATGATAAACTTAAGTAAATTATTTAAATTATTAATAACATTTTTCAATCTTATTATTTCTTTTATTTTATTCATTAACATGTCATATTAAATTACTTATCCAATTCATTTCATGTTGAACGTTTTCATGATAAATAGCTCATATGTCTAAAATCACTTTGGTAAGTTGACTAAGGTCAAAGTGATTATTAATTAATAATATATAGAATTTTAAACATGAAATAATTATAATTTTTTTACATGAATTATAATTTTTAAACCATCCATGAAATATGATTATGAAAAATTAACTTTGTTATAATCATGGAGACAGTAGGCCGAATGCATGAGTAATGTTTCCATTTTTCGAAGATTATGATGGAAATAAGGTAAGTGTTAATTTATATTTTCAGTATTATAATTATATCATAAATATAATATTAATTCTTTAAATATTTTTACACATACAATTCATGTTATGTGTTAATAAAAATGATCGCATCACTTTGCAAGGCAGTAGTCTGCCGTACACACAAACGACGTTATTATTTATTCAATGAATTATAAAATAAGAAAGTATATGATATATTTATTTTTAAAAATTTATAATATGTAATTAATACCACATATAAACATAAAATTGATCCTTATTACCTTCCATGTAAATATTAAGTGAAAAATGAATCACATCACTTCGTGAGGCGGTAATCCATCGTACACATGAGTGACGTTATCGTATTATCTATGGAATGGAAAGTAAGAATGTATATATGTTATTTAATTATATAATTGAAATTATATTTTGAATATAATATATAAAAATTATATTCTTCATTATATCCAGACTTGATAAGTGGTGACGGAAAATAAATTATGTTGGTTCGTGAGGCGGTAGTCCGCTGTACACATGATCAACGGTATCGTTTCCTATTTGAGAGAGGAAGATATGGTTGTAGGACATGCACTTAATATAAAAAATCATAGTATATTTAAGATAATTAGGTTATTATATCATTATGTTTTAATAATATTTTAAGGTGGTGGAGGAAGAAATAAAATAAAATGCTTTGTTAAGTATGTTACCTCTTCTTCGAACAACTTCTTTTTGTTTGCACCAAAATCCTTCCTAGGTTGGATTTATGACCAAAAAGGCTTCTAGGATGAGGTTAGTGAATTAGGTAATTGTTTTAGGAATTTAGTTTACTAAATAATGGGTTTTTAAATTGTGTAAAGGATATGATAGGGGTGGCCTTTTATAAGTTGGGGAGAGGATACACTTGGAATTTTTGAAAAGAAATAATTTAACCCATGTTTTTATCATGAAAAAAGAATAATAAATGTACCTAATACCTTAGAATATATAAGGTATAAATATGAATATAAAATTGTAATTATACTTTTTTTCATTTTTAACCCTTATCGTTTTAGTTTTACCCCCTAGTAAACCTATTTTTACCTTAACCACGGTAAATAATTTTTACTATTTTCAATATTCATTAAGATCAAAAATAAATTTAACATTATTAAATAATATAAATTATTATTATTAAAAATATGGAATCAATTTTTCCAAATTCAGCTCAAAAAAGTTATATAATTTCAATTAAAATTAAACTTGCATGCGTGTTGAAAAACAGCTTTCCAAAAGAAAAACATTCAAAAGTGGAAAAACAATTATATAAAAATTTAATATGAAATTGATTACAATGACCTAATTTGGATTAATTAATATATAATTGAACTATTTTTACTTTTAAAACCACATTAAAATAAAATGGGTCATATAAATTCATTAAACTAAAAGGAAATTTTTAATAAAAAATTGTATTTTTCACTATTCATCGAAAAATAAGACTTTTCAGAAAAATCCAAAAAAATCACCCTAATATAATTTTTATATGTTTATTTAAAAAATAAAATTCATTATTTTGAAATAAATTTTCTAAAATTAATAAAAAATAATTTTAAATTATGTGTTTAAAGCACAACAAAGCCGCCTTTTAGAAAGAATACTATTTTTCAGAAAACATTTATTTTTATTTCAAATGGTTCTTATTTTATTTCTAATAAGTAGATGATCATTGAATTTATTATTTAAATATGTAAACCATATAATTTTTCATAATTCATTTAGTTTTATTAATACCTT
Source organism: Viscum album (assembly GCA_963277665.1). Classification (NCBI taxonomy): domain Eukaryota; kingdom Viridiplantae; phylum Streptophyta; class Magnoliopsida; order Santalales; family Viscaceae; genus Viscum; species Viscum album. Next base: position 897,124,201 of record OY728126.1, read on the forward strand.
TCAACTTAATGGCTTTCTTATAATGGCTATGTTTAAATAATAATATTTTAATAAAATAACATGTTTTGTTTAAACTCATTATTGCATGAATAAAAAGATATCAAAGAGATAGAATTTATTTAAAAATAAGTATATAATAAATTATTGGGTTGTTACATTATTCTCACCTTAAATAATTTCACCCTTAAAATTTCATATTACATACTAAGATGAAAACAAGTCAGGGTACTTCTGATTCATTGCCTCTTTGGGATCCCAAGTTTCTTCCTCAAACTTATGGTTTCACTAAATCACTTTGACTAGGTGAGTTTCCTTGATTTGTATAAATTTATCTCTATAGTACAATATCTTCAATGTATTCTTCTCATATGAAAGGTCTTTCTCCAATGGTACCACCTCCAGATTCAGTACATGCGAGAGGTCTGGTATGTACTTCCTCAAGAGGAACACATTGAAAACATCATATACTTGGGATAGGTTAGGTGGGAGTGCTATTCGGTTGTCCACCACTCTGATAAAATCAAGGATCTTAAAGTGTTCGATGTATCTAGGACTAATCTTTCCATTCGTCACAAACCTCATGAATTTCTTCCACAATGAAATACAGAGGAACACTTTATCTCTGAACACAAACTCCAAGTCCCATCAATGATTTTTTGTATATATTTTCTATCTAATTTTCATGGATTTCATGTGATGTTGAATGGTTTGTACCTTATATATCATCTCATGGGAGATATCAGGTTTTATCAGCTTCCACTCTCTAAATTTATCCTAGCATGTCAGAGTCTGGAACCACTTCCCATACAGAGCCTCATAAGGTGCCATTTGAATACTAAAATAAAAATTGTTGTTATATGAGAACTCTAATAGGGTAAGGTGTTGATCCCAACATTATTTTAGATCCATTTAGGAAGGCCTCAGTATATCCTTTAGTTTTTGGATGATTATTTTAGACTTTCCATCTATTTTAGGGTGATACGCAGTGTTGAAACTAATTTATATATACAACACTTATTGAAGGCTTCTCTAGAACCTTGAGGTAAACCTCATATCTCGATTAGATACAATATAAATTGGAACTCAATGAAATCTTACCACTTCTATTATGTATATCTTAGTGAGTTGGTCAAGAAATAAATATTACTTGATAGTAATGAAATGTTACAACTTTATAAGATGATCAACTACCACCCAGATGTTGTTATTACCTTTAAGTGTCCTAGTAAGTCCCACAATGAAATACATGGTTCTATTTTTCCATTTACATACTAGTATGGGAAATTTTTGCATCATAAAAATATACTTCTTTCATTCAGACTTGAATTTTTGGCATATCAAGCATCGAGATACAAATTATTTAATCACTCTCTTTATGTGATCCCACTTGAAGTTTTTCTTTAGATCTCTATACATCCTAGTGCTTCTTAGATGAATAAACAAGGATGATCTATGCGCATAATCCAAAATATCCCTCTCCATATCTGGTTTTTATGGGACGTATATCTGAGTTTCAAACCTTATAACTCCGTCTTCAATAATGTTTAACTCTGAAGTTACCTTTTTTCTGTAGCATCTTATCATCTTTATGAGCCTTCTTTATCTTCTCAATAATGGATGGTTGAGCCATTATTTGAGAAATGTATGATAAATATCCTTTTACTATTATCATATATATCCTTTTCAAATCTTAGAATATTGTATCCTTCTCAATTCTCATTATTGGTAAAATTGTTGGATCCTTTCTACTTAGAGCATCTACCACCTTGTTTAATTTCCCAGGATGGTAATGGATTGAGAATTCATAGTCCTTAATCAGATTTAACTATCTTTTTTAGTGCATGTTAATCTCATTATGTGTGAATACATATATGAGTCTCTTGTAATTTTTATATATTTCAGACTTATCTCCATAGAGATAATGTCACTATATCTTCAATTCAAAGATCACTACAGCTAACTCCATGTCATAAGTGGGATAGTTCTCCTCATGAACTTTAAACTACCTTGAGGCATGGGCTATCACTTTATAATTTTTCATTATTACATACCCCAATCCCTTATTTGAAACATATCTATAAACTACCAAAAAATTCCCCACTTGAAGGTAGTGTAATTACTAGTGCAATGATAAGCCTCTTTTTCAACTCCTTAAAGATCACTTCGCATTCACTAGTCCATAAAAATTTTACTTCCTTTCATGTTTTCTTGGTTAGTGAGTTTGAAAATCATGGAAATGTTTTCACAAATAATCGATAATACCCAAATAATCCAAGGAAACTACGGATCTCCATTAAATATGTTTTTCTAGGCCAGTCCTCAATTTCCTTTGTCTTAGAAGGGTCCAAAAATATCCCTTTTCTAGTGATAATATTACCCAAGAATGATACTTACCTTATCCAGAACTCACATTTATTGTACTTTACATATAACTTCTCCTTTCTCAAATCCCTTATCATATCATTCAAATACTCTTCATTCTCCTCCTTTATCTTGGAGTATATCATAATATTATCTATAAAGACTATTGAAATTTTTTTAAGGTAATCCCTAAAGAATCTATTCATTAAGTCTATAAATATTTCTAGAGCATTAGTTAGTATAAAAGGCATCACTATGAATTCATAGTGTCCATACCTTTTTTAAATTGTAGTTTTGGGAATATATTCATACTTCACTGTTAATTTGTGATATCCTGAATGAAGGTCCACCTTATAGAAATAATGAGATCCACATAGTTGATCAAACAATTCATCTATTCTTGTAATATGATACTTTTTCTTTATCATGATTTTATTGAGTTCATGATAATCAATACAGAGGTTCATTGACTCATCCTTTTTCTTGAAAAATATGACCTATATTCCCCACAGTGAAGCACTCAAACATAGAAAACCCTTTTCTAGATTCTCTTGTAACTACTTATTCAATTCTTCTAACTCAATGGTGGATATTATATAAGGAGTCTTGGATGTGGGTAGATATCTAGGTATAAATTTGATTGAGAACTCAACCTCTTAGTTAGGAGAAAGACTAAGAAACTATTTGGAGAATACATTAGTATAATGCTTTATAATGGGAATTTATTCAGTCATGATTCTCTCTTTTGTATTAATCATTCGAGATAGATATGATTTCTCGTAAGGGAATAATATCCATGATTGAATATATTATTTCAGGGGGTATTCATCCTCCTACTTATACTTGTATAGAATAAAAAAGATGACTTGGGATGTAAAGATTGGTCTACCTCTCTTGATAGTTGATGTTGGATTTATATAAGGATAGTCAATCCATGCCAAAATATCATCACACTTTACTAAAGAAAGTAAGATGATATTTTTTGGAATATTTAGTCCACAAACATTGACTAGGGAGGATTTATATACTTGGGATATAACCATCACTCTATTTTCTATTCTCATAGAAATCTCAACCCCATATTTTGAGGTGGTGTTTGAATAGTTTTACTAAACTTTCAAGATATGAAAGAATGCATGGAACCAGAATAAAAAAAAAAGTACATTCTCTATTATTGAATGAATAACTAGCTTACCTTTCACCATATTTATTTTAGCATCCATCCCGACCTTAGTTATATAATTTTCCATTCCTTATTTCCTTGGAGATTGTTTTTGATGATTGTCTCTAAAAACCCTTGGTTTAGGGAATTGGATTGCATAATTTTTGTGTTCGCTGCAGTTAAAACACTCTTTAGTAGGCATAGTGTTAATATGGACCTTCATTTCTTCGTCCTCATTAGTGATATTATTCATTTTAATATGGAACTAGTTAGTCAAATTCCCCTCTTTTACACACTTGAAGCATCTTTTAATTCCCCTTAGGTAGTTTTTGGGATGCTTCTCTCCACAATTTTGACAAGTGGGATGTTGAGTTTTATTTCCTCTATGGGATTTAACTATTGATGGTCCCAAAGGAAACTAAATTTTAAGTTTTTTTTCTCTAATACAACGATACCACTAAGATTTATTGATCTCCATATCAACTTTTAGGTTATAATAGACAATATATTCATAACTATCAAAGTCTTGAATCACTAAGTATTTTAATAGACTCAGATTTAACCCACTAAAAAAACTATACACCTTGATTTTGGTACTGATAACAAATACAAAGGCATACCATGAAATCCTTGTGAATTTTTCCTCATATGCCCTGATAGACTCTTCTTCCTTTTTCTTCAGACTGAGGAACTCCCTCTTAATTTTAAGATGGATGGTTCACAGAAAATATTTATTGAAAAATATTTTCTTAAATTTTTCCCATTTCATGGAATCAATATCCTCTTTAGACTTTGTGTTCTTGATTAATGAATGCCACTAATCAGCTTCTCTCTCAATGTGATAAATGTCCAGTACAACTTTCTCTTACTCTAGTCATTATAGGATATAGAATATCTTCTCAAAGGATTTAATCCATTGTTGGGTGATAAGGGGATTAGAATATATACTAAAGGTAGGGGGCCTTTTTCCCATAAAAGAATCAAATTCAAATTGATCCTTCTTAGTAGGATTAGGGTGTTATACATGATTCATGTTATTATTCAAAACTTTAGCTATTTAATCCAGTAATTCCATGAATTTTTCAACTCCTGCACCCATGATATTAGGAATATAATTGGGGAAATAATTACATTGCCTATCATTTTTGTTTTTAGCATGGTTTCTCCTATTTACTTCCATTAACTAGATAGAAAATAAAATGAGAATACATTAACTAATAAATTTACACAAGGAAAACATATAAAGTTAGGAATAATAACTTATAAATGATAAGTACATCATAACTTATGAGTATCTAGGTTTCAAACTAGGTTATCCATAATAATTTCCCTATTAGGTTTTCTAACCTAATAATTTGTTCAAGTACTTCAAAGTGGTTTGTAAATATTTTATTAATTTCCAAAACATATCCCCCAGAAGTGTCAAACTGAGTGTTCAGTAAGGCTCATTATTATGAACTAGGTGACAATTGATTTTAGATAAGCACACCCTTTTGGGGTTATTACCCCTAGGTACCTCTATACCAGATCCACATCCACTTGTACTTTCTAGACAGGGATGTATTTTCTTGGAAATCACTTTCTTTATACTTCACTAAGATTCTAAGATATTTTGTTATACATAGTCTTATTCTTAGACCTATCCCTAGGGTTATCACTAATGTTTTCATATCTTAGTTCCAATGATTAACTAAAAATTTCCTATAATACAAAATATGGTGACCCAATTCCTTTTATATATATTATTATATAATTATTAAACATAAATATCCATTAATACAATACAAGGATCATTAATACCTAGTGTCTTTGGAGGACTTGGTTCATATTACATCAAAATGATCTTAAAACATGGAATCCTCATTTTATTCTCCATAGTGAGATCCTAAAATCCATTTTAGATCTTAAAACTACATGGGTTAACCTAGGGAATACATAAATTAAGGGGTGATATAAAAATCCCCATAAGGGAATACAATTTATAAGGAATCATAACATGTGAATCAAAGGTATAACATTATATCATAAAAGAGAAGGTGCATGAGTAATCAAGTGGAAGCATAACATAAATATCATAGTATCATAAGATCATAGAAACATATGTAATATTGTAGAAACATATAACATGACATAAACATGAGTTAATTATAACTTTATAGTCAATATCACATGGTAGAAAAAGTCATATAATGGATTAGGTTTACTCCCTAATCCCATACATGACACCTCATGAGACTAAAGCTTTACCCAATGCATTGAAGTGCTATCTAGGTGTACTAATAATAAAATATTCATAATCTATTTGTTCCATATAAATGAAATCAATCATAATTCAAAACATAATAATTACCCATGGAAATAAAATGGGTTTCATAATCTTGATTCATATCATAATCAAAGGAAAATTCATATTGAATCCATTTGAGAAATGGTCATAAGGAATGTATTACCCATCAAATAAAGGGATAATAAGATAAAAATATATGTGAGAGATATATATAAATAATTTATAAGCATTATATAACATTAAATATATATATAAATTGAGTTAGAGAGAGAAATTTCATTACCCAAAGGAAAGAGTTGTTTAGAGAGATCCCTTACCTCGAGATCAATTTTTCATGTGTGTTCTTTTTCTACCTAAATAATAAACATAAGTTAATTATTTAATTTATTAATAACATTTTTTATTCATTTTATTAATTTTATTTTATTTATTACCATGTCATATTAAAATAATTAACAAATTAATTTCATATTAGACATTTTAAAGATAAACGTCTCATATGTTCAAAAATAACTTTGGTAAATTAAATAAGGACAAATAGATTATTAATTCATCATATATAGAATTTTAAAAATGAAATAATTATAATTTTTATACATAAATTATAATTTTTAAACCATCCATGATATATGGTTAGGAAAAATTAACTATGTTGCAATCATGGAGATGGTCGGTCGAACGTACACATGAGTAACATTTCTATTTTTCTAAGATCATGATGGAAAGAAGTTAAGTGTTATTTTATCTTTAAAATATGGTAATTATATCATGAATATAATATGATTTCTTTAAATTCCCTTACACATACCATTCATTTTATGTGATAATAAAAATGAATCACATAGCTTCGGGAGGCGGTAGTCCATCGTACACACGAATGACGTTATCATTTATTCAATTAATGATAATGTGAGAAAGTATATGATATATTTATTTTAAATAATGGTTGTTATGTCATTAATAACATATATAAACATCAATTTAAGCCTTATTATCTTACATGTAAATAGTAAATAAAAAATGAATCACATCGCTTCGTGAGGCGGTAGTATGTCGTACACACGAGCGACATTATCATATTCTCTACAAAATGGAAAGTAAGAAGGTATATATGATATTATAATTAAAAAATTATAATTATATCATTAATATAATATATAAACATAATATTCTTTATTATATCTGTCCATGAGAAGCAATGATGGAAAATGAATTATGTCAGTTTGCGACACGGTAGTTTGTCGTACACACGATCAATGGTTTTATTTCCCATTTGAGGGAGGATGAGATGGTTGTAGGTAATGACCCTAACATAACAAAATATAAGTATATTAAATATAATGAGGTTATTATATCATCATAGTTTAATATTATTTTAAGGAGGTGTAGGAATAAATAAAATAAAATGCTCGATTAATAACGTTACCACTTCTTCGGATAACTTCTTTTGGTTTGCACCAAAAGCCTTCATAGGTTGACTTTATGAACAAACCAAGGATTATACGATGAGGTTACAGAATTAGAAAAGTTATTTGGTCAGGTATTTTAATAAAAAAAAGTTTATTTTAAGTGTTTAATGGATAGAATGGGGGGTGTCCTTTTATAAGTGGGGAGAGGACACATGTGGAATTTTTGAAAAGAAAGAATTTCACCCATATCTTTCTCATGAAAAAAGGATCAAAAATAGACCATTTAATAAAAATATAGGATTTAAGGTCAAAATATTACCATAAAATATTAATTAGACATGTTTTGGGTCATTTTTAAGCCTTTTTGTTTTAGTTTAACCCCCTGGTAAACCCGTTTTTACATTAAACACTATAAATAATTTTTACTATTTTCACTATTAATTATGGTAAAAAATTAAGTTAGAATTATTAGATAATATAAATTATGATGATTAAAAATATTTAATATATTTTTCCAAATTCAAAACCCATAAATAGAAAATTTTTATTTAAAATTAAACCCACAGACGTGCTGAAAAAATGGTTTTCAAAAAGAAAAACTTTCAAAAGTTGAAAAAGCTTTTATATCAAAATTTAATATAAAATTGAATCCAATAACCTGATTTGGATTAATTAATATATAATTGAACTAATTTTACTTTTAAAACCACATTAATATAAAATTTTTCTTTTAAATTCAATAAAAAAATGTTACTTTTTAATAAAAATCAGTATTTTCACTATTCATCGAAAAATGAAACTTTCTAGAAAAATCTAAAAAATTCACCCTAAGATAAATTTAATAATGTGATTTCAAAAATTAATTTAATTTTTAAAAAATAAATTTTCTAAAATTAGTAAAAATTAATATTAAATTATGTGTTCAAAGCACAACTAAACCGTCTTTTAGAAGAAAAAATACTATTTTTTAGAAAACATTTATTTTTCTTTCAAATGATTATTATTTTATTTATAATCAAGATATAATATTTGAACCATATATGTTTTCATATTTTATTTATCCTTATTTATACTCACTAACTTAATGTCTTGGTTTTAATGGCCATGCTTAAATAATAATATTTTAATAGAGTATCATGTTTCTTTTAAACCCTATGTTGCATGCATCGCCAGCTATCAAAGATATTGAATTTATTTAAAAAGAAATATATCAAGTATTGGGGTGTTAAAAACATAGTATTTCTCTATATGGGATTATATATTATATTGGGGATTTTATTCATCATCAATGGATAGAGATAGAGAATCTTAGGGTCACTATATAAGATATTATAAATATATCAAAAAGAATACCATTTTCTACAAATGAGGTTACAATAGTTGGACAAAGTATCAACCATTTTTTAGTTTGTCCATCTAGACTCGTTCAAAAAAATATTATTGAGTTATGTGTAGATTATATCCCTTATTTCACATAGGTGTTAAATTTTTTTAACATTTTAAAATTTATATATTTATCTTTTTTTATAGGAATAATTTAAAGGTAAATACATACAATATAAACAACAACAAGTACATGATGTTATGAATTCAGATAAAAATTATTTTGTAATTGATATATTATCTATATATTAAAAAAAAATTAGAAGTTTATACCATTCCAATGGATACTAACATTTTTTAGCGTGCAATGATTGTGACGATTTTAAAGAAAGATATCATAGATATTGTAACTTGAAATGAGTTGTTCATAAACATAATTCAAGTCTTTTACATGTAAATTGATTATCATATATATTTCATTTATTTTAATTTATTGAAACTAAATAATTATATTTGTTTTGTATTAGGTATCTTTATACAATTTTTATACAGTATGATATGACATCAGTATATGGATTTATGGACCCACAATTTATTTCACTTGTAACTATGATAATGAGTGATATAGAAAGAATGGTTTATATTGTAAATAATTAAATTTAGTGTTGGATGATTACTTATATTCATGGTTGTGAAAAATATATTTCATAAAGTTTTATATATCTTAATTGAATAATCACTAGCATTTTATTTCTTTTATATTAGTAGTCATTGGATGTTGGGTGTTTTTTGCCCAAGTGAGAAGAAATATTACTGGCTATGCTCTATGCATGGTGTCATGTAAGATAATTTTAAGAATGTATTGAACACATAAGTTTGAATATCTAAATAATTTTATATATTATGACTACATTTAAATTTATTTCATACATGTTATTTTAAAATATGGAATGGAATTAATTTATAGAGAAAATGGGAAAGAAGATCGTAAATATCAAATATATAAAAGTAATAGTGACTTCTAATTTATAATTACTATATTTTGGTTGCAAGTACTTAAAATTATATTTTGTAATGAAAAAAATATTTTTAAATAGAAGTGTCATCATTAATGATTAGTGGAATGTTGATACTATTTTCTAAGATTTATGTTTGAAATAATTTCAACTGGGACAGTTACAAAATTCCAGAAGGCTGGATTTTGTTATAAAACTTTCTTTTAATTTTTCATTAGTTCTATTTAGAACATATGTTTAGTGATTTATTTTTAATTTATATATTTTTAAAGACCCTTTAACTTATACTGGAGAAGGGATCAGATGCTTACAAAGAGAATGGGTGGATTATTTCATATGTCTGATTAGGTTGTAGTTTATTTTTAATATAAATTGTAATGTTAAAATGCATTGATTTTATGATGTTTTTTACTAGTTGTAGTACTACTTTTTTTTTGTTTCTATTCATCTATTGTACTACTGTGATGGTGAAAATATGTAATTTTATTTAAAAAATAGTTTTCACGTTACTAATTTTAGAACCGACTTTAAAATTTTATAGATAATATTTTTCACTTCAATTTTCTCAAAACTAACATGATAAAATATTTATAACATCAGTATTTAAAAAAACCTTATAAATGGTTTTTCATATAATTTTTCATATAAAAAACATGAAAAATCCTCCAAATAAGAGATTTTATATAGGTTTTTATAGTGATTTTTAGAGGATTTATCACATTTGTTATGTAAAATTTGACATGATAAGGTATTTATAATGTTGATTTTAAAAAAACATGAAAAAAACATACAAATATATATCATTTATAACATCAGTTAATATTAAACTATGTGAAAAACTTATTTAAAACATCGCATGTAATAACGTCATGAGGTAATCGATGTTAAAAACAAAAAAACAACGTGAAAAACCCTTTTTTTACTTATGTATTATTTCACACCCAGTTGATGTATAGATTTAGAATAGTCTCGGTTCTATTATTATTAATCGCTATATTTTATAAAAGATGCTTCTTGTTTTACTTATTCAATATCTTCATAGTAATCTCAATTTCTTCAATTTGTTCACATAAAGAAGAAACAACACAATCTTTTTTTTCTATTCAATCCTCATCGATATTCTCATCTTCTCATATGTATGGGTGGCTATAGTAATTGTTTCTTTAATTTTTAATATCCTAAAATGACTTTCATTTAGATAGTTTATTCACTATCCCAAAATAAATATTATAAAATAACCATCTATAGATTCCCATGATTTTCCTGTACTTCTTTTTCAACTCAAGGGATATTCCAAAAATACCATCATTTAATAAACCTATTCTTTTTTAAACTCAACCAAATATATTTTTTCTTTTATTATATATCTATATTATGTATTATTCATCCTAAAGACACTCTATTATAAAATCCAAACTTCAATTTTCACCTATGTATGAAAAAAATACAACACACATATCATGCAATATGGCACATTCTCTTGCACCCTGATAGCTTCATAGAATTTTTTTTACAAAGATCAGGTCGATTATATACACAACAAAAGAAAATAAACACTCTTATTTATTTATTCATTATTTTAAAATATATTTCTTCATAAATAAATTTGTCTCTAATGAACAATTCTAGCTTCGATGTGAATTCAACTGTATTATTCTTGAAAATCTATTAAACTCATTTCAACGCATTTAAATATGTATAAACTTTATCAATATTTGATCTTTATCTCCCTTGTATTAAAGATATATAACTCAATCACTAAAATATTATATCATGTTGACTTTGTTATTTTTTTTAAGATTGGCCCAATAATCATCCCATTAATTCTCTAGAATATCATAATTCTGGAAACATGATTTTCCAATCCATAGGGTTCATGAAATTTCTCTAAGTAAATTTTCATACATGGTTCAAAAATATCATACTTGATTTTGAAATCTATTATAGGATCAAAAATATAATACATGGATAAAAATATTTTTTATATAGATAACATATCTTACATGTATATTAATTCTCTTATGTGTATCTCAAAATTTCTTACAGGCTCTCCCTTTACCAAAATGTGATAGACTCAAATGTCATATTCCATCCCAAAGAAACTTATGGCCAGAAATAATGTCTTATGGCATTCCCAAATTCTATATGTGGACCATAAATATCTTACACCCTATTTAAATACCATATGTTGTATGATATTTCCCTTTGTGGAGATTTTAGCCTACTCAAATATCATACATGATAGAAAATATCCTTCTTCATGTGACTTTCTTCTTCTTAAAATTTAAAAAAACTCAATTTTCATATGGGATTCATCGAAATATCATATGGGTGACATAGATAGCTCAAATAACTTACGTATAGGATAAATTTACTTCACATGGGATAATTTCTTTTTTCGTTTTTTAGCTCCTCTACACTGGAAAACTTGCAAACTCAAATATCATATATTATAGGAAAATATATTCTGTTTAGATGAATTGTTATATTCTCTAACCACATAGGATAATTTCCCTTGAAAATTTTCATTCTCCATCACAGGAATTTGGTATTTATTTAAATTAAGTTCATGCTTCTTAAAATAAATTTTAAACCTTCTCAATCATATCAGATCACTTTAGAACAGCTCCAAATAATTTAAAAAATTATTAGAATAATTCCAAAAACTTTTAATATTTTTTCAATGCCTTGAAAAAAATAAAATACTCAAGATTTAGTATTCTCAATAATTATTATACCTCCCTTATTTATACTATACTTCAACCTTTAAAAATCATTATTTTTGAATGTTTAAATACTTAGCAGAATATTTTATTTGATATAAACTCCAAGGATGGATCTTCCACTTTCATCTGGATCTCCTATACACTTTGAACTTTATTAACACTTGTTATATACAACTTATAAAATCTGACCAAATTAATTTTAGCAGATATCCATCTCTCAGTTGTTCAATTTTGAAAGTGACTATTATAAATAGTGATTCTCTACCCTTATATCACTTTTCATTTCTATAAAAACCAACTCTTCAATCATTACAAGTATAGGTACAAGAAATATGACCAAACTACTATTCCAAGGACCATTGTTCTTCTCCTTTTCCATAAAAACACAATAGAAGTAGCTTGATCTCCTTTCATGGGTGGATACTTACTTCTTCACCCAAGACATATCATTTTCATTAATTACATTGAAAATCTTCTTGACAACAATACTAATTGGAAGAAAAAAAATAACCAACCATCTTCACAAAGTGAGGATATCAGGGAGAGACTTCTCAATGTTTTTTATATTGAAATTCATAAAAAAGATGGAGAGTCTCTAAGGGGGTGAAGAAATTATGAGATTGATGTGAAATTATTTAGTCATATTAAACCCTAGAACCAATATATGCTCAATATAGCCAATAAGATTGAATACATGAGGCCCAACTGGAACACCTTATCCAAATTTTCTCATGAAGAGCATCGTGGATATATAAAATCATTCCTATTTATCCATCTCCTGATAAATATCATAGAGATACTTGAGCATGTTATAGGTATCCATGTCCTCATGTGACTTCATAAGTATGTTGTACATGGATGAAAGCATTAAACACTAGATATCTATCACACAATCCAATTGTTTTCCATGGATATTGAACTCTTCATCACTCAACTCTTTAGAAAACAGATCATAATTTGGGGATTCTAGCACGTAAAGATTCCATTAATGGCATAATATAATGCCCAATAACATGTATCATTATTAGAGGTTACTACCAGTAAGAATATTTCATTTATCTAGTATTTGTTGTAGGGATAACATGGATAATGAACTTCCAATTTTAATTTTCTATAGTAATATAAAATTATATTATCAATACATAACTTTATTACTAAAATATGTGAGATGAAATCATTTTAATTAGTCCCTTGTTATTTTATCAAGTATCAAAGGCACTCACCATTGTATGTAGAATTTTCCATCATGTAAATATTATAGTTTATAGGATCCATATTTCCTTTATCATAACCTAATCAAGAGACTGGTCAATTACTCAAATATGTTTAGGTAGTCAGGCTTTCCAACTATGGGCTTCCAACTCTAAGATCCATTGAGTAGAATCCCCTATCCAAAAATCTTGAATCGGATTTCCTCAAAACTTGCCTCCAAGATAGATCAATTCTAACAAGGGTTGATACTCTTAATTTTAACTTGTTTAAGACAACCAAAAACCTTTATAAGAACTCCCAAATAAAATTAAGTGCTCCAAAAAGAGTCAAATCAACACTTATTTCTATGGTTTAATCCTTAATAAAGTTATTAAAGGTGTATTCTAACTTTATATTTTATTGATGAATTTTTTTTATTATGCATAAGTTACCTTATATTATAATTTTACATGTCTTGTTAATATTAATTGGATTTTACTTATGTGATTAACCATGTATTGATAAAATATTTATGCATGATCCTTTTATTTTATTTCATATAATCATGCTTGTTATTTAATTCATTTATTTTTATGATTATGATAAATCATTCATAAAATAAATAACCATGAAAAAGAAAAAATATAATACTTGGTGTGGTCATGATCATTATCTACTAGTTTTTTTATTGAGTGGATAATAAATAAATCATTGACCCAAGGGGAAAAATATATGAGCTGATCTTGGCTTGAGTTATAGCATTATACCTTTATCCTATGTATCACATGGGTATATTTCACCCCAGCTTCACCTTGAACCACTTCCAAACATTTGAGAGCTTCATCATTATATATTCTTTACTCACACGTAGGTGGGGGGAACTGAGGGAATGGTTTCAAGGTATACATAAAGAATATATGGACACACAGGACCTTACATAATAAGTAAAGGGAATGACTCACAGACCATCATTTAAATTTAATAATAATAATTACAAAAAATCATATAGTAATTATTTTAAAATAAATCCAAACCATACACATATTGTTCAAGCTCATTATCATCCATGAATGTAATGAATATGTATTTAATAGACTATCATTTTTTCAACCATTCATAATTAATATAAAATGAACTTAAATTAATTAATTATCTTTATTAATTAATCAATTAATTTATATTAATATATATATAAATATTCTCATAGATTCTCATCTAATACAATTTTAAATAAACCAATTTTATTTAGAATTAACTAAGTACCAAGTATGTACTTATAAGAAATATGACATATACTCGTCTGAACTACCTTGTGTGTATTATGGTTGTGTATTGTGCACTCATACAACATGTAACATACATGGCATGTTACATAATTATACAGTTTGTACTATAAATAAATGACACATGAAATGTGTTAATTTTTATAGTGTGTAATACATTTAATGCATGTGGAGTTCTCAGTATATTAACACTATACACGGTATGTAGTTCCAAGTTTTATGAGAAAATTAATTAAGCATCTAATAATTTATAAAACTCATCATGTGGAATATACTACTAATTAATGAAACATGGTAACATATCGATTATGTTTAATGGACTAATTAATTAATTAATTCTTTCCATATAAAAAGGTATGAACACACATCATGTACAAGTTAACTATATGTCGTGTATTCCACTCACCATATATACATGCCACATACCTATGGAATGGTCATGTTTGTTGATTAAAAAAATTTATGAGGTACACAGTGTGTATTCCATATACATGTTGTGTGACCTAGATATTTCATAACTGTCAGTCCCAAGCATCATGTAATAAATACATGATGCATCTTTGACTACATGCTTTCCATTGTAAAAACATGTGGACTGCATGGTGTGTATGCAAGTTACATGGTATGTAGTCTAAAAAATAATGTACCAGTATGTTTTGGTAAATATGTGATGTTTTAATGATGTCATGTATTCAACCACATGACCAGATGTGTTTTACACAACTTGGTTCTTGTGCAGTGAATATGGGTACATAGTGTGTACCTTAGGGTTACACGTCGCGTGGTTCCATGTTATCTAGCTAGAAATATCAACACCTCTAGATAGGTTTTTGAAATTTTCTTTGTATATTATTAACCTTGATTTTTGGTTATATGGATGAGAATGAAGGGGAATAAGAGATATTGATATTCAGATTTAAAATTAAAAAAATGAAAAACTAATAGAAAATGCGTATAAAAATCAAAGAATTAAATAATTTTAAATTTTAGAATTACCTATTTGATGCCACTTTTAGATTCCAAATATAGTAAAAAAACTATTTGGGTCACATCAAGCTAATATTTTTTTATTAATCAATGAATAATATGAGATTTACATGAAGATAAATCATCATGACCAACAAATTAATTTGAAGATTCATTGACATAGATTTCAAAACCAAGAATAGAGGATATTTTCACATTAAATTTATAATTAATTTAAATAAATAATTACCTTGGTATTGGGAATTATTTCTTTAAATAATTTATTGATAATTCAAACTTCTATTTGATTGTATTTTCATTATGTTAAGAATATCCAAAGTAGAATCCATCTAGTGGTGATCCACACATGCTCTTGTGATCTCGAAGTGTCATTGATGGTACTTTGGGTGCTATCACAGTGGTAATGATCATCCTACATCACTCCCTTTGATTTCTACTCAATATTTTAAGGTTGATGGATTGATTCTTATTTATCTTTCTTAATAATATGGATGAATTTGGAATAATTTCTCTCAATATTGAGAGAGTTTTAAAGAATTTTTTTATGGTTCCTTAGGCAAAGTGACCAAGGAAAGTTCATTGATAAAAAAAGGTTACAAGAGTATAAAAAATGGATTTAATAGAAATATCTATTATAAATAGAGATCAAATAAGTAGGAAGATCATCCATCCAAGTCAGACTCAATCAAATTCATTTATTGGAGAGATCATCTGCCACACGATTTTCCTCTAGATAGGAGTGAGTGATAATGTAGTTGAGATCAAAGAGATAACTCATACATTCCATCCATCAAGATCTGAGCTTCCACAAGAGATACAACACACCATTTATTATTTCCTAAACAATGGTATTGGAGTCACTTTCCAACCACAAATGATTCCAGACTTTGTATTTTTCAAAGGAGACTATGTGAATGACTCCAAGAATTTCAGCTTCAAGTGATGGCACCAATCCACATGAGCCATAAAAACAGCAAAGAACTTTCCAACTATGACCATAGTAGATAGCACCACATACTGAGAGATTGAGGTTCCATTTAAAATCACCATAAGAATTGATTTTTATCCAACATCATAGGGGGATCTTCCAGAAAACCTCCAAGGTACCAACCAGTGACTTTTAATTCCCTGAAATTCTTAACCTTCACAAAACAGATAAATTATATACACTATTGTTATATTAATCATGCATGATCCCTTTATTATCCACTTAATCCCTATAAAATCCCATGTATAAATAAAAATATTATTATTATTATTTATCTACTATGCGCTAAACTTGTGAATAAAATTTATCATTTATTTAAATAAATAAATTAATATTTACTTAGTTGATATTTAATATATCATTCATACTAAACTTGAGAACTTGGTCTGAAATTCATCCATATCTACCAAACGTCAAATAATAAATATTATTAATTTGATAAATAAATATATATTTATAATATCCATGGTCTTGTGAATAAATATTTATTTAATATTCAACCCACACATAATTATGATAACTAAATATTTGTGGTCAATAAATCCCGAACAAATATTAATACATGATCTGAGGAATAATATTTTTTACAATAATTAAATTCAAATAAAATTTAATTGAGATCAATAGAAACACAAAGTGTGTGACCCTCTAGGATTTTTCCTCAGTAGCAATAGGTTAGTTCACCTAAAGTCTAGTATCAACATCTAGCAACACATAAAGACACCCGATATTAAGAGATTAATGTCACAATTATAAAAACTACATATGAATTCTCACTATGTAATATAATCCTTTTTCCTCTTTAAGAACCCAGATCTTCTTTTCAGGTATGTTTTTCTTTTCTGGTCGTTTTTGAGAAAAAAAGGTTTTTCTAGAAAATTTCTTAAGTACACGCCGTGTACTTTATTAGTACACACCGTGTACTTGGTTACTGTAGGTAGTCGGGTGTTGGACATGTCACGACCATGCACACAGCCATGTGTGGTGACCTGGAGACCGCCTAATGTGGGGGCCGGTTAAGGCAAGTACACACCGTGTACTTTGAAAGTACACACCGTGTACTTTATTTTTTTCATTAAACATACCGGGGTTGTGTCTGACAGAAAGAACCATCTCCTTCTAGGTATGGTTTGACCGAGAGATATTGTACGGCTGCAGAACTTCTCTAATCCCCCAATCGAGCACCCATTCTCTAAATCGATCCTCGTTGATTTCTTTGGAATCACCTCGGCAAGCTCTTCCTTATCCTAGAGCTTCGTTTCCTGATTCTTCCTCTTTCTTAAGTTATCCCCAGTTGAGTTTTTTGAGTGTTTTTATAGATCTATGGTGTTCTTGGGCGATTCAGGGCTTGAGGTTCATGTATAATGATCCTACAACATTGAGGTAGGTGTTTTGTGACTTTCCGTAGATAGTCTTTGAGTTTTATTGTGTAAAAGTGCCCAATACCCCTGAAAGGGGTATTGCGAGTTTATGGTTTTATCCCTATGTTTTCCTGTTATGCCCTAGTTTGTTTGGATAGAGGTTATTTGTTGATAATAGGGTTTAATTTTCCATGTTATTGATGTTTTTCCCGTGTTTTCTTGTTTTGACTGTTTGGTCTAGTTTTCCTATTATACTGCTATTTTTTTCTCATGCCAAGTATCGTTATGATGGAGTGATTGTTAATCTGACATGTCATTATACTATAGACTGGTTATCCAAGTAGTTCTTGAGGTTTAATTTGGCCACTTTGCATTGTTATGCTCTTTTGACTTACACAGGGCCGTGAGAACTTAGTGTAGTAGACCATAGGGAGAATAGAAGTAAGGGCTCCTCTAGAGTGTCTTTAATTATTATCATGCTACGAGACCATAGGGGGGATTGGCGTTGAGGGATTCTTCATAGTTTCTATAGTTATGTTACGAGGACACAGGAGGAATTGATGTTGAGTTCTTCCTCAGAGTGCCTATAGGTTACTGTTAAAAGACTATAGGGGGAATTGATGGTGAGTGCTTCCTTAGAGAGTCTTTGATCACACTTGAATATAGAGGGAATTGACGATGAGTACTTCCTCAGAGAGTCTATTCTAAAGCTGAACCAGAGGGGTGAGACTACGTGTGCTTCCTAGAGGGTTGCTTGTGCTTTCTAGGTAGGACCAGAGGGGATAGGTTTTGAGTACTTCCTAGAGGGTTACCTGTTTTTTATTATATACTTACTTGATATGTGGTATTGAATGCTTTAAAACTATAGGAATGTTTACTATTGATTACTTCCTTGTTTACTGCTTATTTTGTTTATTGCATGCCATATATATTCACTGACTGTTAGGCACAGATCTCTTGGTGGTTGCCTAATGGGATTTAGTCTCACAACATGTTTGGCCCATGATTTTGGGACTAAAAAATTATATTGTTGTAGGTGTAGATAAGGGAAATCACCCTTCTATTATAGTTACTTGACTGCTTTGGATCAGGAGAGCATGGGACCAAGCTTTGGCTTGTGATGTTGTGGAGTTGTTTACTATTTTTCTTAAACTTTGGTTTGGTACTGTATTTTAGCATTGTGACTTGTTTGGATACTTTCCTAGAAATATGTATCATGCATCATTATATATGTGCTCCAGCTGTTTATTTCTCCAGTATTTTGTTGTTTCTTTTTGGATGGTAATATTACTGCTTCCATGATTGCTTTGTGTTTTACTTCTGTTGTGTTACTCTGCCAATGAGGGAATATTTTTCCCACTATCACACCCAAGGCCCTCGTTGCTAGTCGGTAGCCTCTGACATTTAAGGAAATGCACTTGAGGCCATGTGACCAACCGGGTACGGGGCGTCTCTGGGTGGATTCTGAAACCGGGACATTACAAATTGGTATCAGAGGAATTATTTTTTTCTTGACTTACTGTTTGGAGCCTATAGTCTGGGATAGGATGGAAATAGGTACTTGGTAATAAGCTATACCTCGGAGTAGCTAACCCGTGTACAGGGAAAATCCAATTTACCTCATTTGTTGCAATTTTCTAGTTTTTCAATTTTACGGTTGATTTGATTTCACCATTGGGTGATTCAAATGCTTTTTGATTTTATTGTTGATATTATTAAGGTTCTATTTCAGTTGCAACCCAATGAGATGAGGGTATTCCATCTCATTCATCATATAGGAACTTGCTAGAAATCACATGTCATGTATTCTGGCCATGCCATTTAGGGTGCATTAGCAATTGCATTCTTTTGTGATAGATGTTGTGCTAGATATTTATGGTGTTGTGATATATGCCTTGATAAAATACCTTCTATTTGATATGGTATTAATTTGTGTAAGGTTTTGTTTGAATGAATTCCAAACTTTGGTTCTTGAGGTGTTATGCGCCCTCATGGATTAGAATTCACCGGATCATTGCCTTGTTTTTTTCTTGTATATGACATGTAAAAGATGCCAAGCTTTGATTTGTTGGGAGTATGGGTCCTCATGGATTGGAATTTGGCACTTTATTGTTTATTTCAGTGTTTTCTGGGCTTCTGGAGTAGTTTTTTAGGCTTACTATCCAGAAAAACCTAGAATACATGTTGTGTAGTTTTGAATACACACCATGTGTTCTTCTGTTCAGGAAGAAACTTTTTTATTAAGTACACTCTGTGTACTCTATGTACACATCGTGTAGTCTCTAACCATATCGTTGGACGTGTAGGAATAAACACGGGGATAGGAGAATTTTTTGTGGGACATGTCGTGTACCAGACGTACACACCCTGTGTTTAGACCATGTGTCTACCCATGTGACTAACGACATGGATGGATAAAAACTTAATCAATACATGTCGTGTCAGTCTTGAACATGTCGTGTAGTGTAATCCCTAGAATTTGGCTGTATAACTAACAACCTGGATCAGTGGAAATCCTTTAGTACATGCCATGTCCATCTAGAACACGTCGTGTAGTGTGAGTCATGTATCCATCCGTGTCACTAACAACACGAGTCAGTGAAGCTCATCTAGTACACATTGTGTCTAGCACAAACACACCATGTAGTCCTGTTCTAGGAGAACTGTGTAGCTTAGTCGTGTAGAAGGACTCGGGTAGGGGAAGAGGATTCAATTATACGTCGTATGGTAGGACAACACGTCGTGTGTTTGGGGTGTTACAAAACCAGTTTTGGCAGAAGTATATACCCATGTGAAAGGCTTAAGGGAACACACTATGTAGTTAAGTATACATGTCTTATATCCATGTTTTGTAAAACTTGAATGTTTTCTTTCTCATGTTCCCTTCTTACCCTTCCAGTTTTCAGTTCTTGATAATCTTGATAAAAGGTGTGCATTTAACCTTGAATAGTCATGCCAATGAGATGTCCTATGGTTGTATGCCAGTTACAGGGCAACGATTAGACACCAGAAATGGCTGATCAAGGACTTCCAGTAAATCCTCCAGTTGTTCCAGTCTTGGCACCATCCATCATTCCGGACACAATTGTTGATACATAGTTCTGATAGGGCTTTATGAGGTTCATGCAGACCTTATGAGGAGCACCGTACCCTGCCCCATCTATGGAAGAGCTGACACGAGTTTTCCAGCAGTATCATCCTCCCACTTTCTCAGGGGAAGGAGGACCACAGGCTACAGAGTCATGTTTGGAGGCCATGCTGATGATCTTCGATCACCTGGAGATACCTCCGAAGAGGAGGTTAAATATCGCTACATATATTCTTTGGGATTCTTCCAAGAGATGGTGGGATGTGATCTCATAGGAGGGATTCCAATAGAATATGGCATGGGATGAGTTTTAGCATACCTTCTACGATTACTTTTATCTGGAGACCTTGAGGGCCGATTGAGCCTGAGAGTTCATGAGTTTGGAGTAGGGTACTCTTTCTGTTATGGAGTACTCTTCTCTCTTCATCGAGCTGTAGTGATTTACACCCTTTTCTAGGGGGATATGGGTTGTTCCTAGTAAGGAAGTTTGAGGATGGTCTAAGGCACGACATCCAATCTCAGGTGAACATCTTCAGGTTGACTTCGATATCTTCTATAGTCAACCAGGAACTAATCATAGAGCATAATCTGTGGGATTCTGGAGCTGTGAGCTAGGGTGTTTCAACATCCAAAGTTAGTGATTCTCTGATTGATAGTAGGAAGTGTCGTAGGGAGACTACATGTGAAGATCCGAGTAGGAAGAATGCACCTTCAGGTATCCAGGTGGTATGCTACCAGTGTGGGAAGGTCGAGCATATGATACCACATTGCCCGAGAGACCCAGTGGAGTGTTGATCTTGCAGCAAGAGGGGTCATCTTCAACGCTTCTATCAGATCTTCTCACTAGAAACTGGTGACAGGGGTTCTTCTATAACTTCTCGTTTAGGAGAAGCACCACCAGTTTCTACTCAGTCTGAGAACTAGAGTTCTTCCGGCCATTCGGGCCGAGGTGGAGGTCATGGCCAAGCTAGCCAGTCACCAGGATTTCAGCGAAAACATGTTGGATCAGCTCAGGGTGGTCAGGCAGGGTCACAGGGTCATGTAACAAGCTAGAATTTTGTAGTGTATTACACCCAGCAGGAGCAGGATCCTGGACCCTCTACCATTTGAGGTACGATCCTAGTTTCCTCAATTTTAGCTTCTACTCTTTTTGATACAGGGGCTTCCCATAGCTTTATATATGTTTTAATTGTGGAGAGACTTGGGCTCTGTATATTTTCTTCTGATGATATCATGACATTAGACACTCTGTTGAGGGCTATAACGGCTGGTGTATGTCAGTGCAAGAAGTTCCCTCTTGAGGTTTTTGGGTGTCACTTCTTTTGGGACATTTTTGTCCTATAGATGACAAGCTATGAAGTCATTCTCATAATGGATTGGTTAGTTCCCTTACAAGATTTTGTCACCTATTATCATCGTAGGGTGAGTTTCACGTCACTAGAGAGTAGATCATTTCTTTATAAGGGCGAATGGGATGTCCCAGCGAGCAGAGCGAGACCCGAGCATCATGGGTTGGGAGGAGTTATAGTCTAGATTTCTAGTCTATATCTGGATGACCAAGGGACTTCACAGTTGTACTTTTCTCCAGTGGTGAGTCATTTCAAGGATGTCTTTCCAGAGGACTTTTCAGGTTTACCTCTAGAGAGAGAGGTATACATTTCTATTGAGCTCATTCCAGGAGCGGCACTGGTGTCCATTCCTCCTTATAGGATGGCTACACTAGAGTTTCAAGAGCTTAATAAGTAGTTGGAGGAGTTGTAGGAAAAGGGTTTCATCTGAACCAGTGTTTCTCCTTAGGGTTCGCCTGTTCTATTTCTAAAGAAGTCGGACAGTACCTTTTGACTTTTCATGGATTATCGGAAGCTGAACTAGTTGGCGGTCAAGAACTGATATCCTTTGCTGGGGATTAATGATTTTTTTGATCATATTTGAGGATTCAGGGTGTTCTTGAAGATTTAATTGAGATCCAGTTATCATCAGTTTCACGTTAGACCATCTGATATACCTCTTACATCCTTTTGGAGTAGGTATGGTTTATATGAGTATATGGTTATGTTGTTTGGTCTCACAAACGCACCTGCAGTCTTCATGGAACTGATGAACCGAGTGTTCCACCCATACTTGGATTCCTTCATGGTGGTCTTCATAGATAATATCTTGGTGTACTTTCACACTCAACATGACCATGCCACCCATCTTGAGATCGTTTTGAGTACACTGAAAGTGCATCATTTATATGCTAAGCTCTCAAAATGCCACTTCTAGATGGACCAGATTCACTTCTTGGGTCATGTTATCTCAGAGATAGGAGTAACAGTGGACCTAGATAAAGTGAGAGAATTATTTTCTTGGGAGTATCCGAAGAATGTATTTGAGGTACTAATTTTTCTATTGCTAGATGGATACTACATGTGTTTCATACAGGACTTCTCACACTTAGCAGCACCACTAACGAGCCTAACTAAGAAGGGTGTAAAGTACTTATGGTCAGATTCTTGTGAGTCAGACTTTCAGGAGCTAAAAGGGAGGTTGACATCAGCACTAATACTAGTATTTCCAGATCTAGGCAAGATCTACACTGTTTATTGTGATGCTTCAGGTATCGGGCTTGGAGTAGTGCTTATGCAGGGAGAAGTATTTATTGCATACGGGTCTCGGCAGTTGAGTCCACATGAGAGGAATTACCCGACGCACGATCTTGAGTTGGCAGGAATTGTTCATGCCTTACATTATTGGAGACATTATCTTCTAGGAGATCATTTTTTGGTTTTCACCGACCAAAAAATTCTCAAGTATATCTTCACCCATCGTGACATGAATTTGAGGTAGAAAAGGTGGGTTGATTACCTTTAGTCTTTTGACTTTGAGCTTGCCTACACACCTGGGAAGGGAAACTCTATGGCTGATGCGCTGAGTAGGAGGACTCAGATATAGGCAGTTTAGGAGGCCAGTAGTGAGTGGAATCTTATGTTTATGTTCTCTAATATGCATTTGGAGGTGCACGATAGTTAGGGGCAAACGTTTCTATCTTCTGTAGTTGTTACCTCTACTATTCTTGATCGAGTGTGAACAAGGAAGCTATCAAATTCTGAAGGCCTGGTCCTATGGGAAAGTGTGTCAGGAGAAGACCATATTCCTAGATGGACCATAGCTGAGGATGAGATCTTGCGTTTTCAGGGGCACATATGGGTGTCATCAGACATACCCAAGGAGTTGATGCTGGACTTTCATTCCTCAGTTTGGGAAGTTCATCCTGGTGTCACCAAGATGTATCGTGATCTACACCATCAGTATTGGTTGCAAGGTATGAAGAAAGATGTTGTTGGTTTCGTCATGAGTTGTTCCTCCTATCATCAGGTGAAGGCAGAACATCAGTGACCAGCAGGGATTTTTCAGCAGTTACCTATTCTCGAGTGGAAGTGGAATGATGTCGTGATGGATTTCGTGACAAGTTTACCAAGGTCGTCTTGATGGAATGATGTTTTATGGGTTTTCATTGACAGACTCATGAAGTTTTCTCACTTATTTCCAATCAAGGAGACCTTCAATGTTGATGAGCTGGGATGGTTGTACATCTATGAGATTATACATTTACATGGAGTTCCACACTCCATTGTTTTAGAAAGGGATGCCCGTTTTACTTCTTGGGTCTGGAAGGGGCTGCAAAAGGCTTTAGGTATACAGGTAATTTTGAGTACAACTTACCACCCTCATAAAGATGGTCAGTCCGAGTGTACGATTCAGGTGCTTGAGGATATGTTGCAAGCATGCATCCTTGATTTTGGAGGTTCTTGGGAGAAACACATACCTCTTGTGGAGTTTGCCAACAAAAACAGTTTTCAAGCAACTATTTAGATGAAACATTATGAGGATTTGTACGGTAGGTCATTCCAATCACCCTTATGTTGGTTGGAGGCAGGAGAGGTAGCTACGCTGGGACCTCGTCTTGTCCAGGAGACCACATAGCAGATAGAGTTGATTCATAAGAGGATAGATACTGCACAGTATCGACAGAAGTCTTATGCTAATCAGCAGAGATGGCCTCTGGAGTTCGAGGTTGAGGATTAGGTTTTCCTATGTTTCACACCAAGGGTAAGGCACAAGAAGATTAGGAGATATGGTAAGATTTCGCCGAGGTACGTCGGGCCATTTGAGGTTTTGGAGAGAGTCGGTCTGGTTATCTATCAGTTGTAGTTACTCAGAGGTACCGGGCTATGCATGATGTCTTTCACATTTCTCAGTTTTGACGTTACTTCTCAGACTCGTATCATGTTCTTCAACCCGAAGAGTTTGAGTTAGAGGTGAACGCCTCATTTGAGAAGCATCCAATCTGGATTGTTGATCGTAGTACGAAGGTTCTTCATGGATAGTCTATTCCTCTGGTATGAGTGCTATGGTTGCACAGGAAAGTACAAAATGAGACTTTGGAGAAGGAGACTGATGTACAATGGTAGTGGCTAGATTTTTTCAAGGATTCTTCTTCTATGCCTCCTTGATAGGGAAATTTGGAGACGAATTTCTTTAATGGGGTAAGTTTGTAAGAACTTGGATCTTCTTTTCAGGTATGTTTTTATTTTTTGGTCATTTTTGAGAAAAAGAGGTTTTTTTGGAAATTTCTTAAGTACACGCCGTGTACTTTATGAGTACATGTCGTGTACTTGGTTACTGTAGGTAGCCGACTATTGTTCATGTCATGACCATGCCCATGGCCGTGTGTGGTGACTTGGAGACCGCCTAATGCGGGGGCTGGTTAAGGCAAGTACACACTGTGTACTTTGAAATTACACGCCATGTACTTTATTTTTTTTCATTAAACGTATCGGGGTCATGTCTGATGGATAGAACTATCTTCTTCTAGGTCTGGTTCAACTGAGAGAGACCGCACGACCACGAAACTTCTCTGAGCCCCCGATCGAGCACCCATTCTCTGAATCAACCGCCATCAATTGCGTTGGGATCGCCTCGGTAAGATATTCCTTCTCCTAGAGATTCATTTCCTAATTCTTCCTCTTTCTCAAGTTATACTCAATTGATCATTTTGAGTGTTTTTGTAGATCTACAGTGTTCTTGGGCGATTCAAGGCTTGAGGTTCACATATAATGATCCTACAACACTGAGGTAGGTGGTTTGTGCCTTTCCGTAGATAGTCTTTGAGTTTTTGTGAAAAGGTGACCAATACCCATGAACGGGTATTGTTCATTTATGGCTTTATCCCTATTTTTTTCTACTATGACCTAGTTTTTTTGGATAGAGGTTATTTGTGTAGAATAGGGTTTACTTTTTCATGCTATTGAGGTTTTTCCCTTGTTTGCTTGTTTTGACTATTTGGTCTAGTTTTCCTGATAGGTTGTTGTTTATTTCCCATTCCAAGTATCATTAGGATGGAGTGATTGTTAATATGACATGATTTTATGTTTTAGACTGGTTATCCAAGTAGTTCTTGAGGTTTACTTTGGTCACTTTGCATCGCTATGCTCGTTTGACTTACACAGGGCCATGAGAAACTGGTGTGGTAGACCATAGGGAGAATGTAAGTAAGGGATTCTCTATAGTGTCTATAATTATTATCACACTATGAGGCTATAGGGGGTATTGATGTTGAGTGCTCCCTCAGAGTGTCTATAGTTACGTTACGAGGCCATAGGAGGAATTGACGATGAGTTCTTCCTCAGAGTGCTTGTAGGTTACCGTTAAAAGACTATAGGGGGAATTGATGGTGAGTGCTTCCTCATAGAGTCTTTGATCACACTTGACTATAGGGGGAATTGATGATGAGTTCTTCCTCAGAGAGTCTATTCTAAATCTGAACCAGAGGGGTGAGACTATGTGTGCTTCCGAGAGGGTTGCTTGTGCTTGCTAGGTAGGACCAAAGGGGATAGGCTGTGAGTACTTCCCAGCAGGTTAATTTTTTGTGATTATTTGCTTACTTGATATGTGGTATTGAATTATTTGAAACTGTAGGAATGTTTACTATTGAGTACTTCCTTGTTTACTACTTCTTTTGTTTATTGTCTACCATATATATTCACTGACTATTAGGCATAGATCTCTTGGTGGTTGCCTACTGGGATTTAGTCTCACACCATGCTTGGGCCATGATTTTGGGCCCAAAAAAATTATATTGTTTTAGGTGTAGATAAGGTAAAGTTTCCTTCTACTATAGGTACTTGAATGCTTTAGACCTGGAGAGCATGGGACCAAGCTTTGGCTTGCGATGTTGTGGAGTTGTTTACTATTTTTCTTGTACTTTGGTTTGGTACTGTATTTTAGCATTGTGACTTGTTTGGATGATTTCATAGACATATGTATCGTGCATCATCATATATGTGCTCCAGCTATTTATTTCTTCAGTCTTCCACTGTTTCTTTTTGTATGGTAATATTACTGCTTCCGCGATTGCTTTATGTTTTACTTCCATTGTGTTACTCTACCAATGAGGGCGTAGTTTCCCCACTATCACACCCAAGGCCCTCGCTGCTAGTCGGCAGCCTCTAGCATTTTTGGAAATGCACTTGAGGCCATGTGACCAACCGGGTATGGGGAGCCTCTGGGCGGCTTCCAAAACTAGGATGTTATAGCCTCAATATCTCATCAAGAAGGTTTCATACTTGTGTCATCAACTTATATGCTTGATAAGTCTTTCTTTAACTATTTTAAATTAACAATAAATATACCATGATCATATAATTTGGTTTGAAAGATTCATTCCAATCAAAGGGTCAAGATATCAACTTGCATAAAGATGGAAAGGTAAAATCTTTTTTCGACATATTCATTAATAACATATCATCTGTGACACACCCAATATACCCCACTTCCTATGAAAATATAGTGCCATGGATTTGATTAGTACATAAAATTAAACAATA
This sequence comes from Viscum album, assembly GCA_963277665.1. NCBI lineage: Eukaryota > Viridiplantae > Streptophyta > Magnoliopsida > Santalales > Viscaceae > Viscum > Viscum album. The sequence goes on from OY728126.1 coordinate 897,152,252, forward strand.
CATAACATGTATTAATAAAGGATCATTACACACATTTTCATACCTGAGTATCCAATGACACATAAACATGTGGATTTCCTAATGGTAATTTTGTCCTTATAATCCCTCATATCAGATATTACTAGGTGAAATTTTCATGAGATTAATTCTCATCCACTTTTAATTATCCATCACTTCATAGTCTACATCATCCAGGTCTCATAAGACTATGTCATATGAGTGTAGGACTTATCATCATAACAGTGAATTGTTATGAATTTTTCAATGCAACATGTACTCTAGGACATTATCACATTACAGACACATAAAATAACAATTAAAATGGTATAAGACATTAATATTCACACCATTGATCATATACAAGTAATCCAAAGTAAAAATAAGTTACTTTTAGGGAACCAACTCCAACAAGTGTGGGATGAAATATAAGGTTTGGGGTGATTCGTGCCTAGTTGTTGCCACTTGAATTTATAGTAGAGAATATATGATTGAGTCAAATAAATGATCAAAATAAGAGGGGGTTTTCATGAAGAGGTCAAACCTTATAAAAAATCCTCATGCTCTTTTTTTTGATTTCATATTCTTGCATACAGTAAAGGGTGATATTGCATTGGAAGAGATTATCATACTTTAATTAGTTACATAGATTGATTAAAAAGATTAAAAAAATCATGAAAAGTATGTCATTGATTCACCCCCTGCCCCTCTTAGTGATATAACAGGACCTAGGCACTTCAAATCACACAAAGGATTAAAACCCATATATTAATAAACTTGAATGAGTGTGACAAACATACTAAACAAGAATAAATAAACATTGAAGATAATGAGAATGTAAAACATGACAAAAAAAATAAAAAACTAATAAGGAATTGGTTTCATTTTTAAATAAAAAAGTTTACTAAATTCAATAGTTTCAATTTAAAATATTTTTATTATAAAAAAATTATAAAATTAATTATAAAAAAAATAGGTTCAAGTTATAAATGGTTTTTAAATTTATAATTTGGGTTTAGGTATTTATTTTAAATGTTAAATGAGTTCAAGTTTGGTTGTTAATTTTTTAATTAACTTCAAGGTTGGGAACTTATATTTTAGTGGGTACCCAACTTGTTTCCAGCCCTAGTTTATTGTAAACAAACTACTTCTGGTGGTTATATTATTATTATTTGTTTTTTCTATTATAAACAAATAAGACACAATTATCATAAAAAAATATCAAATTCGCCTCAAACTTGATTTAAAAGAAAATAAAATGTATTTATATTTATTTTAGTAACTAGAATATAATTTTTTCATAAACATTATAATACACTTAAAAAAATATAATAAAATCATTTGATTTGGTTTTATGGTGTTTTTAAGATGATAACATGAATATTAAAATCAGAATTTTCATACACTTCAGGGGATTTATATTAATAAAATTTATTCATGTTTTTATTCATGAATAATTAAATTATTTCATATAATTTACATATAAAAAATATTTTGAGACCAAAAGGTTTTGAACTATTGTTTGATTAATGAAAAAGATAGTGAATAGGAAGTGGGATTGATGATGGTGTTGTTTTTTTTGTTAATACATAAATCAGTAAGTAATAATGATAGATCATTTAACTTATATGAGATAAAGGTATTTAATTGAATGTGTTGAAGAGCTTCCATGTAATGGAAGTGAATCAATCATAAATGAATTGACTACATGAAGGTTTGAGTGACCACGTGAAGGGGTAAAGTGATCACACATTGGAATAGTGCGACTGCATGAAAGTTTGAGCGACCATACTTTGTAATAATGCGACTATTTTAAGGTTCAAGAAACTTCATATTGTAATAGTTCAACCACATGAAGGGTTTAGAGACCACATATTGGAATAGTGTGACCTTATAAAGGCTTAAGAAACTATACATTAGAATATTGTGACCTCATGAAGGGTTGACCGATCGCACATTGGAATAGTACGACTACATGAAGGTTCGAGCAACCGCATGTTGGAATAGTGTGATTGCATGAAGGTTTGAGCAATTGTATATTGGAATAGTGTGACCATATGAAGGGTTTAAGTGTCTACACATTGAAATAGATCAATTAAAAATTGTAAAAATCTATTTTATGACAAAGAAATAACAATTTTGAGTCGCGTGGTAGATGGAGATATCATGAATAAATTTGGGAGAAGCAAAGTAAGGTAATATATTAAAGTTTAAAGATCATGATAACTACTATCATGATTCTTACAAAGGAAACTCTTGGATAAAGATAGAAGGTAGAATAAATAATAGATATATGGTGAAACTATCAAAGTGAACTAAAGAAAAAATGAAGAGAATGATGTGATATATATACCTATTTGCACAAGAAGAATAAGATTTACTAATCGATTTTATCACAAACTGTCCCAGAGGGGCATGTGGTGTGACTACCTCAAGCCCACCTGCAATAGGCCAGGTGATTAGTCACTTAAAGTGGATAATATTCACTGTTAATATCTTTATATTCATTGTTCCAAAGTCCATAAACATTATTTTTAGTTCATTACATAAATATAACTTCATTTCTCATCTTAAATGCAATTCATGTTTAAAATGCAAATTTGGGCCAAATCATTCAATTGTTTGTGGGAACAATTATATTCATTTTATGAATTTGAAATTTTGGGATATGATTGATCACTTTGTTTGGAACATTTTATCTTTTAGGTCCGATGGATGAATCCTAAGGGAAGATAGATAATTTTGCACCTGAATGCAGAAATTTGCTAGAGAAAGCATAATGGGCCTAAGGCCCATCAAACAAATGTGGAGCCCCCAAACCAAGACCAATGAAGCTAAAAATTTTACAGTAGAAAGAGAAAAATATATGGATCATTTTATTCAACTGTGGTCAGAGCTAATTCAGAATATTTCAATGAGATACAAGGGGATGAATTTTATAATTAAAATGGTGGGCCATAGCAGAATTCTCATAAAAACAGCCCACCATTTTGACCATAACTCCAAAACGGCTAAACCAAATCACTTGAAATTTTTAGAGCTTATATAAGACACATGGAAGAATATAGTTTCTATTTATGACATCTTCTGGTTCTGCCGTATGAAGTGTCAAACGCACACGTCAAAATGGAGGATGAATCTGGCTGGTTTTGCGGTCAACTTTGTAATGTTAATTTCCTTTTGATTCTTCACCCTCCTTTTGACTCTCTTAATTGTTGGGGGTGAATTTATTGTTGGGGGTGTACCTAAGGCTCCAAATATGCCTATATAAGGAGATTTTGTTGAATGAAATAATCATCTAACATTTTTCTTTGAATCCATGTTTTTTTCTTTCGATTGTAATTTCCCGCTTTCGTTTTGTAATGGCATCGTCAATTTCTCTAATGTAAGTTTTTCATTCACGTTCAGTATTTTAATAAAATTTATTATTCTTAATTTTTTATTTTCCTTTTCTTTACACGTTGATACCGTTGAATCAAGGTGTGAAATTATTCACACCAGCACTTCTGATTTCAATCACACAACAGTGGAGTGTTCGTTCTTTTAATAATTTTCTTCTTCTTCAATTCCACCCCCATAAGTCTACATCCTGCTTCCATTGGTAGAATAGCATCAATGGAGGGATAACTTTTATGGGTTGATAATAGGGAGTTTCGTGGGCTGGATTGAATGTTATTTTATGTTCTTAAATTCTTAAATTTGTTCTTTATTTTAAGAGTTCCTTTCTTTGATTTATCTTCTTCTTTGTCTTCACCGAATTTAACGACGACACATTTTGAGTGCTAGTACGATCCAATTCCTTGGAGTGCTAATTTAATTTATCCTCTAAGTGAATTTGTGATTAGCCTTGAAATTGTGTATGGATTAAATCGGAGAATGATATTGAGGATTTATTTCATTTAATGGATACCTCTTGAACCGATGAACAAAAAATCAAATGAAAAACAAATACATCCAATCAAGCCCAAGAGACAACCTAGGATCAACTCACCTTAATTAGTTGTTTTAATTCAAGTAATTTTATTGGTTTTTTTCTTTAAATTAAATAAATATTTCTTCAAATCAATCAACATAATAGTTGGCCACTTCATAGCCAATCCTGCATCTAATAAATGTTTCTCAAGGTTTCTTCTTCGGTCCATGTGGATTCGATCCCTACTTGTACTTCAATGACCGCTTTTACCGGTAGGGTAAATTTGGGAGCAACCAAATTTTGAAATTTTGGCGCCGTTGCCAGGGACCCAAGTAAGTACCTTAGACACTCATCTTCTTTTCTCACCCCAAATTCTCTATTCTCATCCAAATTTCTCCTCTATTCCCCTTTCTTTTTCTGCGTGTCCAATGAATCCCAAAAACAACTTTCAATCAACTCCAATGGATTATCTTTAACAATACCCATTAATATACCAAAGGTATAATCAACTGGAAAATCAATATTTTGAATCAACTCATATAGAAAATTTCATTGACCAAACCATGATTGAATACACCACACTAGATGAGATCTACAATCAATGGGATGCTGATTGTTTAAAGGATCAATTTCCATACCTCTCGAGGATGATTGAATAGATCAAACATAATGAAGTTCATGATGTCCAAATATCTATCAATCCTAATTCTGAAAAAATTATTGAACATTTGTGTGAAAAAATGTATAAAATGAATTCAGAGGTTTCATCTTTAAGAGTAGAACTACAACGCATTGAAATGGTTGTGGAACCCATTCCCACTCAGGTTGTTTCTTCCTCATCACTAATACAAGAATCTTGTCTCCCACAAACCTCACATGAATTTATTGAAGAACCAACCATTGAATTTGGGATAGTTGAAGATAATCAAGGAATTGTTAATGGGTGCTTAATTCAGGAGGAAATTAATTTTTTGGATTCACAAGGGGAAAATTTGTCTTCATGGATTGAGTGTTCAGAATATTGCTCCAATAACATTTTTTTAGAATCACCGATCACTGAACCATTGGGAGATATAATGAATAGTGAGTCCATACCCACTCATGAAATTCAAATGGAAAATTTTATGGATGAATCATATTTTCAAAAGGAACAAATTCTTTCAAAATGTTTTGTAAAAGAAAAAAATTTGGATTCAAATTTCCATTAATCTTTGGGAAAATTCAATGAAATTGAACTCAACATTATAATACTTCCTTCCCCACTAAAGAATCTCTCTATTTATGAAAACCTAGACCATTCAATTATCATCCATTTTCATCAAGAATCTCACAAAGTAGGAATGAACCTTGAAATCATAGGAAATACTCCAAATGAAACTCAATCAACCATTACTGAAATTCCTTGGACTTTCACACTCATTATTAAGCATGGAATTTCACATGGAAAAAATTATAAAAAAAGACATAATCTAAATCTTGTTGATGTGGAGAAAGATGGGTTCATTGAAATTTTGAAAGTTGGAATTGGATAAGTTTGGGGGTTCAAGTCGAGCTAACGACGTTAAACAAAAGCGTTGCATGGGAGGCAACCCATGTTTTTCATGTTTCTAATCATTTTAAATCATTTTATTTTTCATATAATAAATTACCATAGACTGTTGACATGTTCTTCTTTTATGAGTAAGGATGGGTATGAAAGGGGAGTGCCATATTCATCTGTGTCACGTGGCGTGATCTCTAAGTAATACCTTACCCATAAATCTAAAAAGAAGACAATGTATCATCATTTTATTTTGTTTTTTTTATTTTTATGTTTTTATAGGTTAAAAAAATGAAAGGTCATGTCGTAAGTCATAAGGAAAATCCATTCACCACTATCCAAGCCACTGAGACTCAAATTTAGGATTGAATGGAGACTATGGAATGTGATATCATCATCAACCACTAGGTGACTTCATTCCATGATTATAATTTTCAATTTCATCTTTGAACTCCTCTCCTACCCCCTTCTAACTTTTCTTTTCTTTAAACACTGGGGAAAGTGTTATTCTAAGTTGGGGGGAGATAAAAAATTATTTTTTTTATTTTGTGAATAAAAACATGCATGAAAAGAAAAAATTCCATTAACCATAAACATGATAACACACATTTCAAACTCTAAAATTGGATATCAAATAAATTTTGCATGCCTTGATTCTGATTTTAATGCAAGTTTAAGTTCATGAGCATAGTTTTTGGAAAGTATGGTTGTCCGGTGTGATTTTTAAATGTTTATATTTTCATCCTCTTAATAAAAATTCCACAACGCACGTCTAATGGATCATGGGTGTAAATTTGAGTTCTTGGGTCCCTTTTATTATAGCATAGGGTTCTGGGGTCACTTTTAGTTTAATTTGAGTATTTAAAAAAAACAAAACAAAAACAAAACAAAAATTGAAAAAAAAATAATGGCCACATAGAGAAATGTTTTGTCCAAATGCGTGGCGTCCGACACTTGGGGATCATGACTCCATAGTTGTCTTTCCTAGAGTTAGGCTTTATATCTCTATTGTAGAGCATGAAATTGACAATATGTGTGGCATCCGGCACTTGGGGATCGTGACTCCATAGTTGTCTTTCCTAGAGTTAGTCTTTTCATATCTATTGTGGTTATAAAAAAACAAACAAACAAACAAAAATTGGATACTCATCTTAAGGTTTAATGTGATTCCCACCTAGCACTTCCATTTTTTCCCCTTAAACAATAAAATGGACCCCATATCTTTTGTGATGCACAACACTTTATCATGCTTAATTGGAATTGGATGAAATGTGGCGATGAATTTGAACTAAAGAATGGGCTTGGGCTTGGGATATGCTTATGTACCTAGCTTGTTTTAAATTATTTTGATGGGTTTCATAATTTTTTTTGGTATGAGGTCTTTGGGTGAGCAATGTGTATTAAAATGTTTTTGGAAAGGGGGATTTGAATTTCATATTTGTAATTTATTTTGCTCGAGACTAGCAAAACTCAAGTTGGGGGGTGTGATTAGTCACTGAAAGTAGATAATATTCATTTTTAATATCTTTATATTCATTCTTCCAAAGTACATAAACATTTTTTTTAGTGCATTACATAAATAGAACTTCATTACTCATCTTAAATGAAATTCATGTTTAAAATGCAAATTTGGGCCCAATCATTCAATTGTTTTTGGACAACATTATATTCATTTTATGAATTTTAAATTTTGGGATATGATTTATCACTTTGTTTGGAACATTTTATCTTTTATGCCCGATGGATTAATCCCAAGGGAAGATGGAGAATTTTTCACCTGAATGCAGAAATTTGCTGGAGAAAGCATAATGGGCCTAAGGCCCATCAAACAAATGTGGAGCCCACAAACCAAGTCCAATGAAGTTAAAATTTTTACAGTAGAAAGAGAAAAATATATGGATCATTTTATTAAACTGTGGTTAGAGCTAATTCAGAATATTTCAATGAGATACAAGGGGCTGAAGTTTAGAATTAAAATGGTGGGCCATAGCATAATTCTCATAAAAACATCCCACCATTTTGAAGATAACTCCAAAACGGATAAACCAAATCACCTGAAATTTTTAGAGATTCTATAATACACATGGACGAAGATATTTTCTATTTATGACACCTTCAGGTTCTTCCGTATAAAGTGTCAAACGCACACGTCAAAATGGAGGATGAATCTGGCTGGTTTTGTGGTCAATTTTGAAACGTTAATTTCCTTTTGATTCTTCACCCTCCTTTTGACTCTATTAATTGTTGGGGGGTGAATTTATTGTTTGGGGTGGACCTAAGGCTCCTAATATGCCTATATAAGGAGCTGGTGGTGAATGGAATAATCATCTAACATTTTTCTTTGAATCCGTGTTTTTTTCTTTCAATTGTAATTTCCTGCTTTCGTTTTGTAATGGCATCGTCAATTTCTCTAATGTAAGTTTTTCATTCACGTTCAGTATTTTAATAAAATTTATTCTTCTTCATTTTTTATTTTCCTTTTCTTCACACTTTGATACCTTTGAATCAAGGTGTGAAATTATTCACACCAGAACTTGTGATTTCAATCACACAACGGTGGAGTGTTCGTTCTTTTAATAATTTTCTTCTTCTTCAATTCCACCTCCATAAGTCTACATCCTACTTCCATTGGTAGAATAGCATCAATGAATGGAAAACTTTTATGGGTTGATCATAGGGATTTGCATGGTATGGATTGAATTTTATTTGATGTTCTTAAATTCTTAAATTTTTTCTTTATTTTAAGAGTTCCTTTCTTTGATTTATCTTCTTCTTTGTCTTCACCAACTTTAACGATGACACATTTTGAGTGCTAGTACGATCCAATTCCTTGGAGTGCTTATTTAATTGATCCTCTAAGTGAATTGGTGATTAGCCTTGAAATTGTGTATGGATTAAATCAGAGAATTATATTGAGGAATTATTTCATTTAATGGATACCTCTTGAACCGGTGAACAGAAAATCAAATGAAAAACAAATAAATCCAATCAAGCCCAAGAGACAACCTAGGATCAACTCACCTTAATTAGTTGTTTTAATTCGAGTAATTTTATTGGTTTTGTTCTTTAAATTAAATAAATATTTCTTCAAATCAATCAACACCATAGTTGGCCACTTCATAGCCAATCCTGCATCTAATCAAAGTGTCTCAAGGTTTCTTCTTCGGTCCCTGTGGATTCGATCCCTACTTGTACTTCAACGACCGCTTTTACCGGTAGGGTAAAATTGGGCGCAACCAAATTTTGAAATTTTGGCACCGTTGCTGGGGACCCAAGTAAGTACCTTAGACACTCATCTTCTTTTCTCACCCATAATTCTATATTCTCATCCTAATTTCTCTTCTCTATTCCCCTTTCTTTTTTTGCGTGTCCAATGAATCCCAAAAACAACTTTCAATCAACTCCAATGGATTATCTTCAACAATACCCATTAATATACCAAGGGTATAATCAACTGGAAAATCAATATTTTCAATCAACTCATATAGAAAATTTCATTGACCAAACCATGATTGAATACACCACACTAGATGAGATCTACAATCAATGGGATGATGATTGTTTAAAGGATCAATTTCCATACCTCTCGTGGATGATTGAAGAGATCAAACATAATGAAGTTCATGATGTCCAATCATCTATCAATCCTAATTCTGAAAAAAAAATCTTGAACATTTGTGTGAAAAAATGGATAAAATGAATTCAGAGGTTTCATCTTTAAGAGTAGAACTACAAATCATTGAAATGGTTGTGGAACCCATTCCCACTCTGGTTGTTTCTTCCTCATCACTAATACAAGAATCTTGTCTCCCAAAAACCTCACATGAATTTATTGAAGAACCAACCATTGAATTTGAGATAGTTGAAGATAATCAAGGAATTGTTGATGGGTGCTTAATTCAGGAGGAAATTAATTTTTTGGATTCACAAGGGGAAAATTTGTCTTCATGGATTGAGTGTTCAGAATATTGCTCCAATAACATTTTTTTAGAATCACCGATCATTGAACCATTGGGAGATATAATGAATAGTGAGTCCATACCCACTCATGAAATTCAAATGGAAAATTTTATGGATGAATCATATTTTCAAAAGGAACAAATTCTTTCAAAATGTTTTGTAAAAGAAAAAAATTTGGATTCAAATTTCCATTCATCTTTGGGAAAATTCAATGAAACTGAACTCAACATTATAATCCTTCCTTCCTGACTAAAGAATATCTCTATTTATGAAAACCTAGACCATTCAATTATCATCCATTTTCATCAAGAATATCACAAAGTAGAAATGAACCTTGAAATCATAGGAAATACTCCAAATGAAACTCAATCAACCATTACTGAAATTCCTTGGACTTTCACACTCATTGTTAAGCATGGCATTTCACATGGAAAAAATTATAAAAAAAGACATAATCTAAATCTTGTTGATGTGGAGAAATATGGGTTCATTGAAATTTTGAAAGTTGGAATTGGATAAGTTTGGGGGTTCAAGTCGAGCTAACGATGTTAAACAAAAGCGCTGCATGGGAGGAAACCCATGTTTTTCATGTTTCTAATCATTTTAAATCATTTTATTTTTCATATAATAAATTACCATAGACTGTTGACCTATTCTTCTTTTATGAGTAAGGATGGGTATGAAAGGGGAGCGCCATATTCATCTGTGTCACGTGGCGTGATCTCTAAGTAATACCTTACCCAGAAATCTAAAAAGAAGACAATGTATCATCAGTTTATTTTGTTTTTTTTTATTTTTATGTTTTTATAGGTTAAAAAATGAAAGGTCATGTCGTAAGTCATAAGGAAAATCCATTCACCACTATCCAAGCCGCTGAGACTCAAATTCAGGATTGAATGGAGACTATGGCATGTTCTATCATCATCAACCACCAGGTGACTTCATTCCATGATTATCATTTTCAATTTCATCTTTGAACTCCTCTCCTACCCCCTTCTAACTTTTCTTTTCTTTAAACACTGGGGACAGTGTTATTCTAAGTTGGGGGGAGATAAAAAATTATTTTTTTTATTTTGTGAATAAAAACATGCATGAAAAGAAAAAATTCCATTAACCATAAACATGATAAAACACATTGAAAACTCTAAAATTGGATATCAAATAAATTTTTCATGCCTTGATTCTGATTTTAATGCAAGTTTAAGTTCATGAGCATTGTTTTTGGAAAGTATGGTTGTCCGGTGTGATTTTTCAATGTTTATATTTTCATCCTCTTAATAAAAATTCCACAACGCACGTCTAATGGATCATGGGTGTAAATTTGAGTTCTTGGGTCCCTTTTATTATAGCATAGGGTTCTGGGGTCACTTTTAGTTTAATTTGAGTATTTAAAAAAAACAAAACAAAAACAAAACAAAAATTGAAAAAAAATAATGGCCACATAGAGCAATGTTTTTTCCAAATGCATGGAGTCCGACACTTGGGGATCATGACTCCATAGTTGTCTTTCCTAGAGTTAGGCTTTATATCTCTATTGTAGAGCATGAAATTGACAATATGCGTGGCATCCGGCACTTGGGGATCGTGACTCCATAGTTGTCTTGCCTAGAGTTAGTCTTTTCATATCTATTGTGGTTATAAAAAAACAAACAAACAAACAAAAATTGGATACTCATCTTAAGGTTTAATGTGATTCCCACCTAGCACTTCCATTTTTCCCCTTAAACAATAAAATGGACCCCATATCTTTTGTGATGCACAACACTTTATCATGCTTAATTGGAATTGGATGAAATGTGGCGATGAATTTGAACTAAAGAATGGGATTGGGCTTGGGATATGCTTATGTACCTAGCTTGTTTTAAATTATTTTGATGGGTTTCATAATTTTTTTTGGTATGAGGTCTTTGGGTGAGCAATGTATATTAAAATGTTTTTGGAAAGGGGGATTTGAATTTAATATTTGTAATTTATTTTGCTCGAGACTAGCAAAACTCAAGTTAGGGGGTGTGATTAGTCACTGAAAGTGGATAATATTCATTTTTAATATCTTTATATTCATTGTTCCAAAGTCCATAAACATTGTTTTTAGTGCATTACATAAATAGAACTTCATTACTCATCTTAAATGAAATTCATGTTTAAAATGCAAATTTGGGCCCAATCATTTAATTGTTTTTGGACAACATTATATTCATTTTTTGAATTTTAAATTTTGGGATATGATTTATCACTTTGTTTGTAACATTTTATCTTTTAGGTCCGATGGATTAATCCCAAGGGAAGATGGAGAATTTTTCACCTGAATGCAGAAATTTGCTGGAGAAAGCATAATGGGCCTAAGGCCCATCAAACAAATGTGGAGCCCACAAACCAAGTCCAATGAAGTTAAAATTTTTACAGTAGAAAGAGAAAAATGTATGGATCATTTTATTCAACTGTGGTCAGAGCTAATTCAAAATATTTCAATGAGATACAAGGGGCTGAAGTTTAGAATTAAAATGGTGGGCCATAGCAGAATTCTCATAAAAACATCCCACCATTTTGAAGATAACTCCAAAACAGATAAACCAAATCACTTGAAATTTTTAGATCTTCTATAATACACATGGAAGAAGATATTTTCTATTTATGACACCTTCAGGTTCTGCCGTATAAAGTGTCAAACGCACACATCAAAATGGAGGATGAATCTGGCTGGTTTTGTGGTCAATTTTGCAACGTTAATTTCCTTTTGATTCTTCACCCTCCTTTTGACTCTATTAATTTTGGGGGGGTGAATTTATTGTTGGGGGTGGACCTAAGGCTCCTAATATGCCTATATAAGGATCTGGTGGTGAATGTAATAATCATCTAACATTTTTCTTTGAATCCATGTTTTTTTCTTTCAATTGTAATTTTCTCCTTTCGTTTTGTAATGGCATCGTCAATTTCTCTAATGTAAGTTTTTCATTCACGTTCTGTATTTTAATAAAATTTATTCTTCTTCATTTTTTATTTTCCTTTTCTTCACACTTTGATACCTTTGAATCAAGGTGTGAAATTATTCACACCAGCACTTGTGATTTCAATCACACAACGGTAGAGTGTTCGTTCTTTTAATAATTTTCTTCTTCTTCAATTCCACCCCCATAAGTCTACATCCTGCTTCCATTGGTAGAATAGCATCAATTAATGGCAAACTTTTATGGGTTTATCATAGGTATTTACATGGGATGGATTGAATTTTATTTGATGTTCTTAAATTCTTAAATTTTTTCTTTATTTTAAGAGTTCCTTTCTTTGATTTATCTTCTTCTTTGTCTTCACCAACTTTAACGACGACACATTTTGAGTGCTAGTACGATCCAATTCCTTGGAGTGCTTATTTAATTGATCCTCTAACTGAATTGGTGATTAGCCTTGAAATTTTGTATGGATTAAATCAGAGAATGATATTGAGGAATTATTTCATTTAATGGATACCTCTTGAACCGGTGAACAGAAAATCAAATGAAAAACAAATAAATCCAATCAAGCCCAAGAGACAACCTAGGATCAACTCACCTTAATTAGTTGTTTTAATTCGAGTAATTTTATTGGTTTTGTTCTTTAAATTAAATAAATATTTCTTCAAATAAATCAACACCATAGTTGGCCACTTCATAACCAATCCTGCATCTAATCAAAGTGTCTCAAGGTTTCTTCTTCGGTCCCTGTGGATTCGATCCCTACTTGTACTTCAACGACCGCTTTTACCGGTAGGGTAAATTTGGGCGCAACCAAATTTTGAAATTTTGGCACCGTTGCTGGGGACCCAAGTAAGTACCTTAGACACTCATCTTCTTTTCTCACCCCAAATTCTATATTCTCATCCTAATTTCTCTTCTCTATTCCCCTTTATTTTTCTGCGTGTCCAATGAATCCCAAAAACAACTTTCAATCAACTCCAATGGATTATCTTCAACAATACCCATTAATATACCAAGGGTATAATCAACTGGAAAATCAATATTTTGAATCAACTCATATAGAAAATTTCATTGACCAAACCATGATTGAATACACCACACTAGATGAGATCTACAATCAATGGGATGATGATTGTTTAAAGGATCAATTTCCATACCTCTCGTGGATGATTGAAGAGGTCAAACATAATGAAGTTCATGATGTCCAATCATCTATCAATCCTAATTCTGAAAAAAATTCTTGAACATTTGTGTGAAAAAATGGATAAAATGAATTCAGAGGTTTCATCTTTAAGAGTAGAACTACAAATCATTGAAATGGTTGTGGAACCCATTCCCACTCAGGTTGTTTCTTCCTCATCACTAATACAAGAATCTTGTCTCCCACAAACCTCACATGAATTTATTGAAGAACCAACCATTGAATTTGGGATAGTTGAAGATAATCAAGGAATTGTTGATGGCTTCTTAATTCAGGAGGAAATTAATTTTTTGGATTCACAAGGGGAAAATTTGTCTTCATTGATTGAGTGTTCAGAATATTGCTCCAATAACATTTTTTTAGAATCACCGATCATTGAACCATTGGGAGATATAATGAATAGTGAGTCCATACCCACTCATGAAATTCAAATGGAAAATTTTATGGATGAATCATATTTTCAAAAGGAACAAATTCTTTCAAAATGTTTTGTAAAAGAAAAAAATTTGGATTCAAATTTCCATTCATCTTTGGGAAAATTCAATGAAACTGAACTCAACATTATAATCCTTCCTTCCCCACTAAAGAATCTCTCTATTTATGAAAACCTAGACCATTCAATTATCATCCATTTTCATCAAGAATCTCACAAAGTAGGAATGAACCTTGAAATCATAGGAAATACTCCGGATGAAACTCAATCAACCATTACTGAAATTCCTTGGACTTTCAAACTCATTGTTAAGAATGGCATTTCACATGGAAAAAATTATAAAAAAAGACATAATCTAAATCTTGTTGATGTGGAGAAAGATAGGTTCATTGAAATTTTGAAAGTTGGAATTGGATAAGTTTGGGGGTTCAAGTCGAGCTAACGACGTTAACAAAAACGCTGCATGGGAGGCAACCCATGTTTTTCATGTTTCTAATCATTTTAAATCATTTTATTTTTCATATAATAAATTACCATAGACTGTTGACCTGTTCTTCTTTTATGAGTAAGGATGGTATGAAAGGGTAGCGCCATATTCATCTGTGTCACGTGGCGAGATCTCTAAGTAATACCTTACCCAGAAATCTAAAAAGAAGACAATGTATCATCAGTTTTTTTTTTATGTTTTTATAGGTTAAAAAATGAAAGGTCATGTCGTAAGTCATAAGGAAAATCCATTCACCACTATCCAAGCCACTGAGACTCAAATTCAGGATTGAATGGAGACTATGGCATGTGCTATCATCATCAACCACCAGGTGACTTCATTCCATGATTATCATTTTCAATTTCATCTTTGAACTCCTCTCCTACCCCCTTCTAACTTTTCTTTTCTTTAAACACTGGGGACAGTGTTATTCTAAGTTTGGGGGAGATAAAAAATTATTTTTTTTATTTTGTGAATAAAAACATGCATGAAAAGAAAAAATTCCATTAACCATAAACATGATAACACACATTTCAAACTCTAAAATTGGATATCAAATAAATTTTGCATGCCTTGATTCTGATTTTAATGCAAGTTTAAGTTCATGAGCATAGTTTTTGGAAAGTATGGTTGTCCGGTGTGATTTTTCAATGTTTATATTTTCATCCTCTTAATAAAAATTCCACAACGCACGTCTAATGGATCATGGGTGTAAATTTGAGTTCTTGGGTCCCTTTTATTATAGCATAGGGTTCTGGGGTCACTTTTAGTTTAGTTTGAGTATTTAAAAAAAACAAAAAAAAACAAAACAAAAATTGAAAAAAAATAATGGCCACATAGAGAAATGTTTTGTCCAAATGCATGGAGTCCAACACTTGGGGATCATGACTCCATAGTATTCTTTCCTAGATTTTGGCTTTATATCTCTATTGTAGAGCATGAAATTGACAATATGCGTGGCATCCGGCACTTGGGGATCGTGACTCCATAGTTGTCTTGCCTAGAGTTAGTCTTTTTATATCTATTGTGGTTATAAAAAAACAAACAAACAAACAAAAATTGGATACTCATCTTAAGGTTTAATGTGATTCCCACCTATCACTTCCATTTTTTCCCCTTAAACAATAAAATGGACCCCATATCTTTTGTGATGCACAACACTTTATCATGCTTAATTGGAATTGGATGAAATGTGGTGATGAATTTGAACTAAAGAATGGGCTTGGGCTTGGCATATGCTTATGTACCTAGCTTGTTTTAAATTATTTTGATGGGTTTCATAATTTTTTTTGGTATGAGGTCTTTGGGTGAGCAATGTGTATTAAAATGTTTTTGGAAAGGGGGATTTGAATTTCATATTTGTAATTTATTTTGCTCGAGACTAGCAAAACTCAAGTTGGGGGGTGTGATTAGTCACTGAAAGTGGATAATATTCATTTTTAATATCTTTATATTCATTGTTCCAAAGTCCATAAACATTGTTTTTAGTGCATTACATAAATAGAACTTCATTACTCATCTTAAATGAAATTCATGTTTAAAATGCAAATTTTGGCCCAATCATTCAATTGTTTTTGGACAACATTATATTCATTTTATGAATTTTAAATTTTGGGATATGATTTATCACTTTGTTTGGAACATTTTATCTTTTAGGTCTGATGGATTAATCCCAAGGGAAGATGGATAATTTTTCACCTGAATGCAGAAATTTGCTGGAGAAAGCATAATGGGCCTAAGGCCCATCAAACAAATGTGGAGCCCACAAACCAAATCCAATGAAGTTAAAATTTTTACAGTGGAAAGATAAAAATATATGGATCATTTTATTCAACTGTGGTCAGAGCTAATTCAGAATATTTTTATGAGATACAAGGGGCTGAAATTTAGAATTAAAATGGTGGGCCATAGCAGAATTCTCATAAAAACATCCCACCTTTTTGAAGATAACTCCAAAACGGATACACCAAATCACTTGAAATTTTTAGAGCTTCTATAATACACATGGACGAAGATATGTTCTATTTATGAAACCTTCAGGTTATTCCGTATAAAGTGTCAAACGCACACCTCAAAATGGAGGATGAATCTGGCTGGTTTTGTGGTCAATTTTGCAACGTTAATTTCCTTTTGATTCTTCACCCTCCTTTTGACTCTATTAATTGTTGGGGGGTGAATTTATTGTTGGGGGTGGACCTAAGGCTCTTAATATGCCTATATAAGGAGCTGTTGGTGAATGGAATAATCATCTAACATTTTTCTTTGAATCTATGTTTTTTTCTTTCAATTGTAATTTCCTGCTTTCGTTTTGTAATGGCATCGTCAATTTCTCTAATATAAGTTTTTCATTCACGTTCAGTATTTTAATAAAATTTATTCTTCTTCATTTTTTATTTTCCTTTTCTTCACACTTTGATACCTTTGAATCAAGGTGTGAAATTATTCACACTATCACTTGTGATTTCAATCACACAACGGTGGAGTGTTCGTTCTTTTAATAATTTTCTTCTTCTTCAATTCCACCCCCATAAGTCTACATCCTGCTTCCATTGGTAGAATAGCATCAATGAATGGAAAACTTTTATGGGTTGATCATAGGGAGTTGCATGGGATGGATTGAATTTTATTTGATGTTCTTAAATTCTTAAATTTGTTCTTTATTTTAAGAGTTCCTTTCTTTGATTTATCTTCTTCTTTGTCTTCACCAACTTTAACGACGACACATTTTGAGTGCTAGTACGATCCAATTCCTTGGAGTGCTTATTTAATTGATCCTCTAAGTGAATTGGTGATTAGCCTTGAAATTGTGTATGGATTAAATCAGAGAATGATATTGAGGAATTATTTCATTTAATGGATACCTCTTGAACCAATGAACAGAAAATCAAATGAAAAACAAATAAATCCAATCAAGCCCAAGAGACAACCTAGGATCAACTCACCTTAATTAGTTGTTTTAATTCGAGTAATTTTATTGGTTTTGTTCTTTAAATTAAATAAATATTTCTTCAAATCAATCAACACCATAGTTGGCCACTTCATAGCCAATCCTGCATCTAATCAAAGTGTCTCAAGGTTTCTTCTTCGGTCCCTGTGGATTCGATCCCTACTTGTACTTCAACGACCGCTTTTACCGGTAGGGTAAATTTGGGCGCAACCAAATTTTGAAATTTTGGAACCGTTGCTGGGGACCCAAGTAAGTACCTTAGACACTCATCTTCTTTTCTCACCCCAAATTCTATATTCTCATCCTAATTTCTCTTCTCTATTCCCCTTTCTTTTTCTGCGTGTCCAATGAATCCCAAAAACAACTTTCAATCAACTCCAATGGATTATCTTCAACAATACCCATTAATATACCAAGGGTATAATCAACTGGAAAATCAATATTTTGAATCAACTCATATAGAAAATTTCATTGACCAAACCATGATTGAATACACCACACTAGATGAGATCTACAATCAATGGGATGATGATTGTTTAAAGGATCAATTTCCATACCTCTCGTGGATGATTGAAGAGATCAGACATAATGAAGTTCATGATGTCTAATCATCTATCAATCCTAATTATGAAAAAATTCTTGAACATTTGTGTGAAAAAATGGATAAAATGAATTCAGATGTTTCATCTTTAAGAGTAGAACTACTAATCATTGAAATGGTTGTGGAACCCATTCCCACTCAGGTTGTTTCTTCCTCATCACTAAAACAAGAATCTTGTCCCCCACAAACCTCACATGAATTTATTGAAGAACCAACCATTGAATTTGGGATAGTTGAAGATAATCAAGGAATTGTTGATGGGTGCTTAATTCAGGAGGATATTAATTTTTTGGATTCACAAGGGGAAAATTTGTCTTAATGGATTGAGTGTTTAGAATATTGCTCCAATAACATTTTTTTAGAATCACCGATCATTGAACCATTGGGAGATATAATGAATAGTGAGTCCATACCCACTCATGAAATTCAAATGGAAAATTTTATAGATGAATCATATTTTCAAAAGGAACAAATTCTTTCAAAATGTTTTGTAAAAGAAACAAATTTGGATTCAAATTTCCATTCATCTTTGGGAAAATTCAATGAAACTGAACTCAAAATTATAATCCTTCCTTCCCCACTAAAGAATATCTCTATTTATGAAAACCTAGACCATTCAATTATCATCCATTTTCATCAAGAATATCACAAAGTAGGAATAAACCTTGAAATCATAGGAAATACTCCAAATGAAACTCAATCAACCATTACAGAAATTCCTTGGACTTTCACACTCATTGTTCAGTATGGCATTTCACATGTAAAAAATTATAAAAAAAGAGATAATCTAAATCTTGTTGAGGTGGAGAAATATGGGTTCATTAAAATTTTGAAATTTGGAATTGGATAAGTTGGGGGGTTCAAGTCGAGCTAACGACATTAAACAAAAGTGTTTCATGGGAGGCAACCCATGTTTTTCATGTTTCTAATCATTTTAAATCATTTAATTTTTCATATAATAAATTACCATAGACTGTTGACCTGTTCTTCTTTTATGAGTAAGGATGGGTATGAAAGGGGAGCATCATATTCATCTGTGTCACGTGGAATTATCTCTGAGTAATACCTTACCCAGAAATCTAAAAAGAAGACAATGTATCATCAGTTTATTTTGTTTTTTTTATTTTTATGTTTTTATAGGTTAAAAAAATAAAAGGGCATGTGGTAAGTCATAATGAAAATCCATTCACCACTATCCAAGCCGCTGAGACTCAAATTCAGGATTGAAGGGAGACTATGGAAGGCGCTATCATCATCAACCACCATGTGACTTCATTCCATGATTATCATTTTCAATTTCATCTTTGAACTCCTCTCCTACCCCCTTCTAACTTTTCTTTTCTTTAAACACTGGGGACAGTGTTATTCTAATTTGGGGGGAGATAAAAAATTATTTTTTTTATTTTGTGAATAAAAACATGCATGAAAAGAAAAAATTCCATTAACCATAAACATGATAACACACATTTCAAACTCTAAAATTGGATATCAAATAAATTTTTCATGCCTTGATTCTGATTTTAATGCAAGTTCAAGTTCATGAGCATAGTTTTTGGAAAGTGCGGTTGTCCGATGTGATTTTTCAATGTTTACATTTTCATCCTCTTAATAAAAATTCCACAACGCACGTCTAATGGATCGTGGGTGTAAATTTGAGTTCTTGGGTCCCTTTTATTATAGCATAGGGTTCTGGGGTCACTTTTAGTTTAATTTGAGTTTTTTAAAAAAATTAAAAAAATTGAAAAAAAATTGAAAAAAAATAATGGCCACATAGAGAAATGTTTTTTCCAAATGCGTGACGTCCGACACTTGGGGATCGTGACTCCATAGTTGTCTTTCCCAGAGTTAGGCTTTATATCTCTATTGTAAAGCATAAAATTGACAATATGCGTGGCGTCCGTCACTTGGAGATCGCGACTCTATAGTTTTCTTGCCTAGATTTAGTCTTTTCATATTTATTGTGGTTATAAAAAAACAAACAAACAAACAAAATGGATACTCATCTTAAGGTTTAATGTGATTCCCACCCAGCGCTTCCATTTTTTCCCCTTGAACAATAAAATGGGCCCCATATCTTTTGTGATGCACAACACTTTATCATTCTTAATTGGAATTGGATGAAATGTGGCGATGAATTTGAACTAAAGAATGGGATTGGGCTTGGGATATGCTTATGGAACTAGCTTGTTTTAAATGATTTTGATGGGTTTCATAATTTTGTTTGGTATGAGTTCTTTGGGTGAGCAATGTGTATTAAAATATTTTTGGAAAAGGGGATTTGAATTTCATATTTGTAATTTATTTTGCTCGAGACTAGAAAAACTCAAGTTAGGGGGTGTGATTAGTCACTGAAAGTGGATAATATTCATTTTTAATATCTTTATATTCATTGTTTCAAATTCCATAAACATTTTTTTTAATGCATTACATAAATAGAACTTCATTTCTCATCTTAAATGCAATTCATGTTTAAAATACAAATTTGGTCCCAATCATTTAATTGTTTGTGGAAAACATTATATTCATTTTATGAATTTGAAATTTTGGTATATAATTGATCACTTTTTTTGGAACATTTTATCTTTTAGGTCCGATGGATGAATCCTAAGGGAAGATGGAGAATTTTGCACCAGAATGTAGAAATTTGCTGGAGAAAGCATAATGGGCCTAAGGCCCATCAAAAAAATGTGGAGCCCACAAACCAAGCCCAATGAAGCTCAAATTTTTACAGTAGAAAGAGGAAAATATATGGATCATTTTATTCCACTGTGGTCAGAGCTAATTCAGAATATTTCAATGAGATACAAGGGGATGAAGTTTAGAATTAAAATGGTGGGCCATAGCAGAATTCTCATAAAAACATCCCACCATTTTGAACATAACTCCAAAACGGATAAACCAAATCACTTGAAATTTTTAGAGATTCTATAAGACATATAGAAGAAGATATTTTCTATTTATGACACCTACAGGTTCTGCCGTATGAAGTGTCAAACGCACACGTCAAAATAGAGGATGAATCTGGCTGGTTTTGTGGTCAACTTTGTAACGTTAATTTCCTTTTGATTCTTCACCCTCCTTTTGACTCTCTTAATTGTTGTGGGGTGAATTTATTATTTGGGGTGGACCTAATGATCCTAATATGCCTATATAAGGATCTGGTGGTGAATGGAATAATCATCTAACATTTTTCTTTGAATGCATGTTTTTTTCTTTCAATTGTAATTTCCCGCTTTCGTTTTGTAATGGCATCGTCAATTTCTCTAATGTAATTTTTTCATTCATGTTCAGTATTTTAATAAAATTTATTCTTCTTCATTTTTTATTTTCCTTTTCTTCACACATTGATACCGTTGAATCAAGGTGTGAAATTATTCACACCAGCACTTTTGATTTCAATCACACAACGGTGGAGTGTTCGTTCTTTTAATAATTTTCTTCTTCTTCAATTCCACCCCCATAAGTCTACATCCTGCTTCCATTGGTAGAATAGAATCAATGGAGGGATAACCTCTTAAGGGTTGATACAAGGGAGTAGCAAGTTCAGGGATTGAATGTTATTTCATGTACTTAATATTTAAATCTATTCGTTATTTTAGGATTTCCATTTGATGTGTTACATTCTTTCTCATCTTTGCCAACTTTAATGATGACAGATTTTGAGTGCTAGTACGATCTATTTCCTTTGAGTGCTCATTAAAGTTATCCGCAAAGTGAATTGGTTATTGGCCTTGGAATTGTGTAGGGATTAAATTGGTGAATGATTTGGAAGAATTATCTCATTGTTTGGATATGTCTTGAATTAATGACATGAAATTTTCTAAGAAAAGAAATTCATCCAATCCACCCCAAGCAAAACCCTAAGATCAACCCACCATCAATAATTCTTTAGTTCACATCATTTTTTATTATATGTTATTTAAATTATATATTTAGTTCTCCAATTAAAATCTACCTCAAATTTAGCCACTTCATAGCCAATCCATCAACAAATAATAGTGTCTCAAGGTTTCTTCTTTGGTCCCTGTGGATTCGATCCCTACTTATACTTCAACGACCGCTTTTACCAGTAGGGTAAATTTGGGCACAACCACCAGGGTATAGTGACTAGCACTGAGTAGGCATATCCCACAAATGGGAAACATTAGCCTAAAGTACCTGTACACATTCACACATCTTCCAAACACAAAATGATGAAATGTAAAACAACTTAAAGGATGCATGCATAAAACTAATATCCCACAACTAAAGTAAAATATGAAGTAAAAGGGAAAGTAAACAGGGCCAAATATAAGCCCACCACAAAGATTCTATACACAAGTCTAACTGAAACTAAAAAGAGTCCAACTTGCTCCAAGGGTAAGGACTATGTCAAAGGTATGATCCTGAAAGACACCTCAGTCTTCCCAGATTTAGCTATGCTACATCCACTCCTAGTCCTCCTAGGAAACTATCAAAAGGGATGACGTCTACACAAGACATGATGCATGTAGGCAAAGCCCTTGCATGGGTGAGTATAAAAATACTTAATAGGACACCCTGAAAATACTAAACATGAAGCACCAAGTATGGTCAGTTAAATACAATATGTACATTGTATAATAGATACAAGAAGTAATGAAAACCCATATATACTCACGAGATACACCACACTGTCAGGCAGTCATAACCAACTGCCAGCCATAGGATTCTGCTCGAAGCATGCTTGTTCTGGGAGAACTCACTCCTCGATCCACTATATTATCAGAGACACTTGACGAAGAGGTCTAGATCATTTGGGAACCCACCCAAAGAGAACGCATTGGTTGAGGAAGACTATGATACATAGAGAGGGGATCACGCCCAGAACCATTGGGGGATACCACGAACCCAATCTAGATTAACCCGCATCAGTAGGGTTTGTGGAATCATTAGTATATGATCCCTTAAATAGGAGGCATTAGCCTAAAGTTCTTATACGCACACACACATCTCAAAGCCAAAAAATATTGAAATGTAAAACAACTGAAAGGATGCATGCATAAAACTACGATCCCACAACTAAAGTACAACAGGAAGTAAAATGGAAAGTTAATAGTGCCAAATACAAGCCCGCCACAAAGAGACTGTACACAAGTCTAACTAAAACTGAAAATAATTCAACCTACTCTAAGGGAGAGGACTACGTAAAAGGTAAAATCCTGAAATACACCTTGCTCATCCAATCTCTAGAAATGTTCCACCTGCTCTTGGTCCACCTAGGACACTATTAAAAGGGCCTCCATCTACACAATACATGAAATATGTGGGAAAATTCTGTGTATGGGTGAGTATAACAATACTCAATAGGACACCAAGAAAAAACTAAACACAAAGCACCAATTATGGTCAGTTCAATACAAGATATAACATTGTATAAAAAATACAAGAAGTAAAGAAAACCTATATATACTCATGAGTGATACCACTTTGTCAGGCGGTCATAACCAACTATCATCCATAGGATTCTGCTCGAAGCATGCTCATTCTAGGATAACTCACTCCTCGAGCCATGATATCATCGAAGACACTTGAAAAAGAGGCCTAGTTCATTTGGGGCCCCACCTAAAGATGAAAAAAATGTTTAAGGAAGACTTTGATACACAAGGTGGGGATCATGCCCAGAACTATTGGGGGACTCCACGAACCCAATCTGGATCAACCCGCTACATAATGGATTGTATACCAATGATTCCACAAATTGTACTGATGTGGCCTGCTAGATGGAGGATCAACACCCTTCTCATGGAGGTCACTCCAATTCCACAAACTCTACCATGGGTGATAGAGGATTGCACTCCAGTCTTACGGAGGGATACTGAAACTCTATCTAAGACTTGCCCTTTATAGGGGATTAAAATCTAGTGATGTGGATGTAATGTCACCCTAAACCATTGAGGAATGGACCAATGGAATTCACTCAACCTATACTAGTCCAAACTAGGAAAAGGGAGAGCCTAAAATCCAAAAAAGGTACCCAACATTGGCTCTGAGTTGACCATATCCAAATCAAGGTCATGTTGCTGCTAAAGGCGCATCGTTTGGATGCTCTGTTTAAGAGTTATGGCCCTTTGAACGAAACTACGTATAGATCTGTCAGGGGGCTGTGGACCTACTGTCATGGTAGTTCCATTGACCGTCATGGTTAGTCCACCTACCGTGCAGATCAGCCGTCCATGGACTGACTATCATGGTCAGTCCAACTGTCGTACTTGATCGACCATTTTGATCGACCACCACGGTCGACCACCGTGCAGTTGTTGTGCACTGTGAAAACTCAAGATGTTGTGGCACCACAATCGACCATCATGGTCGATCTCCACGGTTGACCGCAACCGGGCTCTACCCCAGTTTCCCCATATCTGACCTGGGTCCACTTTATCCGACCCAACCTACCAGCCTGACTAGGCCCACTGATCTGTCCCGGACCACCGACCTAGCCCAGCCCACTCCACATCTGATGTCGTCGTCCCACATCTTCCTCCATGTCCCACATCCACATCAACATCTATCATTTCTTCACCCTTATCCTTCATCGCATCCCACCAGCATCACACCTTTAGCACACAGCTCCTCCACTCGTACCATCATGCGTCGCCACCTGCACCAGCCACCACCGCCTCATTTTAGTGGTCCCTTCCATGGACCATCGTGCCTCCTCCGGTGCTCAAAAAATTAAATGATCACAAATTTGATCTCCTTGGGTATCAATCTATATAGATATATCTTCAGTTTTCAATTATCCTCAAATACGGGGGTCCAATAGAATCTGTAACCACCCAGAAACGTCGAGCTGGGAACCGTGGGGTTCCAATGAAAAAGAACACGAATAAAGGAGGTGGTAATGAAAAAGAATGAAGATTTATCATCATTGGCCAAGAGTTCTTGGACAAAGATCAATATCAGGGGATTTGGGTTAGAAAACCAGATTAAATAAATCCCAATTTTCAATACACGTGATCTATGAATCAATCTATTCATCGATTGATACATTTTTATCATAGAAATAAAGGATAGGGAATAAACTAATTAAATAAAAATCCCTAACTTGATTTTTATTGATCTTCAATGAATAAAAAAGTTGTGTCGTCATCATTGGCGAGATCCATCAAGATTGGTGTTTGTCAATTGCCGATTCGAAGCTTCATCATCGTCTACTCAAGAGTATTCTCCAGAGGTTTCTTCCCAGCATCTTCAGAGAATTACAGGGTTATGATACTAACCCTAGATCTTTTACAAATGGTTTATTTAAAAATAAACATATTTCTTCATCAAATAAATAAAATAAATTTTTATTAATTTATTTTATTCTTTTAAAACACTCAAGATGAATTTCCACAATTGACCCATGCTGACTAATATTAGGTCATGCCTATAGTAAATTCGATGTTCTAAATGCAATATCTCCCTCAGATTTATGATTTGGGCCCCCATTTAAGATTTATTCCACTTTTAAAAAAAACCATGCATGTGTGATATTAAATATTTTAATATTTTTTGAACATTTGTTTTGGGCACATCGGGACTCAGAATTTCATATTATCTCAGTACTTAGTCTCGAAATAAATCCATATAATATCAAAAAATAATACATGGAAAAAATCTAAGACATTGCATTTTCCCCACCTTGGGGCTTTATGTCCTTGAAAATCTAAAACAAGGGCTACTCAAATAAATGAGGGTACTGAACATGAATCTGAGCCTCCCACTCCCATGTGATCTCCTAGATATTTCCATGCAGCCATATGACACACACAAAAGGAATAGATTGCCCAAGAAGGATCCTCTCCCACCAAACCTTGATCTCTATTGGGTACTTATCAAAGGTCACTCCATCTTTGATGTCCAACTCTCCTCAGTCGATGAGGTGTGATGGGTTATAAACCTACCTCCTCAACTGCGACACGTGGAAGACATTGTGTACCCAATTTAACTGAGGAGGTAGAGCTAAGCAATACACCACCTCTCCAATTATGTACATTATCTAGAAAGGTCTGATGAACCTCAGAGATAGATTACCACCCTGACTAAATCTTCATAACCCCCATTGAAGTGAAACTAGAAGGATCACATGGTCTCCTTCCTCGAAATCCAAAGTCCTTCATCGCCTGTCAGTATAAGACTTCTAATAACTCTATGTAGTCTTAATCCACTCTTGGGTGATCTATACCTTCTATATAGTATCTTGAATTAACTTTGGGCCCATGAATACCGACCCTCTTGGTTCAGTCTAGAAAAGTGGGGACCTACAGGGTCTCCCTTACAACTCTTTAAATGGTTCCATACCAATTGGGTAATGATAGTTGTTGTTGTATGAAAACTCCACCAGTGGTATTTGATCATCCCAACTATTTCCAAATTTTAACATGAAATCCCACAGCATTTCCTCTAGAACCTGAATGGTCTGATCATTCTGTTCATTTGTCTGTGGGTGAAACTCTATGCTCAAGCATATCTTAGTCCCAAACACCAACTACAATCCCTTCCACAATTGGGATGTAAAGCAAGCATCAATATTAGAAACAATCATCGATGGAACAACATGGATTCAAAATATATCTTGTACATATAGGTTTCAAAATCTCTCTAATTAACTCAACTCTTGGATATCTAAGAAGTGGTCTGACTTGGTGATTCAATAAAAAATCACCCAGATTGCATCGTGTACCCTATACTTAATTGGTAAACCCATCACAAATTCCATCGATATCCATATCACTTCCATTCTAGAACCTCAAGGGTTTGATCCAAACTTGATGGAACCTGGTACTTAGCTTTTACTTATTGATAACTAAGGCATTTATAAATAAACTATGCAACTCCTTTCTTCATCTCTGGCCACCAAAACTGACATTGGAGGTCCTGGTAAATCTTCACCACACCTGGATGCACTGCCAAAGGGGGTATATAAAACTCCCTCAAAACCTCATCCTGTAACATCATTGGTATGACTGTGCACCCTCTAAAAATAATTACATGCTCCCCACCTTTTGAGTATCCATCAGGAGCATTCCCTGTGGATATCTGAGTATGTAGGGTCTCATAGTTGGTATCTCCAATCCATGCCTTCCTGACTCACTATAAGAGTGAAGGGGTGACAACCATATACTGGATATAATATTATCCATATCCATCCATAAAGTATAACTAAAACAAGACCAACTTCTTTGATGCCTCATTTAGTAACTGTGAAATGGATCTCTTACTTAGAGTATCTACCACCTTGTTCCCCTTACTAGGAGTATAGAAAATTTGAGAGTCATAGTCCTAGAGGAACTCTATCCATTGCCTCTGTCTCAAGTTAAGATATTTATAAGAGAATCTTTACTTGAGAGTATTTTGATCAGAGTGGATGATAAAATTCACACCCATCAAGTAGTGTTGCCACATCTTCAAAGAGAAGACTACTGCTGCCAACTCAAGATCATGGGTCGCGTAGTTCTTCTCATGTGGTCTCAACTAGCATGAACCATAAGAAATCATCGCTTTCCTATGCATCAGGACACAACCAAGACTGGTCCTTGATGCATTGAAGAACACCACATAATCGACACCTTCCTCTGGTAACTTCAAGATGGGAGCGCTCGTTAACCTCTACCTTAG
This sequence comes from Viscum album, assembly GCA_963277665.1. Lineage (NCBI taxonomy): Eukaryota > Viridiplantae > Streptophyta > Magnoliopsida > Santalales > Viscaceae > Viscum > Viscum album. Next base: position 897,179,903 of record OY728126.1, read on the forward strand.
CTCCTGAAAGAACTGATTCCACTTTTCTGTCCACATAAAAGGATACCAATTTTGTGTCAAAGATGTCAAGGACGATTCTACTCTAGAGAAGTTGGGTACAAACCACTAATAGTACCCTATCAATCCAAGTAAACTCCACACTTCGGTAACACACTTGGTTGGATCCCAAGAAATCACTTCCTCAGCCTTCACTGGATCCACTGAAACTCCAGTCTATGAGATGTTGTGTCTTAGAAAATGGACATATAAAATCCAAAACTGGCACTTCGAGAGCTTCCTATAAATTCATTGCTCTTGAAGTGTGTCTAGGACCATCCTTAAGTATCTTGTGTGTTCTTTCTTGGATGTTGAATACACTAGGATGTCATCGATGAAAATCACCATGAACCGGTCTAAGTAAGGATGAAAGATCTAGTTCATAATTCCCATGAACATTGTTGGGACATTCATCATTCCAAATGACATCCCCAATTACTCATAGTGACTATAACAACATATGAAGGTCGTATTTAGTATATCCTCATCCCATACTCGCAGCTGGTGATAGCCTGATTTGAGGTCTATCTTCGAGAATCATCACACTCCTTTAAAATGATCAAAGAGGTCTTCAATACTCATAGTGGATACTTGTTCTTCATGTTCATCTAATTTAAGAAGTGGTAATCCACACATAACCTCAATATCTCTTCTATATTATTGACAAAAAAAAATTGGGGCTACCCAAGGAAAAACACTGGGTCTCATGAATCCCTTCTTCTACAAGTCCTCCAAATCTATCCTCGGCTCACAAAGACCTATGGGATCCATTTGATATGAAGGTGTAGATATTGGTGTCATCCCGCGATGTAGATCAATGTATAAGTCCATCTCTCAGTGGGGAGGTAAACCTAGAACATCTTCGGGAAAGATGTCCTCATACTCCCCCACCATTGTAGGAAACTGAGGAATCATATCATCCATTACACCGAGGGTGAGGGAAGAAAATTGATGAGTAATTGGCTGAATCCTCATCTGTGTGAGTCCATACTATGCTTCCTAGATTTCCTTTTCACCAAAAAATAAAAACTTGGTTCCATCACTGCAGACACTCCACAATATTCTCCTAAAATAGTCAATCTGAGCATGAACTTTGGATTGCTAGTCCATACTAAGAATGATGTCGTAAGGACTCAATGCCGCTACCTAGAGATTCCAACCAAAAATCTCACCTCCAAGAGTCAAGTAAAATTATCATAACTAGTGTGTAATCATTGTGTCTCCTCCAGTATGAGTCTCTAAGTGTAAGGTTTGAGTCAACGGTTCAACCGGAATATCTGAGTCTCTAATAAGATTCATGGTAATAAAGGAATGACTAGCATCTATATATATAAAAACTACAAATAAGGTGTAAAAGAAACAGATCTTACCTCATATCATCCCTAGAGCCTTGGGGTCATAAGCCTCTACTTCCTATAGCTAGCCTCGTCCTTGTCCACCAGCTTCTTGAGCCTGTAATAGACCACCTGGGGGTGGTGGTAGTAATAGGTTGAACCTCTGACCACCTCTTACTACCCTACCTACCCCTCTTCCACATCTCATACCCTATGTAACACCTTGATCATATCTCTGCCTCTGCCTAAATGGTTTCTCAAATGTCTCTCGATCAGTTGTTTGATGGGTCGGGAAATATCGTGCCAGATGTCCCCGATCATCATATGAGTAACACTATCTTTCCCTTGGATAATTTGAGATGTCTTGGAAGCCCTGCACCACTGAACCTAAATCCTAGGAACTCTCCCTGAAGCTCCTAACCTTATTGGATCCCTATGACTACCGTCATCTACCTACTGTCGAGGTATCAGCTACCGAGTTCCGAATGAAAGCTCCCAGTACTGGTGTCTGGTCTGCTAGAAAACTCTCCACTAGCAGGGCTCAATCAAGTACTCCAGCATAAGTAGAAATACTAAGGGACACCACTGATGCCCTAATTTCCCATCATAAGCCCTGATAGAAGGTTTGAGCCCTAAAGAACTAGTCTCATACCATATCTAAGAAGTAACGCAAAAGGTCAGTAAACATCACTGAATACTCCACCACGATTATACTACCCTGTTGTAGATGCAGGAGCTCCTGTATGTGTACCGATCGCAATGTGGCTGGATAGAAATCCTCTCTAAATATATTCCATAAGTCTATCTAGGAGAGAGTTGTATCATCATGTGACTAAGTCACTAAGCTCCACCATCACCCCGTAAAGTCTTGAAGAAGACCTTTGGAAAGACATCTGGTCAGTAGGAATCATCACAAGGTGGAAAACAAGGGTGACTACCTCTAGACAATCCTCATACATCTGGGGGTCAGGATCACCCCAAAAACTATGAGGTCACTACCTATGAAACTTTTGCAACACACTCAGCATATGTGAATCCTCAACTGTTAGGGTTGGTAGGGCTGGTAGTAATTGTTTCTCAACAGGTGGTGGTATAGATGGTAAACCAACTGGAGGTGTTATCTCTGGTATAAGCCATTGTACTAATGCCTCTTCATGAGGTGGATCATCCTCATGATCACATGGTAAAATCATAGTTGGATTTATATATGGATTCATCCTAAAATAAAACAAGATACGCCATGATCAATAGAGTATATCTGGGGAGTTGACTCAAGAAGGACATGGAAGACACAACCATTACTATATGATACATGTACCATTGTTTTTTCCTAAAATTAGTGTTTTCATGTACCAATTTGAAAAGTAGGTAATCAGAGTCTTGGTGTATGGATACATCAGCCATCACACCAACATTGGGGGTCCTCGTCCTAAAAGCCAAACTTGAAACACTTAACACTTTCACCCCAAACCATCCTCACACACTCTTGATCCTAAAGTAGAACTGACCCCATCTAATACCACTCTATCATGACCCATCCTAGAGGGGCCCATGCCATGACTACCCCAAGCCTGCCTCTAATAGGCCAAGGGCTGGTGACTTGCACCAAGTAGGAATATCCCACAAATGGGAGGCATTATCCTAAAGTACATGTACACACACATGCATCTACAATCCATAAAAAGATAAAATTTAAAACAAATGAAAGGATGCGAGTATACAACTAAGATCCCAAAAACAAAGTACAATAGGAAGTAAAAGAGAAAATAAACAGGTCCAAATACAATTCCACCACAAAGAGTTTGTACACAAGTCTAACTAAAACTGAAAAGAGTCCAACCTACTCCAAGGGTAAGGACTATGTCAAAGGTACGATCCAAGAAGAAACCTCGGTCTACCTAGATTCAATTATGTTCCACCTGCTCCTGATCCTCTTAGGAAACTGTCAAAAGGGTCTCCATATTCACAATACATGACATGTGTATAAAAATCCCATGTAGGGGTGAGTATAAAAATACTTAGTAAGACACCCCAAAAACACTAAACATGAAGCACCAATTATGGTTAGCTCAATACAATATGTAAAACTATATAACAAATACAATAAGTAAAGAAAACCTCGATATACTCATGAGAGAAATCATGCTATCTAGAGGTAATAACAAACTTCCATCCATAGGATTCCACTCAAATAATGCTCGTTCTGGGAGAAATCACTCCTCGATCCATGATATCATTGGAGACACTCGATGAAGAGTTATAGCTCATTTGGGGCCCCACCCAAAGAGAACATAATGGTCAAGGAATACTATGATACACAGAGAGGGGATCATGACCAGAACTACTAGGGGATACCACAAACCCAATCTGGATCAAATTGCTATGTATGGGATCATATGCCAATTATTCCACAAACCCTACCGATGTGTCCTACTAGATGGAGGATCAATTCCCTGCTCATTGAGGTCATGCTGATTCCACAAAATTCACTAGGGGTGATAGAGGATCGTACTCCAGTCTCATAGAGGGATACTGAAACTCTATTTGAGACTCAGCTTCTATAGGGGATTACAATCTAATGATGTGGATGTAATGCTGCACTGAACCCTAAAGGAAAGGACTAAGGGAACACACTCAACCAATAATGTTCAGAATTAGGAAAAATGAGAGTCTAAATCTAAAACATGTATCCAAAATTGGCCTTAAGTTTACCATATCCAAATCAGGGTCACTCTACCGCTAAAGGAATGTCGTTTGGACACTTCATTTAAGAGTTATGGCCGTTTGAATAAAATCGCTCGTAGACATACCAGGGGCCTGTGGACCTACCACTACGGTAGGTCCACCTACCACCTTGGTTGGTACACCTACTTTGTAGACCATCTGTGCAGTTGTTACGCAGTATGGTAGCTTGAGCTATCATGGAACCACGGTCGACTATCTTGGTTGACCGCAATAGGGCTCGACCCCAGTTTCCCCGGATCTGACTTAGGTCCACTTCATCTGACCCGACCAACCTACCTAACCCAACCCACCAATCTAGCCTAGACCACTGACCTAGCCCAACCCACCTAGCCTGGTCCACTCTGTGTTCGCCGCTATTGTCCTGTGTTTGTCGCTGCGTCTCATATCCACCACCATGTCTGTAGCTACCATACCTACATCTTTCACTGCATCCCACCATCATTGCACTCGCCGCATGTAACTCCACCACCTATACCGGTGTCCCTTACTTGGACCACTGATCCTCCTCTGATTCCTGAAAAATTAAACGATCATAGATTCGAGCTCATTGGGTCTCGATCTACACAGATCCATCCTCAGTTGTCGATTCACCTCAAATTTGGGGATCTGGTCGAGTTTAGAACCACCTGAAAACGTCGGTCCGAGAACTGTGGTGTTCCAACAGTGAAAAATGAAAATAAAGGAGGTATGAATGCACATGAATGAAGTTTTATCATCATTGTCCAAACATTCTTGGCCAACAATCAAGATTTGGAATTTTGGGTTAAAAACCAGATTAAATCAATCCCAACTCGCAATATGCACAATTCATGAATTAATCCATTCATTGATTGATCCACGGTCATCATAGAAATAAAGTATGGGTAATAAACCAATTAAATAAAAATCTCTATCTTGATTTGGATTGATCGCTAATGAAGAATGAAGTTGCGTTATCATCATTTTTGAGATCCGTCAAGATCAGCATTCGTAAATCGCTAATTTGAAGCTTCATTGTTGCCTGATCGAGAGGATTATTTAAAGGTTTCTTCCTATAGTCTCCAAATAATTCTAGGGTTATGAGAATAACCCTATATCTCTGAAAAATGGTTCATTTAAAAATAAACTTTTCACTGCATCAACAAAATAAAATAAATTTTTCATAATTTATTTTATTCTTTTAAAACACCTTAGATGACTTTCAACAATTGACCCATGCCAACAAATGTTAGATTGCACCTAGGGTAAAGCTGCTATTATGAACTTAATGGTTTCCTCAAATTTATAATTTGGGAACTCATTTAAGATTTATTCCACTTTTTAAGGAAAATTGTGTGTGTGTGCTATTAAATTTTTTAATATTTTTCAAACATTTGTTCTTTGCACATCGAACCTTGGAATCGCATTCCATATCAACACCTAGTCTCAACATCAATCCATATAATATTGAAAAATAATACATGGAAAATCTGAGATGTTATAGATTTGTTTGTGAATTTCACCTTCAATAAGGGGTATTTGATACTATTTAAATAAAAATTAGAAGAAAGTATCATAGCAAGCCTCATGTCATGTATGAAGGTTGAAAAGTCAGATTACATGCATGCATATAGACATGATAATTGCATGTGTTGGATTGTACAATTATCATGGAAAGTGGGAGGTATAGTTTTAACGGTATTTATGAGGAAGAATGACAAGATTGAAGTTGTCATTATCCCATTATCATACAATGCATTTATTAATTCATACATGAAGATTTAATGTGGAAGAAATGTAGGTTTAAAGAAGGATTAAGAGGCAGTGATATTTTTTCATGTTTTTATATAGTTAAAAATAGTTATGGAAGAAGTTTCTTATGGAAGTTATTATGAATACCATATTTCAGGATTCTATTAATTTGAATTTGCAAGTATTTATGCGGTGTCTTAAATATTTGAATAAAGAAGAAATAGAATAAGTAATCATTATTATAAGATATGTATTTTACACTTTTTTTAGATCAGTGTGTTATGAACATTAAAGTTATAAGAATAGAGATAAAAGAATAAGATAATATATTTGTGCTCACTGTTGGTCAAGAAATTGAAGAAGAAGAAAAAGATCTGACTTGTAAAAGGGAAAGTGTGAAGAATTCAAATAGCATAGTGATGATGTAATGAATCCTGTGGGTGAAGTTTCATTCCATTTTTGAAAAAAAATATTATATAATATATGAAAAGACCAAATGCATTGTTAAAGGAGTATAGTGAAATGAAATTAATGAAACTTTTATATATAATCTTTTAAAAACTCACTGGGAAACACAACACCACCTAAACCACACAAAACATGGTGTGTTCATCATACGAGGATAACCTCTATCCAATACAAACAAAATCTACATTATCTGAATTGATTTGAAGATGATATAGTGAAATCATCACACAAATCCTAGTCAAAATCATCCCAAATCATAGGGAAATAAAGGATAATAGTAGTGGAGGAATTATGAGGGAATAACTCACTAACGCACTATAAAAAACTCCCAAGAACCACCCCTCATCAGGGGGGATTGAAGAGAGGAAGAAAATGGATGAATTCCAAGAACCACCCAAGATTTTCTATTAATGAGCACGCCCCCCACCATTTTTGAAGTAGCTAGTTTTTTATATAAATTATACTCATATTCCTTCTCCCATAACCTATATACCCATCCTTTGGATTTCAAATAGGATGAATATAAATAAATAATGGACGAATGCCAATCAGTTGACAAAAGAGTATGAAGAAGGCGTGAAAGAGTTTATCAAGTTTTTAAAAGATCATTCATATGACCCTTCTCAAACCCTTTGTCTGTGTTTCCATTGTTGTTATTAAAAAAAATTAGTCCATAGGAGTTAGAAGAACAATTGATCTATCATGGAATAGATCAGAGTTATACATGTTGGAATAAACACAGGGAAACAACGAATGTAGGTACTGTTTGGGATAACACTACATTTTATGGATCATCTGATATGATTACAAGCATGAACAATGAAGATGACTGTATGGAGGATGTGATTACAGATTTGAATGATGAAGAAGATCGTATTGAGGAAATGACAAGGACCATCGAATATGAACTTTGTGATTGCCCAAAATTATTTGAGAAGTTAAAAAGTTGTGTAAAGACGCCATTGTATGTTGGTTGCACTAAATATACAGCACTGTCATCCATACTGAAGTTGTATAATTTGAAATCAGACAATGGGTGGAGTGATTCCAATTTTACAGAAATACTTTATCTCCTGAATGACATGATCCCAAAAGATAATGAGCCCCTGAGCTGAACATACGATGCCAAACAAATGCTATGCTCGATGGGTATGATCTCTGAAAGAATACACATCTTCCCGAATGATTTTATACTATTTTGCAAGGACTAAAAATCACTTAAAGAATTCCCAAAGTGTGGTGCTTCTTGATACAAGAAAGATGAATCCAGTCCTACTAAATTTGTATGGTACTTTCCAATCATTTCAAAGTTTAGGCACCTATACGGAAGTGAGGAGACTGTAGGACAATTGAAATGGCATACAAATAAAAGAATTAAAGATGGGATACTACATCACCTGGAAAACTCTCCTCAGTAGAAGAGAATTGATCATGAGTATCCTGAATTTGGAAACGAGTTGAGAAACCTTCGTCTTGTGTTATCTATAGATGGAGTTAATCCTTTTGGTTTTCAAAGCAACAGTCACAGTATATGGTTGGTTATGTTGGTAAATTATAACTTACCACCATGTTTATGCATGAAACGAAAATACATCATGTTATATATGCTTATATCAAGACCAAAACAACTGGTAATGATATTGATGTTTATTTAGCTCCATTGATTGAAGATTTGAAATTATTGTGGGATTCAGGTGTTACATTGTATGATGCTTACAAAAAGGAAGATTTCACTTTGAGAGCCATGTTGTACGGGATGATAAATGAATTCCCTGCTTATGGAAATTTTTCAGGATATAGCATTAAAGGAACTCATGGGTGTCCTGTTTGCAAACAAGGTACACAATCAATTAGGTTGAAACATTCATCCAAAACTGTGTTTCTAGGACATCGCAGATTTCTACCCTGATGACATAAGTACCGATCTTGGATGACATCATTCGATGGAAGTTCCGAAGAACTTACAACATCGTCTCCACTAACAGGCAATCAATTGTTTAAGAAAGTTAAAAATTTGGAAACTACTTTTGGTAAACCGACTTCAAAAAACCTTATGAAAATCGGTTGGAAAAAGAGATCAGTTTTTTTTGAATTAAAATACTAGAATTGTCTATATGTCAGAAATTTTCTTGATATTATGCATGTAGAAAAAAATGTATTTGATAGTGTCATCGGAACGTTGCTAAATACACCTAGAAAAACAAAATATGGAATTAAGGTTAGGTTGGACATGGTTGAGATGGGAATACGAGAAGAATTAGCACCAGTGAAGGGTGAAAAACGAACATTTCTTCCTCCTACTACTTACACTCTTTCCTGGTAGGAGAGATATCAGTTTTTCAACTTCTTGAATGACATAAAGGTTCTATAGGGGTATTCTTCAAATAATATGAACCTCGTGTCAATAAACGACTTGAAGTTAAAAGGTATGAAATCACATGACTGCCATGTTTTGATGCAAGATCTCATTCCTATTGCTTTACGTTGCATTTTTCCCAAGAATGTCTTCCATACATTAACGAAACTGTGTTTCTTCTTCAAATCTATATGCATCAAAGTTATAGACCCTGCGAAATTGCCAACTATAGAAAGAGAAATTGTCGTCATATTATGCGAATTAGAAATGTTCTTCCTGACTTTATTTTTTGATATGATGGTTCATTTGATGGTCCACTTGGTGAGAGAAATTCAACTATGTGGTCTTGTACATTACAGATGGATGTACCCCATTGAACGGTATATGAATATTTTGAAAGGGTATATCAAAAATCGAAGTCGGTCATAGGGTTGTATTACGGAGAGATATATTGTTGAGGAATCCGTTGAATTCTGTACCGAATACATGTCTGGTGTGGAAATCATTGGCCTACCGAAATCTCATCACACTAGGCGGCTTGAGGGTGAAGGAATTTCTGGAATACAGGTTGTCACAATCAGTATTACAGATTGGGATCAGGCCCACCTTTATGTTTTGCATAATAGTTTCGACATTGATTCATATGTTGAAACCCAAAAATAAATTCTTAGGCATTTGAATCCATCTAGGGATGAAAAATGGATATCAGATACACATAATCGACAGTTTATAGGATGGTTTCAAGACCATATTTTTAAGAAGTCAGATAAAAATCCAAAGTCAATTTCAGAACGACTTCAATGGCTAGTCGGAGGACCAAGTGTGTATGTATTATATTACAATGATTATGTAGTTAATGTTTATACATTTTATACTAATGAACATGATGAAGATAGTACCATGTAGAATAGTGGGGTTACACTTGTGGCTGAAACGATGCATGTTTCTAGTGCTAAGGACATAAATCCAATTTATGCTCCATCTCCAATAGACTAAAGGCCTTTATTTTTTATTGATTTTGATAATCCACCTTTTGAGGGGTGAGGTGGAACCCTTACAAGGCCCGTAGGCATATGTATTACATGGCCCGTAGGCCTTAGAGGAATTCATTTCCCATAGGCTTCAAACATTACATACAACCCAGACTAACTACTTGGAACTGCTCCTCCCTAGCATCTTTATCGTGAAATCAGCTCTCCACCTTCGCATGGTTGTTTGGCTAGGCATTTTCATGCATGCACAGGCTTTTCCCGATGACAGGTGTCATACCCTCTCATTCTTTCAATCCATTTAGCTTCTGTTGCGGTGAAAGCTCCTTGCTCATCCTCCTTGTAGAGCTTGTTCCATGTAGGTTGTATGGTTTTTATCTGCACTTAAGGGGGTTTGAAGGCCTTAAGGTGGCCCAAAGGCCTTACTGACCCAAAGGCCTAGGTGGCCTGAAGGCCTTACAGGACTCAGGGACTAAATCAGTGACCCGAAGGCCCAAACAGGGGCATATTCCCGGCTGCTACAGTGCCAAATAGTGCCTACTACAGTTCCTGCTACAGTACCTACTACAGTACTACACAGTTCCCACTACAGTTCCTTCTACAGTACTGCATAGTTCTCGCTATAGTACCTTCTACAATACAGCTACAGTACCTCGGAAATTCTGCCTCCGCCTGGATTTGATCCTTGGTCGCTTGGATGCACTTACGGAGTCCTTACCAATTGGGCTAAGGCTCATGTGATCCAATTTATGTGAATATTTCATACTTTATCATCATCAAACAAATATGGGAGTTGTATTATATGGAATTCCAAGTTCCAATTTTTCAATGCAAGTGGGTTGATAACAGGCGTGCTGTTAAAATAGATGAATTGGAATTCATGAAAGTTGATTTCAGTAAGGAAGGGGAGAAAGATGAACCATTTATAATGGCATCACAGGCAGCACAAGTATTTTATGTTCCAGATCCCGCAAACCAAAACTGGTCAATTGTTCTGTTATTGACCAAAACAACTAAAGGGTCAAATGAAAATTCAATGGAGGATGACCCTTTCATTGGTAATTCACAAATAATTTCATAGTGGTCCCAATGTAGACGATGTTTTGTATGTTAGAGGAGACCACAATGAAGGTATATGGATAGTCGATAAAGGGGTCAAATCCCTTCAACCTTAAAAAAAGAGTTCAATAATCAGGCTATTTTTATATTGTAATATAGACTGTGTTACATTATGTTATTATCTGTTCGCTGCTTCTTTTATGTGATCTAAATTAAATGTTAAACCACTTCTACAGATAATGACTTCTACACCTGCTGATGCACCCAATCTCGAGACACAACAGGTTTCTCAACCTGTTGCAGCTGGTCCCACTACTGAGGTACAACAGGTCTCTCAACCTGTTGCAGTTGGTCCCACTGTTGAGGTACAACAGGTATCTTAACCTATTTCTGTTGGTCCCACTGTTGAGGTACAACAGGTTTCTCAACCTATTTTTGTTGGTCCTAGTGTCGATGCTAGCGCTTCGGAGGAACATAATGATGATGCAGAAACCGAGGAAATGGTAGGCAATGAAACCCCGGCGACACAAAAAAAATAGGTGCGCCATAGTTTGACAGTTTTAGCCAAAATCCTTAAGTAAAAATCAAAAGACATCAAATATGAGGTGGGATGGAATAAGCGAGGCCAGTATGTACACCCCAAAAAAGCCATGTTTAGTAGCTACATTGGAATCTTCACTCAGCAACGCGTGCCTATTGATGTAGATTCATGGAACCATGTTGTCAACGGGCTAAAAACATTAATGTGGGAAGATATTATAGTAACATTACGATATCATTTATTTAATTTATTAAAATAAAATAAAATAAAATACTAAAATATTGACTAACTCTTCATCATCTCTTGAAGAGTGCATTTATAGTAGATGTCTCACACAAAGAATATGTATTAAGACTGGAAGGAAGGGTTCATAGTGTCTTTCACACCATTTTAACGAAATGTCATCTGAAATATGCTAAAGGAAAAATTAAGCCTCACCCACCTCCTCTTTATGCGCACTTGATATCCCAAGGAGCGTGGGATGCATTTTGAAACTGTCGTGCAGAGCAGACTTTTCAGGTACATTGTGTTTGGTAACATGTTGTTTAACATGCTTGTATTCATCAATTTGATTGAAAGTTTCTTATTTATGAAACAGCAACTGAGTGCTGAAAATAATGAACGGGCATAAAAACTAGCGTACCCCTACCGTAAAGCAAAGATGGGGTACGCTTCAATTGAAAAACAATTGGTACGTATTTTAAAAGTACTTTAATACTTTTATGTGACATAAAACAACATTGTAATCATGTTTCTCTGTTTATATGAAGATTGATAAATCAAAATCCCAAGACACTTCCATCCCACGCCATGTGCTATAGAAGGAGGCTCGTGTTAATAAAGAGGGGAAATTGGTAGATGAAAACACACAAAAAGTGTGGGAAACATGTGTAAGTATGACATAATATAAATTTGTTTTGCTTTAAATCACTATTACATAATGATGATTACTTATTTTCCCATATTTTCTATTTGACATAGTCACAGGAATCAACAACACCCGCACCGGATGCAGACATACTTTCAGCGGCCTTAAAACAGCCAGAACAGTATGGTCGCATCAAAGGTGCAGGTTTTGGGGTGACACCCCAGACATATTTTCAGAAAAAAACAATAGGATGAACAAACTAAAGAAATGAAAATTATGAGAGATATACTATCTAACCTTGAAAAAAATTCCAACAGGGAGAGTTGCTAGCAACTTTGATGGGGGAGAGGCGAAGAGAAGAAACAACTCAAGAACAACTTGCACGAGAAGATCCCGCCCCACCCCCCACTAGCTTTGAGACGAGCCATTCCCCTCAAAAACCTGACTTAACCGAGGTAATAAATGTTCTAATATTTTTTTCTGTGAAATTTGAATCATATAGACACTAATAACTTTCTTTTAATGATATTCTACAAGGTGAAAATGACTATGATTTATATCTGTCAACTCTCACCCATCGCCTTGTAGTGAGGGATACGGTGTTCAACATGCAGAATGACATGCTACAATCCAGACCACTTCTAACCGGTCATGTCAAAGTGTCGATTAAAGTAGATCATGAGCCAAGTGCCAAGCTACCCATGCCAAATGACGATGATGACATTCATAAGGTGGAAAAAGATGTTGGAACATTCATTGCATGGCCGTCGAATATTGTAAAAAAACATGTCGACCAGGAGGTATTCATTTCCAATTCATTTTTCAAGCAGAACCTTTAAAATTTAATTATAAAAGGGTTGAACCGATGAATATTATTATAGAAGGACAAAATGAAGGATCTAAAACGAAAGAGCGGCTCAAAAGGATCAACCAACCAATCAAAACAATCTATTGAGAGCACCTTTACCCCGCTCGTTCTATATCCACATTTAATATCATTGCAAGGTCATGTGGATACAAAAAATGAAAGGCGGTAATAATCACACAATTATTTGTGAAAAAGATATGTACGAAGAGGAAACATTATATTTCGTTAGTGCTGACGTTGTAGCTGAAATCATCACATACGACTGGCTAGGCGCCTCAATTATAAATGTATACATGAGGTATGTTTTCATGATTTGATTTTACAGAATCTAATATAATTTGATAATTATGGCTAAATACATTTCATATTTTTTGCAGGCGTATATATGAAAAACAATTGAAGGGATTTTCCCATGAACACAAATTTGGACTCATTAGTCCTCACGCCATGTCTACACAACAAAAAGAAATAGATTCCGATTTTCAGGATGAATTAATGTCAAACCTGCTCAGAACATTTCAATGAAAAATTAAGACTAACGGGCTCTTTTTAATACCAACGTTGCATGGGTAAAACTTTAAATTTTAATCATATCAATTATATTTTCATTTCTATCATTAATTATTCCTTTTTGTGTTTTTAGGCAGCATTGGATGCTCATTGCAGTCAATTTGGATACTCCAAAGATTTATTTTCTGGATTCACTGCATTGACATCCAACAAACCAACCACACATTATGGCAATTGTCAATTTTTAATACACTAAATACAACATTTTAGAACAAAATATCTAGTTATATAATTTATATTATCTTTTAATGAGGATTCTGTTATGATAGGGCGGTGTATGAATATCGTCTAATGGCTGGAATGAATCCAGGGCCTAAGGACGACAAGGCACATGAGATCTACAAATGGAGAAGTATCAGGGTATATATAATTATATTACACTATCCAATTACATATCAAAACAGATTAATTATTTTTCCCGATGTTTCTGCAGTGTCCAAAATAAACAAATTGAAAGGACTGCGGTTATTATGTTGGTAAATTTATGAAAGAGATCATATTTTATGAACAATCTAGCATCCCTGAAGAGGTATTTTTGAAAATAATTACTAGTTCATTTAAAATAATTATTAATCCTTTGTGTATTTATATTTTTTCAGTACTACTATGACTGTCGCAAAAACTCTTATTCACAAGATGATATAGATGTGTTTAGAAACGAATGGGCAGCATACCTGATGGAAGAATGTAAACAAATAAAAAAATGAAAGTTAATTACTACTACTTATGTTATCTTTATATGATAATTGATATCTCCCTTTTTTACACTTACTGGGCATCTATGATCACCCTTTCTTATGTTTCATAACCATAGATTATGAAGAATGGTTTTAGAAATGATTTGAGTTTCTAGTAAATAATAACTTAATGAGAGAATCTTATGAACTACTGACATACGGAATACCAAAAAAACACATTCAGATTGTTTTGATACATTATTAAAACAATAAATGAGTAATTTGTGACATGTAAGAATCAACCACACCTCAATCTGATGCACGGTATGACCGGTATGGCTAAAAGTGTCTGATATCATTTTGAAATTGACATTAACTTTAGAAAACAACACAAGTGACATACGGAAAACCGAGAAAATGCATTTGGATTGTTTTTATACTTTAGGAAAACGATCCATGAGTCATTTGTGACGTGTAAGAATCAACCTCACCTCAATCTAACGCACGGTGTTACCAGTATGGCTAAAAGTGTCGGATATCAGTTTGAAATTGACATTAACTTTAGAAAACAACACAAGTGACATACGGAAAACCAAGAAAATATGCTCGGATTGTTTTGATACTTTAGGAAAACAATCCATGAGTCATTTTCGACGTGTAAAAAATTACTGCACCTCAATTCAACGCATGGTGTGACCAGTATGGATAAAAGTGTCTGATATTAGTTTGAAATTGACATTAACTTTAGAAAACAACACAAGTGACATATGAAAAACCAATAAAGTGCATTAGAATTGTTTTTATACTTTAGGAAAATGATCCATGAGTCATTTTTGAAGTGTAAGAATCAACTGCACCTCAATCCAACACACGGTTTGACCGGTATGGCCAAAAGTGTCTGCTATCAGTTTCAAATTGACATTAACTTTAGAAAACAACACAAGTGACATACGGAAAACTGAGCAAACACGTTCGGATTGTTTTCTTACTTTAGTAAAATGATCCATGAGTCATTTTCAAGGTGTATGAATCAACTTCACCTCAATCCGATGCACGGTGTGACCGATATGGCTAAAAGTGTCTGATATCAGTTTCAAATAGACATTAACTTTAGAAAAAAACACTACTGACATACGTAATACCGAGAAAACGTGTTCGGATTGTTTTGATACTTTAGTAAAACGATACATGAGTCATTTTTGACATGTAAGAATCAATCTCACCTCAATCAGACGCATGGTGTGACCGGTATGGCTAAAAGTGTCTGATATCAATTTGAAATTGACATTAACTTTAGAAAACAACACAAGTGACATACGGAAAACTGAGAAAACGCATTCGGATTGTTTTTATACTTCAGTACAACGATCCATGAGTCATTTTTGATGTGTAAGAATTAACCGAACCTCAATCCGACACATGGTGTGACCGGTATGGCTAAAAGTGTTTGATATTAGTTTGAAATTGACATCAACTTTAGAAAACAACACAAGTGACATATGGAAAACTGAGCAAACGTGTTCGGATTGTTTTGATACTTTAGTACAACGATATATGAGTCATTTGTGACATGTATGAATTGACCACACCTCAATCTGACGCACAGTGTGACCGGTATGGATAAAAGTGTCTGATATCAGTTTGAAATTAACATTAACTTTAGAAAACAACACAAGTGACATAAAGAAACCATAGAAAATGTGTTCATATTGTTTTGATACTTTAGGAAAATGATCCATGAGTAATTTTTAACGTGTATGAATCAACCGCACCTCAATCTGACGTATGGTGTGACCGATATGGCTAAAAATGTTTGATATCAGTTTCAAATAGACATTAACTTTAGAAAACAACACAAGTGACATACGAAAAACTGAGAAAACACATTCAGATTGTTTTAATACTTTATTAAAATGATCCATGAGTCATTTGTGATATGTATGAATCAACCTCACCTCAATCTGACACACGGTGTGACCGGTATGGCTAAAAGTCTCTGATATCAGTTTCAAATTGACATTAACTTTAGAAAACAACATAAGTGACATACGGAAAACCGAGAAAACGCATTCAGATTATTTTGATACTTTAGGAAAATGATCCATGAGTCATTTTTGATGTGTAAGAATCAACCTCACCTTAATCAAACGCACGGTGTGACCAGTATGGCTAAAAGTTTCTGATATCAGTTTCAAATTGACTTTAACTTTAGAAAACAACACTACTGACATACGGAATACCGATCAAAAATGTTCGGATTGTTTTGATACTTTAGGAAAATGATCAATGACTCATTGTTGATGTGTACGAATAAACCCCACATCAATCCAATGCACAGTGTGACCGGTATGGCTAAAATTGTCTGATATCAGTTTGAAATTGACATTAACTTTAGAAAACAACACAAGTGACACACAGAAAACAAAAAAAATGTGTTCGGATTGTTTTTATACTTTAGTAAAACAATCCATGAGTCATTTTTGACGTGAAAAAATCAACTGTACCTCAATCCGACGCACGGTGTGACCGGTATGGCTAAAAGTGTCTGATATAAGTTTGAAACTGACATTAACTTTAGAAAACAACACAAGTGACATATGGAAAACTGAGAAAACACATTCGGATTGTTTTGATACTTTAGTAAAACAATCCATGAGTTATTTTTGACGTGTAAAAATTGATCGCACCTCAATCTGACACACGGTGTGACCGGTATGGCTAAAAGTGTTTGATATCAGTTTTAAATTGACATTAACTTTAAAAAACAACACAAGTGACATATGGAAAACTAATAAAATGCATTCGTATTATTTTTATACTTTATTAAGACAATCCATGAGTCATTTTTGATGTGTAAGAATCAACTGCACCTCAATCAGATGCACATTGTGGCTGTTATGGCTAAAAGTGTCTGAAATCTGTTTTAAATTGACATTAACTTTAGAAAACAACACAAGTGACATACGGAAAACTAAGCAAACATGTTCAGATTGTTTTTATACTTTAGGAAAACGATCCATGAGTCATTTTTGATGTGTATGAATCAACTGAACCTCAATCAGATGCACGGTGTGACCGGTATGGCTAAAAGTGTGTGATATCAGTTTGAAATTGACATTAACTTTAGAAAACAACACAAGTGACATAAAAAATACCGAGCAAACGCATTCAGATTGTTTTGATACATTAGAAAAACGATCCATGAGTCATTTTTTATGTGTAAAAATCAACTGCACCACAATCGGATGCACGGTGTGACTGGTATGGCTAAAAGTGTCTGATATGAGTTTCAAATTGACATTAACTTTAGAAAACAACACAACTGACATACGGAAAACTGAGAAAACACATTTGTATTGTTTTGATACTTTAGGAACACAATCCATGAGTCATTTTTGAGGTGTAAAAATCAACCACATCTCAATCCAACGCACGGTGTGACCGGTATGGCTAAAAGTGTCTGATATCAGTTTGAAATTGACATTAACCTTAGAAAACAACACAACTGACATATGACAAACCAAGAAAACGCATTCGTATTGTTTTGATACTTTAGAAAAATGATTCATGAGTCATTTTTTATGTGTACGAATTGACCGCACCTCAATCTGATGCACGGTGTGACTAGTATGGATAAAAGTGTCTGATATCAGTTTGAAATTGACATTAACTTTAGAAAACAACAAAAGTGACATATGGAAAACCGAGAAAATGAGTTCAGATTGTTTTAATACTTTAGTAAAATTATCCATGAGTCATTTTTGACATGTATGAATCAACCTCACCTCAATTCGACGCACGGTGTGACCGGTATGGCTAAAATTATCTCATTTCAGTTTCAAATTGACATTAACTTTAGAAAACAACACATGTGACATACAGAAAACCGAGCAAATGATTTCGGATTGTTTTAATACTTTATGAAAACGATCCATGAATCATTTTTTATGTGTAAAAATCAACCACACCTCAATCCTATGCACGGTGTCACCGGTATGGCTAAAAGTGTCTGATATCAGTTTCAAATTGACATTAACTTTAGAAAATAACACAAGTGACATACAGAATACCAATAAAACGCATTCATATTGTTTTGATACTTTAGTAAAACGATCCATGAGTCATTTGTGATGTGTACGAATCAACCGCACCTCAATCCGACGTACGGTGTCACTGGTATGGCTAAAAGTGTCTGATATCAGTTTCAAATTGACATTAACTTTAGAAAACAACACAAGTGACATACAGAAAACTGAGCAAACATGTTCGGATTGTTTTGATACTTTAGGAAAACGATCCATGAGTCATTTTTGAGGTGTATGAATCAACCTCACCTCAATTCTATGCACTATGTTACCGGTATGGCTAAAAGTGTTTGGTATCAGTTTCAAATTGACATAAACTTTAGAAAACAACACTACTGACATACAGAATACTGAGTAAACGCGTTTAGATTGTTTTTATACTTTAGTAAAATAATCCATGAGTCATTTTTGACATGTAATAATCAACCACACTTCAATCTGATGCATGGTGTGATCGGTATGGCTAAAAGTGTTTGATATCAGTTTGAAATTGACATTAACTTTAGAAAACAACACAAGTGACATACAAAATACTGATCAAATGCATTCAGGTTGTTTTGATACTTTAGGAAAATGATCCATGAGTCATTTTTGAGGTGTAAGAATCAACCTCACCTCAATCTGATGCACGGTGTGACCGGTATGGCTAAAAGTGTCTGATATCAATTTGAAATTGACATTAGCTTTAGAAAACAACACAAGTGACATATGAAAAACTGAGAAAATGCGTTCGGATTATTTTGATACTTTAGGAAAATAATCCATCAGTCATTTTTAACATGTATGAATCAACTTCACCTCAATCCGACGTACGGTGTGACTGGTAAAGCTTTTCATTAGATAAATAATCAGTATTTATTAGATGAGATAAATCATCCAAAAACATATTGATTTTTCATTATTCCCTTTCATTGTTATCATAATGAAAGCATTTGAGTTTATCATTTCTATATTTTAGTTTCACATTTCCATATTAATTTATTCTTTCATATTAATGTTTTAATTTATTTAATTATTGTATTACTAACATAATATTTTTTTTCTTATATAGGTGATTTTTTTCCTTGAGTTCAGATGCTTTGTTCGGCAAAAAATACCGTGGATGACAATTTTTGAGAGAGTATCATAGATATCAAAGGATGAAACATTAATGTTTATAAATTTTGTTGGATAATTGTAATTGTAACCATGTAAAAAATTGTTTGAAATGTATATAGTAGTGTGTTTTTTTGTATTCATGATTTCAAGTAAATGTATATAGCATTGTTTTTCAAAATATTGTGTGCGCTTTGTCATCTTTCGGTTCTTGGTTCATGTGTAGGTGCTATTTTGTGTAGGTGTGCAGGGTCTAGGTGTGTAGGTGCAGGGGAAGGTGCCTTTATCAGCACTTTTTTGAGCGCTGATAAAGGACTCCTTTAATAGCGCTAAAAGAGCGCTGATAAAGGGACCTATTATCAGCGCTCAAGATAGCACTGATAAAGGCACCCATTTATCAGCACTAGAAAATCACTATTAATTTCAGTGTATATAAAGGGGGGTCCCCTTTATCAGTGCTCTGAAAAGTTCTCATAAAGGCAACCTTTATCAGCGCTAAAAAAAAGCACTGATAAAGGGGGTCCTTTATCAGCTCTTTTCAGAGCGCTGATAAAGTTGACCCCCCTTTATCTACACCGGAATTAACAACACTTTTCTAGCACTGTTAATGTTGGTTTTTAGTGCTAATAAAAGGCCAAGTTGTAGTAGTGTAGTGGATGTGTGATCTCATATTATTTACAAATCATTCTAAGGACTAGCTACTCTTATTGAGTAGTGAAACATGTAATTTCTTATGTTCCTATGGGTGTGATCATGTGTTGTGTTTCAGTGGATTCAATTCTCTATAACTGGAGGTGAAGGTTATTTTAAAGAATAAAAAACATAAATAGAGTTGACCACTAATTCACCCTCCCCCAAGTGTTCACACAAATCCTGACTGGTCCACATAATTTCCATCAGATCAAGGTTTCTTAATTGACTCTAGGTTTTTTGAAGGATGAAAAATAATAATTCTATCATGTATTTTCATAAATCAGTTGATAGTAAGGTGATTCCTATCTTCAATGGGAAGAACTATCATATCTATAAGGAAAAAATGCAACCTTATCCATTATCCATTAGCTATGAAGTTATGGAACCTTTTACATATGGTTTTTCTCCTCCTACTTATTGGTTTTAGTACTCTATAACCAAATTATGTGTACTTTATGATAATATGTATTCATTTTTTTAATATTAATAAACTTATTATCATATCATGATTATTCTTCTGTATGAAATAGTATGTGATAATTTCCTAAGAGTATCTATCGCACTAAAAGGTCATAGTAGTCCCCTGTTATGATGAGAACCCGTAAGTATCATGGTATTATTCTTAAATATATGTTCTATATCCAAATTATATCATTTGAGGGAAACAAATGATATAGTCTATCAAGGTTTTAGACTCATAGGACTTTGAGTCACCTTCCCTTGGTGTACACCCTTGGTAATATCCAGTGTGGGATATTATGAGAATGAGACCCACCAGTAGAAAATCTACATTTATGTGTCATTAGATGTTACTATATGAAAACATGTGTATTGATACATAGACTTTAATATTTTTATTAATGAGTATTATTTGTCGCGTATTTTGATGTATTGATGAAAATCGTGACGACATATGTTTGTAGTGAGGAAGGATGTGTTGGGTGCATCATGAGTAATATTGCATTAATGAATAATGAGAGAAAGGATTTTTCACTTTAGTTCTTTGACATAAGTTGATATCTAGGGCCCTTTGATAGAAACGATATAACCTAAATAAATCTATAGCCATGGTGTTCTATAGGAAAGTTTGATTTCCAAGAAGTCAAAGAAAGAGACATTGAGTCTAATATCAGTTTGAAATTAAAATTAACTTTAGAAAACAACACAAGTGACATACGGAAAACCAATAAAAAGAATTTGGATTTTTTTTATACTTTAGGAAAATGATTCAGGAGTCATTTGTGAAGTTTAAGAATCAACTACACCTCAATCCAACACACTGTGTGACCGGTATGGCCAAAAGTGTCTGATATCAGTTTCAAATTGACATTAACTTTAGAAAACAACACAAGTGACATATGGAAAACCGAGCAAACACATTCGGATTGTTTTGATACTTTATGAAAATGATACTATAGTCATTTTTGACGTGTATGAATCAACTGCACCTCAATATGATGCACAGTGTGACCGGTATGGCTAAAAGTGTCTGATATCAGTTTCACATAGACATTAACTTTAGAAAACAACACTACTGACATACGAAATACTGAGAAAATGTGTTCGGATTGTTTTGATAATTTAGGAAAACAATCCATGAGTCATTTGTGATATGTAAGAATAAACCTCACCTCAATCAGATGCATGGTGTGACTGGTATGGCTAAAAGTGTCTGATATCAGTTTGAAATTGACATTAACTTTAGAAAACAACACAAGTGACATACGGAAAACCGAGAAAATGCATTCGGATTGTTTTTATTCTTTAGGAAAACGATCCATGAGTCATTTTTGATGTGTACGAATTAACCGCACCTAAATCCGACACACGGTGTGACTGGTATGGATAAAAGTGTCTGATATCAGTTTGAAATTGACATTAACTTTAGAAAACAACACAAGTGACATACGGAATACCGAGAAAACGCATTTGGGTTGTTTTGATACTTTAGGAAAACAATCCATGAGTCATTTGTGAGGTGTATGAATCAACCACACCTCAATCTGATGCACTGTGCGACTGGTATGGCTAAAAGTGTCTGATATCAGTTTGAAATTGACATTAACTTTAGAAAACAACACAAGTGACATTCAAAAAACTGATAAAATGCATTCAGATTGTTTTGATAATTTAGGAAAATGATCCATGAGTCATTTTCAACGTGTACAAATCGACCACACCTCAATCTAACGCTCGGTGTGACCGGTATGGCTAAAAGTGTTTGATATCAGTTTGAAATTGACATTAACTTTAGAAAACAACACAAGTGACATATGGAAAATCGATAAAACACATTCTAATTGTTTTTATACTTTAGGAAAATGATCCATGAGTCATTTTTGAAGTGTAATAATCAACCGCACCTCAATCCAACACACGGTGTGACCGGTATGGCCAAAAGTGTCTGATATCAATTTCAAATTGACATTAACTTTAGAAAACAACACAAGTGACATATGGAAAACTGAGCAAACACGTTCAGATTGTTTTGATACTTTAGGAAAATGATCTATGAAACATTTTTGACTTTTATGGATCAACTACACCTCAATCCGATGCACGGTGTGACCGATATGGCTAAATGTTTCTGATATTAGTTTCAAATAGACATTAACTTTAGAAATAATCACTACTGACATACGGAATACTGAGAAAACGTGTTCGTATTGTTTTGATACTTTAGTAAAATTATCCATGAGTCATTTGTGACATGTAAGAATCAACCTCACCTCAATCAGACGTATGGTGTGACTGGTATGGCTAAAAGTGTCTGATATCATTTTGAAATTGACATTAACTTTAGAAAACAACACAAGTGACATATGGAAAACCGAGAAAATGCATTTGGATTGTTTTTATACTTTAGGAAAACGATCCATGAGTCATTTGTGACATGTACGAATCAACCGCACCTCAATCTGATGCACAGTGTGACCGATATGGATAAAAGTGTCTGATATCATTTTGAAATTGACATTAACTTTAGAAAAGAACACAAGTGACATATAGAAAAGTGAAAAAATGCATTCAGATTGTTTTGAGACTTTAGGACAATGATCCATGAGTCATTTTTGACGTGTACGAATAGACCGCACCTCAATCCAACGCATGGTGTAACCGGTATGGCTAAAAGTGTCTGATATTGGTTTGAAATTGACATTAACTTTAGAAAAAAACACAAGTGACATATGGAAAACCAATCAAACTCATTCGGATTGCTTTTATACTTTAGGAAAATGATCCATGAGTCATTTATGAGGTATACGGAATACCGAGAAAAGTGTTCGGGTTGTTTTGATACTTTAGGACAATGATCCATGAGTTATTTGTGAGGTGTACGAATCAACCTCACCTTAATCTGATGCACGGTGTGACCGATATGGGTAAAAGTGTCTGATATCTGTTTGAAATTAACATTAACTTTAGAAAAAAACACAAGTGACATATGGAAAACTGAGAAAATGTGTTCAGATTTTTTTGATACTTTAGGAAAAGGATCCATGAGTCATTTTTGAGGTGTACGAATCAACCGCACCTCAATCCGACGCACGGTGTGACCGGTATGGCTAAAAGTGTCTGATATTAGTTTCAAATTGACATTAACTTTAGAAAGCAACACAAGTGACATACGGAAAACTAAGAAAACACATTCAGATTGTTTTGATACTTTAGTAAAACGATCCATGAGTAATTTGTGATATGTAAGAATCAACCTCATCTCAATCAGACACACGGTGTGACCGGTATGGCTAAAAGTGTGTGATATCAGTTTGAAATTGACATTAACTTTAGAAAACAACACAAGTGACATTCGGAAAACCGAGAAAATGCATTTGTATTGTTTTTATAATTTAGGAAAATGATCCATGAGTCATTTTTGATGTGTACGAATTAACCGCACCTCAATCTGACACACGATGTGACCGGTATGGATAAAAGTGTCTAATATCAATTTGAAATTGACATTAACTTTAAAAAACAACAAAAGTGACATACGGAATACCGAGAAAATGCATTCGGGTTGTTTTGATACTTTAGGAAAATGATCCATGAATCATTTTTGACGTGTAAGAATCAACCGCACCTCAATCCGACTCACGGTGTGACCGGTATGGCTAAAAGTGTCTGATATTCGTTTGAAATTGACATTACGTTTAGAAAACAACATAAGTGACATACGGAAAACTGAGAAAATGCATTCATATTGTTTTGATACTTTATGAAAACGATCCATGAGTCATTTTTGATGTGTACCAATCGACCTCACCTCAATACGACGCACGGTGTGACTGGTATGGCTAAAAGTGTCTGATATCAGTTTGAAACTAACCTTAACTTTAGAAAGCAACACAAGTGACATACGGAAAACTGAGAAAACGTGTTCGGATTGTTTTTATACTTTAGTAAAATGATCCATGATTCATTTTTGATGTGTAAAAATTGATTTCACCTCAATCCAACACACGGTGTGACCGGTATGTCTAAAAGTGTGTGATATCAGTTTGAAATTGACATTAACTTTAGAAAACAACACAAGTGACATACAGAAAAACTGAGAAAACTCATTTGGATTATTTTGATACTTTAGTACAATGATCCATGAGTCATTTGTGACGTATAATAGTCAACCGCACCTCAATCAGATGCACAGTGTTACTGGTATGGCTAAAAGTGTCTGAAATCAGTTTCAAATTGACATTAACTTTAGAAAACAACACAAGTGACATACAGAAAACCATGAAAATGCATTCAGATTGTTTTTATACTTTAGGAAAACGATCCATGAGTCATTTTTGATGTGTAGGAATCAGTCGTACATCAACCAGATGCACGGTATGACCGGTATGGCTAAAAGTGACTGATATCAGTTTGAAATTGACATTAACTTTAGAAAACAACACAAGTGACATACAGAATACTGAGAAAACATGTTTGGATTGTTTTGATACTTTAGGACAACGATCCATGAGTCATTTTTGACATGTAAAAATCAACCTCACCTCAATCTGATGCATGGTGTGACATGTATGGCTAAAAGTGTCTAATATCAATTTCAAATTCACAATAACTTTAGAAAACAACACAACTAACATACGAAAAACCGAGAAAACATGTTTTGATTGTTTTGGTACTTTAGGAACACAATCCGTGAGTCATTTTCTAGGTGTACGAATCAACCACATCTCAATCTGATGCATGGTGTGACCGGTATGGCTAAAAGTGTCTGATATCAGTTTGAAATTGACATTAACTTTAGAAAACAACACAAGTGACATACGGAAAACCAAAAAAACACATTCATATTGTTTTTATACTTTAGTAAAACGATCCATGAGTCATTTTTAATGTGTATGAATTTACCGCACCTCAATCTGACGCGCGGTGTGACCGGTGTGGATAAAAGGGTCTGATATCAGTTTGAAATTGACATTAACTTTAGAAAACAACACAAGTGACATATGGAAAACTGAGAAAACGCATTCAGATTGTTTTAATACTTTAGGAAAATGATACATGAGTCATTTTTGACATGTAAGAATCAACTTCACCTCAATCCTACTCACGGTGTGACCAGTATGGCTAAAATTGTCTAATATCAGTTTCAAATTGACATTAACTTTAGAAAACAACACAAGTGACATACAGAAAACCGAGCAAACGCATTCGGATTGTTATGATACTTTAGGAAAACGATCCTTGAATCATTTTTGATGTGTACAAATCAATCTCACCTCAATCCGACACACGGTATGACTGGTTTGGATAAAAGTGTCTGATATCAGTTTCAAATTGACATTAACTTTAGAAAACAACACAAGTGAGATAGGGAATACCAATAAAACAAGTTCGGATTGTTTTGATACTTTAGGAAAACGATCCATGAGTCATTTTTGATGTGTACGAATCAACCACACCTCAATCCGACGCACGGTGTCACCAGTATGGCTAAAATTGTTTGATATCAGTTTCAAATTGACATTAACTTTAGAAAACAACACAAGTGACATACAGAAAACCGAGCAAACGTGTTAGGATTGTTTTGATACTTTAGGAAAACGATTCATGAGTCATTTTTGAGGTGTATGAATCAACCTCACCTCAATCTGACGCACGATGTGACCAGTATGGCTAAAAGTGTCTGATATCAGTTTCAAATTGACATAAACTTTAGAAAACAACACTACTAACATACAGAATACCGAGTAAACGCGTTCGGATTGTTTCTATACTTTAGGAAAATGATCCATCAGTCATTTTTGACGTGTAAGTATCAACTTCACCTCAATCTGATGCACTATGTGACCGGTATGGCTAAAAGTGTCTAATATCAGTTTTAAATTGACATTAACTTTAGAAAACAACACAAGTGACATACGGAATACCGAGCAAACACGTTCAGGTTGTTTTTATACTTTAGGAAAACGATCTATGAGTCATTTTTGAGGTGTATGAATCAACTGCACCTCAATCCGATGCACGGTGTGACTGTTATGGCTAAAAGTGTCTGATATCAGTTTGAAATTGACATTAACTTTAGAAAACAACACAAGTGACATACGGAATACCGAGAAAATGCGTTCGGATTGTTTTGATACTTTAGGAAAATGATCCATGAGTCATTTCTGACGTGTACGAATCAACCACACCTCAATTCGATGCATGGTGTGACCGGTAAATCTTTTCATTAGATAAAGAATCAATATTTATTAAATGAGATAAATCATCCAAAAACATATTGATTTTTCATTTTTCCCTTTCATTGTTATTAGAATGAAAACATTTGAGTTTATCATTTCTATATTTTAGTTTCACATTTCTATATTAATGTATTATTTCATATTAATTTTTTAATTTATTTCATTATTGTATTACTAACATAATATTTGTTTTCTTATATAGGTGATTTTTTTCCCTGAGTTCGGATGCTTTGTTCAGCAAAAAATATCGTGGATGACAATTTTTTAGAGAGGATCACAGATATCAAAGAATTAAACATTAATGTTTATAACTGTTGTTGGATAATTGTAATTGTAACCATGTAAAACATTGTTTGAAATGTATATAGCATTGTGTTTTTTTGTATTCATGATGTTAAGTAAATGTATATAGTATTGTTTGTCAAAATATTGTGTGAACTTTGTCGTCTTTAGGTTCTTGATTCATGTGCAGGTGATATTTTGTGTAGGTGTGCAGGTGCTAGTTTTGCGGGTGCAGGGGAATGTGCCTTTATCAGCGCTTTTTTGAGCCCTGATAAAGGACTCCTTTAACAGCGCTAAAAGAGCGCTGATAAAGGGACCAATTATCAGCGCTCAAGATAGGGCTGATAAAGGCACCCATTTATCAGCGCTAGAAAAGTGTTGTTAATGCCGGTGTAGATAAAGGGGGAGTCCCCTTTATCAGCACTCCGAAAAGTCCTGATAAAGTCCACCTTTATCAGCGCTAAAAAAGCACTGATAAAGGGTGTCCTTTATCAGCGCTTTTCGGAGCACTGATAAAGGGGACCCCCCTTTATCAACGTCGGCATTAACATCACTTTTCTAGCGCTCTTAATGTCGGTTTTTAGTGCTGATAAAAGGCCAAGTTGTAGTAGTGTAGTGGATGTGTGATCTCATATTATTTCCAAATCATTCTAAGGACTAGCTACTCTTATTGAGTATTGAAACATGTAATTTCTTATGTTCCTATGGGTGTGATCATGTGTTGTGTTTTAGTGGATTAAATTATCCATAACTAGAGTTGAAGGTTATTTTAAAGAATAAAAAACATAAATAGAGTTGACCACTAATTCACCCTCCCCCAAGTGTTCACACAAATCCTGACTGGTCCACATAATTTCCATCAGATCAAGGTTTCTTCATTGACTCTAGGTTTTTTGAAGGATGAAAAATAATAATTCTATCATGTATTTTCATAAATTAGTTGATAGTAAGGTGATTCCTATCTTCAATGGGAAGAACTATCATATCTATAAGGAAAAATGCAACTTTATCCATTATCCATTAGCTATGAAGTTATGGAACCTTTTACAGATGGTTTTTATCCTCCTACTTATTGGGGTTAGTACTCTATAACCAACTTATGTGTACTTTATGATAATATGTATTCATTTTTTTAATATTAATAAACTTATTATCACATCATGATTATTCTTCTGTGTGACATAGTATGTGATAATTTTCTAAGAGTATGTATCACACTAAAAGGTCATAGCAGTCCCCTGCTATGATGAGAACCCATAAGTATCATGATATTATTCTTAAATATATGTTCTATATCCAAATTATATCATTTTAGGGAAACAAATGATATAGTCTATCAAGGTTTTAGACTCATAGGTCTTTGAGTCACCTTCCCATGGTGTACACCCTTTGTAATATCCAGTGTGGGATATTATGAGAATGAGACCCGCTAGTAGAAAATCTACATTTATGTGTCATTAGATGTTACTATATTCAAACATGTGTATTGATACTTAGACTTTAATATTTTTATTAATGAGTATTATTTGTCGCATATTTTGATGTATTGATGAAAACTGTGACGACATATGTTTATAGTGAGGAAGGATGTGTTGGGTGTATCATGAGTAATATTGCATTAATGAATAATGAGAGAAAGGATTTTTCACTTTAGTTCTTTAACATAAGTTGATATCTAGGGCCCTTTTATAGAAATGATATAACCTAAATAAATCTTATCCATGGTGTTCTATAGGAAATTTTAATTTCCAAGAATTCAAAGAAAGTGACATTGAGCATGTAGGTTGATGGAACCAGTGTGTAACCTTTTTTATTAGTGATATCATGATAAAAGGATTATATTACATAGTGAGTATATGTATGAGGTATTATGTCATTGTGAAATTAGATTCTTTCTATATGGGTGTCTTGGCATGTTTCTAGATGTTAACCTTGGACTTTGGGATGCTTCTCCTAAGGCCACTAAGAAAGAGGACTAGAGGGTCACACACTAAGTGTATTTATAATCTCAGTTAAATAATATATTATTATTTATTATTTAACAAGTTGAATAAATATTATCTTCACATGTGGTTTAATAATTATTAATGCTTTCTTGATCGCAAATATTTTTTTTACCATTTATTCGAGAGAATATTGTGTGAGCAGAATATCTAATAAATATTTATTTGTTATTTAGTGAATATAAAATTTATTTATTTATTAGGAAATAATGTAGTGGTGTTTATTTATTAAATAAATAGTCATTATTCAATGCCTGATAAATATTATGGAGGAATGAAAAACTGAGTTTTTAGGTCTGGTGAGAGGTAATATATATTGAATATTATTTGATTAAATAATATTTAATTTAATTATCAAGTTAAGAACATGTCAAGAAAATAATAATATTATTATTATTTTAGACATGGATTTTTTTAAGGGATTAAATAAATAATAAATTTCACTTATGGAATTATTTATTTTAACCCTATTGGTATATAAACTCAATTATATTATTTTTAAATAAATCCAATTTATTATGTTTTGTGCACAACAAATCCAAAGAATCCTCTTAAATCCCTAGAGATAGCCGTTTTCCAAGAATTACCCAAGAATAGAGATATATATTTCTCCACCTACCACTCTCAATTCTAGAGATATCAAGGAGAATTCTTTTGAAGTGATTCTCATGGAGATCAAAAGTGAACAGCACAAGTGATAGGATCTATCTTGCTAGCACCCAGAGATTCCTACAATGACATTTGGATATTTGTGGAACACATGTGGATCACCACTATAGGGAATATACTCTTTATTATTTCAATGTAATGATGTTACAATATAGATTTGTTTCCATATCCATCAATGAAGGAATAATTCTCACAAGGTAATTCTTACTTAATTAAATTAATTATAAATAATATATGATAATACTATGTTTAGTGACAACCTTCTATCCCTTTTCTTTTTTTATTTTTTTCAATTCCATTTATCACGATATTTATCATTGTGTAAATCTCAAATTTATCATGATCATGAAAAAAAATTGGGAATGACCCATCGCATGCTTCTGCTGTGCTTAGAATCTACAAGTGGTATCCGAGTGGTCACATAATTATTTAAATTATTTAAAAGAACATTGATTGATTTATGAATTTTTCATTTAGTTTTCAATTAAAGTTTAATAATTTTTTAATATGAATTACAATATTTTATTCTTACTATTTCATTTCTCATATATCTATTCAAATCGATTAATTTTATGAATGAAATAAAATCAAAGATCTCATCCAAATGTGATGAGGACTCTGGTCGAATAACACAAGAGTACACGCCATGTACCCGGGGGTACACGTCATGTACTAGTGTTCAATGCACCAATAATTAATTCATAATTAATTCAATGAATGTGCATTTATTACACATAGTACATTTAATTTTACACTGCAATTTGGTCAGACCATCCTGGAGCATGGTCATTCGGAGTACATGTCATGTAGTCCATGTACATGGCATGTAGTCCTTTAGTCACATATGGTTCATGTATTTTATTACACAGTATTCCTGACTGGTGACCATGTAACTCAGAGACCACATGTCATGTGGCCCTTGTACATGACATGTACTACAATTTTTATGAGTCACGGATACATGCTGAGTCCCTAGGAGTATGTCTCAGATAGACAGTGAGAAATGTAAATGTTGTATAGCTATATTGTACATGAAATGTACTTATACCAAATTGTATAGCATTAAAAGGGATTTATTATACTGTTTAAACTTTATAAACATGTACTTTTGTGTGGTAATTAAGTTTATAGGACACACCATGTGTATAGCATCCCGCCTTTTTGTCACATAAACTTTCATTACATTATACAAAACTGAGGATCTTTAAGGTTTAGTGTCTTGGAAACTAGGAACTTAATACATGAAACAAAAAAAACATTCTTATTAAACACTTTAAAGGCTTCTCATTATGTTCATCCTAGGTTCATTACTGCATCTCATAACCTAGGTACATACATCAAAAGAAAGGGTGAGCAGAAATCCCAGTAAGGGAAACAAGGGAAACATTTAACATGTGAACTTGAGATACATCAATAAAGTCATGAAAAGAACTTTAAGGCATGAGAATGAAATCATGAAGCATATCATAATAAAAATAACGTATTTCATAACTTGAAGATGTGGCTACAACATTTAACAAAGACAATCGTTTCCGTTTCACCAAGGTCCATCCCTAAGGTGTCAATAAAAAATTACCAAGGTTATTCACCAAGGTATCAGTCTAAATGGTCATCTCTAGAGATTAAGTCTTTACCCAATGAATTGGAGCGCTATCAGGGCGCACCCTTAAATTTGTATTTTTTATCATGTGATCCACATATATCATCAACAAAATTTCATAAACAACCCATATAGCATAAAATAAATGGGTTTCATTTCATAATCATAACGTTTTAAAAACTGATTTAAAGACATGATCTTTATGTCACTTTAAACCCACGGAAAAGGAAAGCGGGTCTCATATATGTAAATTCCAGAATTTAAAATATAAAATTTTTGTATATATGTGAATACCCCTTTAGAATAAAGATCTTTGAGTATTCACTTAATAAAATAAATTAATTTAAGGGTAAGAGAGAGACATTTTGAGACGGAAATTCTGCAGCATAACGGCTATGTTTCGGTGTTTTAGAAAACATTGAAAAGAGAGGGGACATAGGTCACCCACTCATAAATGATCCATAAAACAGTAGGGGGACAGAATATAAGAGATTTAAGAACATGGTATTGAAATTTGAAAGATATAACATATGAAATTAAGAACATTAAATGAAGACAAAAATAAGATTTCTCTTATGAAAATTTGGCATCCTAACGGTGTCACTTAAACTTCAACAAAAATGAATTGATGAGATAAAATAGGGTCTCTCATCATATGAACATAAAAGATAAGTATGATAGATATAGATATCATAACCCAAAATAATAAAAATGAACTTGAAAGACTTGACATGAAAGTAGAACTTTGAAAAATGAGAAAGGTGAAAGAATCCCTTAAAAATTCAGCAGCCTAACGGCGCCACTTAAACTTCAACAAAAATTAATTGATGAGATCAAATAGGGTCTATAATAATATGAACATACAAGATCAGTATTATATATATATATATATAGATCATACCCCAACATAATAAAAAGGAACTTGAAATACTTGACATGAAAGTAGAACTTTGAAAAATGAGAAAGGGGAAAGAATCCCTTAAAAATTCGGCAGCCTAACGGCGCCACTTAAGCTTCAACAAAAATGAATTGATGAGATCAAATAGGGTCTCTCATAATATTAAAATAAAATATCATTATGATAGATATAGATATCATACCCAAACATAATAAAAAGAAACTTTAAAGACTTGACATGAAAGTAGAACTTTGAAAATTGAGAAAGGTGAAAGAATCCCTTAAAAATTCAGCAACCTAACGGCGCCACTTAAACTTCAACAAAAATGAATTGATGAGATCAAATATGGTCTCCCATCATATGAACATAAAATATCAGTATGATAGATATATAGATCATACCCCAACATAATAAAAAGGAAATTGAAAGACTTGACATGAAAGTAGAACTTTGAAAAATGAGAAAGGTGAAAGAATCCCTTAAAAATTCGGCAGCCTAACGGCGCCACTTAAACTTCAAAAAAAATGAATTGATGAGATCAAATAAGATCTCTAATAATATGAACATAAAATATCATTATGATAGATATAGATATCATACCCCAACATAATAAAAAGGAACTTTAAAGACTTGACATGAAAGTAGAACTTTGAAAAATGAGAAAGGTGAAAGAATCCCTTAAAAATTCGGCAGCCTAACGGCGCCACTTAAACTTCAACAAAAATGAATTGATGAGATCAAATAGGGTCTCTAATAATATGAACATAAAAGATCAGTATTATAGATATATATATCATACCCCAACATAATAAAAATGAACTTGAAAGACTTGACATGAAAGTAGAACTTTGAAAAATGAGAAAGGTGAAAGAATCCCTTAAAAATTCGGCAGCCTGATGGCGCCACTTAAACTTCAACAAAAATGAATTGATGAGATAAAATATGGTCTCTCATCATATGAACATAAAATATAAGTATGATAGATATAGAGATCATACCCCAACATAATAAAAAGGAACTTTAAAGACTTTACATGAAAGTAGAACTTTGAAAAATGAGAAAGGTGAAAGAATCCCTTAAAAATTCAGCAGCCTAACGGCGCCACTTAAACATTCTTAAAACGAATTGATGAGAACAAGAGGGGGTCTCTCATAATATTAAAATGAAAAGGTCAGTAATAGGAATATAAAAAAACATCATCCAACATCAGAGCATGGAGCATAAAAGAAATGACATAAAAGAGATTACTTGAAAAGAAAGAGAGAGGTAGGATCCCTTACCTTAAAACGTAACTCTTAAAACTCGAAGGTTGGGACCTTGAGGGCTTGGGGGAACCTTGGGAGGACTCCTTGGGGGGTAATGAGACTAGAGCTTCATTAGGGGAGAGTTGGGAGTCGAATGGATGAGAGGATGGCTTGGTATTTATAGGGAAAGTGAGGGGACAAAGCATTAATGGCCAAGGGACACCTCATTGGTGGTTTTGGAAAAACCATGGGCTTGCCCATGGTATTGGCCACATGGGTCCCCCCATACAATAATTCATCACCTTTGGTCGGCCAACCCTTAAAATATATCATGACATCATCATGACATAGTTATGATGTCATTAAACATACCGAAACCCTAAAACTGTATTTTCACTATTCATCGAAAATTCAACTTTCTCAGAAAAATCCCAAAATTTTACCTTAACCAAATATCGATGCTCTGATTTCAAAAATGAACTCCATTTTATAAAAATAATTTTCTAATTATTTTTAATTTAATTTTTAAATAAATACACTATTCACTGAATATTCATTTTTCTCAGAAAAATCCTCAAAATTTACCTTAACATAATATCGATGCTCTGAGTTCAAAAATGAAATCCATTTTATAAAAATAATTTTCTAAATATTTTTAATTTAATTTTTAATTAAAAAACACTATTCACCCAAAAAAAACTAATACTTGACTAATAATTTATGAAACCATTATTTAACCATTTTATCGAATCACATTACTTAATCAAGGTGCCTATATTATATTAATACTTTATTTAAGTGAGATTACTCATCCATTTGGTCACATTACTAATCCTAAGCATAAAATCACTATTCATAATTTACTATTCATCAAAAATTAATTTGATCTTATTAGACTCTAAATTTCGTACTGAACATAATTTTAGAAGACCATGTTTTGAAAATCATTACACATTTTTAATTATTTAAGGTTTACATAAACATTTTTAAAATATACTTTTTCTAAAATTCATCAAAAATATGCATACTATATTTATCCGGACATTTGAAAATTCATAAACTTCATCATAAGAAGAAATCAAAATTTTTATTTAAAATAAAGGATTGCACAAGGCAGTTACGGTCTCCTTACATAGCCCCTTATCACACTAGCATAGGACGTAAGTGTAAGGTGTGCTAAGGTGAGAGAATCTGAGGGAGGCTCATCCAACATCATACGAGTAGTAATTTCTATCAGTTTGAACTTCTCATGAAGGCGATTCCATTCTAGCTTCACACGATGAAGTTCTGCTTGGGTTTGGTCCAGAGAAAAGCCCAGTGGTGCTACCTCCTTCCTAAGTTCCGTTAGATGGGCTTCGATTGGCCCGAGACTACTGGATGAGTCCATCGAATCTCCTTTCTATATTAATTAACCAAGGTCACTTGTATTTAGAGACAAAAGTCGCAACATTTAGTTTTCAATGGTCATACTGACTAATGGTCCTATAATATTCAAAACCCAACAGTCTCATTTTAATTATACTCATGTTATCAAATGAAATAGTTTTGTTGAGTATGAAAAATAAAATAACACACAAAATTAGGAAACCAGAGTTATTCAAAATTTCAGGTCGTTACAATCTTCCCCCCTTAGGAAATTTCATCCTCACAGTTTTTAAAATTGGGTTTTAAAATTTCATTGAAAGTCCCACATCGTAAAAAGAGTCAGTAACACTATTACTTTAAAAGAAAGAAAAGTAAGTACAAAGGCCACCCGAGTTAACCCATACTAGGATTCCATGTAGAAAAACATGGATATGGAAGAAAAAAACAAAGGGTCAAGTTCTGAGGGAGGGTGATAGAAAACATGATTAGGATAAAGTTTACCATAAGAAAATCACAAACTTATGATGTGTGTAAACGGACTTTGATTACCCAGTAGGAAGCTTAAAACAACAACGTTTTTGTTTTACGTTCCTTTTTATAATTTTGAGGAATTCATTTACTATATAGAATAAAAACATAAGGAAATATACCTACCTTCCAGTAGAGTTTCATCCTTTAATAAGTTTCTACCAAAACTAATCTTTTCTCCAAACGATGAGCATTCAAAACTACTTGGTCTCATCAAAGCACAAGAATAATCTTATAGAGAATCACATAATCCACCAAAGATTAACTATCTATTTCTTATATCTTTAAACATTATCCCTAAAATAGAAAGGGTAAGATAAAATGACTCTTCCAAAAGAAAGAACCCTAGAGGAAGGAAAACTATTTTAAATATTCAATGTTCTACGGTACTACCCAAAGTTCATCATAGACCATTCCATAAATAACTGTTCTTAAAATTTCTCAAAATAAACCAAAATAACATTGAAACCCAAATACAAGAAGAATTTGATAACATAGTCTTCCAAAATAAACTTCATTGTTCATCTCCAAACAACTTCAACCACTCCTAACATCTTATAACAAAAGTATCTAACCTAAACATATTTTACACAAGATAGGTTAATCATTTCCATAAGTAACCTAAATTACTATAAGTCCACCTTAAATTCATCGATTCTTCAAAATATAAGTCAACCTTTACTCCTCAACGAAAATACCGTAGTAATCAATTTACCTCGATCATATAGGGTCCCCAAAATAGTGAACGTCTTCCAAAATAATAATCATCTTTTAATCCCTTAATCATCTTTGTCATATTAATATGGCAATCATCACATTTCCTATCACATTGGTTGTTGGGACATGTTCTTCCATTTCTGTTTCACCAAGGTCCAACCCCAAGGTTTCAATAAAAAATTACCAAGGTTATTTATCAAGGTATCAGTCTAAATGGTCATCTCTAGAGATTAAGTCTTTACCCAATGCATTAGAGCGCTATTAGGTAGAAACCTTAAATTTTCCTTTGTTATCATGTGAGACACATATATCATCATAAACATTTAATAAACAACCCATATAGTATAAAATAAATGGGTTTCATTTCATAATCATAATGTTTTAAAAACTGATTTAAAGACATGATCTTTATGTCACTTTAAACCCATGGAAAAGGAAAGCGGGTCTCATGTATGTAAATTCCATAATTTAAAATAGAAAATTTTTGTATATATGTGAATACACATTTAGAAGAAATATCTTTGAGTATTCACTTAATAAAATAAATGAATTTGAGGGTAAGAGAGAGACATTTTGAGATGGAAATTCTGCAGCATAACGGCTATGTTTCAGTGTTTTAGAAAACATTGAAAAGAGAGGGGACATGGGTCACCCACTAATAAATGATTCATAAAATAGTAGGGGGACATAATATAAGGGATTTAAGAAAATGGTTTTTAAATTTGAAAGATATACCATATGAAATTAAGAACATGAAAGGAAGACAAAAATAAGATTTCTCTTATGAAAATTTGGCATCCTAACGGTGTCTCTTTAACTTCAACAAAAATGAATTAATGAGATCAAATAGGGTCTCTCATAATATGAACATAAAAGATCAGTATGATAGATATAGAGATCATACCCCAACATAATAAAAAGTAACTTGAAAGACTTGACATGAAAGTAGAACTTTGAAAAATGAGATAGGTGAAAGAATCCCTTAAAAATTTGGCAGTCTAACGGTGCCACTTAAACTTCAACAAAAATGAATTGATGAGATCAAATAGGGTCTCTCATCATATGAAAATAAAAGATAAGTATGATAAATATAGAGATAATACCCCAACATAATAAAAAGGAACTTGAAATACTTGACATGAAAGTAGAACTTTGAAAAATGAGAAAGGTGAAATAATCCCTTAAAAATTCGGCAGCCTAACGGCGCCACTTAAAATTCAACAAAAATGAAATGATGAGATCAAATAGGGTCTCTCATCATATGAAAATAAGAGATAAGTATTATAGATATAGAGATAATACCCCAACATAATAAAAAGGAACTTTAAAGACTTGACATGAAAGTAAAACTTTGAAAAATGAGAAATGTGAAAGAATCCCTTAAAAATTCGGCAGCCTAACGGTGCCACTTAAACTTCAACAAAAATGAATTTATGAGATCAAATATGGTATCTAATAATGTTAACATAAAAGATAAGTATGATAGATATAGAGATAATACCCCAACATAATAAAAAGTAACTTGAAATACTTGACATGAAAGTAGAACTTTTGAAAAATGAGAAAGGTGAAAGAATCCCTTAAAAATTCGGCATTCTAATGGCGCCACTTAAACTTCAACAAAAATGAATTGATGAGATCAAATAGGTTCTCTCATCATATGAACATAAAATATCATTATGATAGATATATAGATCATACCCCCAACATAATAAAAATGAACTTTAAAGACTTGACATGAAAGTAGAACTTCGAAAAATGAGAAAGGTGAAAGAATCCCTTAAAAATTTTGCAGCCTAACGGCACCACTTAAACTTCAACAAAAATGAATTGATGAGATAAAATAGGGTTCCTCATCATATTAACATAAAATATCATTATTATATATATATATATCATACCCCAACATAATAATAAAGAACTTTAAAGACTTGACATGAAAGTAGAACTTTGAAAAATGAGAAAGGTGAAAGAATCCCTTAAAAATTCGGCAGCCTAACGGCGCCACTTAAATTTAAACAAAAATGAATTAATGAGATAAAATATGGTCTCTCATAATATGAACATAAAATATAAGTATTATAGATATATAGATAATACCCCAACATAATAAAAAGGAACTTGAAAGACTTGACATGAAAGTAGAACTTTGAAAAATGAGAAAGGTGAAAGAATCCCTCAAAAATTCGGCAGCCTAACGGCGCCACTTAAACATTCTTAAAATGAATTGATGAGAGCAATAGGGGGTCTCTCATCATATGAAAATGAAAATGGAAGTAAGAGGAATATAAAGAAACATCCTCCAACATCAGAGCATGGAGTATAAAAGAAATGACATAAAAGAGATTACTTGAAAAGAAAGAGAGAGGTAGGATCCCTTACCTTAAAACGTAACTCTTAAAACTCAAAGGTTGGGACCTTGAGGGTTTTGGGGTACCTTGGGAGGACTCCTTGGGGGGTAATGAGACAATAGCTTCGTTGGGGGAGAGTTGGGAGTCGAATGGATGAGATGATGACTTGGTATTTATAGGGAAAGTGAGGGGACAAGGCATTAATGGCCAAGGGACACCTCATTGGTGGTTTTGGAAAAACCATGGGCTTTCCCATGGTATTTGCCCATGGTATTGGCCACATGGGTCCCCCCATAAAATAATTCATCATATTTGGTCGGCCAACCCTTAAAATATCTCATGAAATCATCATGACATAGTTATGATGTCATTAAACATACCGAAACCCTAAAACTGTATTTTCACTATTCATCGAAAATTCAACTTTCTCAGAAAAATCCCAAAATTTCACCTTAACCAAATATCGATGCTCTGATTTCAAAAATGAACTCCATTTTATAAAAATAATTTTCTAATTATTTTTAATTTAATTTTTAAATAAATACACAATTCACGAAAAATTCATTTTTCTCAGAAAAATCCCCAAAAATTACCTTAACATAATATCGATGCTTTGAGTTCAAAAATGAAATCCATTTTATAAAAATAATTTTCTAAATATTTTTAATTTAATTTTTAATTAAAAAACACTATTCACCCTAATAAAACTAATACTTGACTAATAATTTATGAAACCGTTATTTAACCATTTTATCGAATCACATTACTTAATCAAGGTGCCTATATTATATTAATACTTTCTTTAAGTGAGATTACTAATCCATTTGGTCACATTACTAATCCTAAGCATAAAATCACTATTCATAATTTACTATTCATCAAAAATTAAGTTGATCTTATTATACTCTAAATTTCGTACTGAACATAATTGTAGAAGACCATTTTTTGAAAATCATTACACATTTTTAATTATTTAAGGTTTGCATAAACATTTTTAAAATATCTTTTTTCTAAAATTCATCAAAAATATGTATACTATATTTATCCAGACATTTGAAAATTCATAAACTTCATCATAAGAAGAAATCAAAATTTTTATTTAAAACAAAGGATTACACAAGGCAGTTACGGTCTCCTTACATAGCCCCTTATCACACCAGCATAAGACCTAAGTGTAAGGTGTACTAAGGTGAGAGAATCCGAGGGAGGCTCGACCAACATCGCACGAGTAGTAATTTCTATTAGTTTGAACTTCTCGTGAAGTCGATTCCGTTCTAGCTTCACATGATGAAGTTCGGCTTGGGTTTGGTCCAGAGTAAATCCCAGTGATGCTACCTCATTCCCAAGTTCCGTTAGATGGGCTTCGATTGGCCGGAGATTACTGGATGAGGCCATCGAATCTCCTTTCTATATTAATTAACCAAGGTCACTTGTATTTAGATACAAAAGTCGCAACATTCAGTTTTCAACGGTCATACTGACTAACGGTCATATAATAGTCAAAACCCAACAGTCTCATTTTAATTATACTCATGTTATCAAATGAAATAGTTTTGTTGAGTATGAAAAATAAAATAACACACAAAATTAGGAAACCATAGTTATTCAAAATTTCGGGTCATTACAATGTGATGGGTTTTAATATATATAAATATTTAATTAATTTATGCATAATGTTTAGATCTGCATATCATGTATGAGTCGTATTACAATTGTTAATCTACGTACATTGAATCATAACATGTGATAGAAAAATAATTTAATTCATGTAATCATCAAGTTGATAGTGCATGTCATAAAAGTATGTGATAAGTCATGTATGCCATATGTTGTAAGAGTAAACAATATATGAGTAAAATACATGTTGCGTAGATTGAGATAGGTATTCACCATGTTACCTTCAAGGTATATTTATGTACATAGTTAATTTTAAATAAATTTATTTAATTTGTTTAAAATTATTATGGATGATAATCTCAATGAAATTTTGATGATAATTAAGATGATAATTAATTAATTTGAGCATGATTTATCTTAAATAAGAATGATTAAAATTTAATGATAATTTTATTAAATTTATAATTCATTTCATGCATGTGGTTTATCATGATCATAGACCAGACCTTTGTATGTTATTAGTTTCATTTAATTTATTATTAAATTAAATTATTGACATGTATTCCTTCTCTCCTCTTATTATGTAAGGGTATGTGTGCCTATAGTTTCTTTTATGTAAACCCATTCCCCTCACCTACATGTGAGTAAAATCATATGTAATATCTCTTGATCATGCCACTTTATTATTTTATTTCTTTCAAGTTTAATTTTTATTTCATTATGGATGGTTTTCTATGATCACATGAATTAATGAATTAACAAGCATGCAATATATAACTAAAATAAATTGTCTTATGCGTAAATATTATCTAAGACATGGTTAATAACTTAATTAAATCCACTTCATATTAACAATCATGTGATAAAGATAATAATTATCAATTTATTCATAAAGGATAAAATCCATTAATTGTAAATATCAAGTGAGTATAGTCTTCAACTACTTTAGTTAAAATCAAACTATAGTTCAAAGTGCTTGACCAACCAAAGTTGGGGTGATTTCAATTATCGTGGAATTTTAAATTAAAGTTTTAGGTTGAATTAACTTCATTCACATCAATGGTGGAATTCCAAAGAATTACTTAGTGTAACTAAAAGGTAAGGGTTAGGGAAATACAATATAAGGATTTCAGGATTGGGGAGTCCACTCAATGGATTAAGGAACTATGAGTTAATGCATTTGAAATTTGTAATACCTACCTAAAACCCTTCAAATTACTTGACCAACCAAATTTGTGGTAATGATAAGGGAATATGGACCCTTTCCACTATAATGTCCAATAAAATGGATATTTAAAATCCAATGGTGGGGGATATTGGTTTTTGATAAAATAGTAGAAGATTAATAATTATAATATTTATTTTTTTGTTTAAATTTTATCAGATAAAGTTCTAAAATTACGCTCATCTTATTTGTATAAATATAAATAAAAATGAATTCAAACATATCATTGAAATCTATACTTGAGAAGTATAACCTTGTCACTGGAACAAATTTTAAAGAGTGAAAAAGGTGCTTATGTGTTTTCCTATTCCGTGAAAGGAAATTATATGTGTTAGAAGATCTTATTCCTAATGTGCCTGGTAATGAGTAAAGTGAGGAAGAGTTGTCTATATATGATAAATAATTGTACTATGTTGTAGATGTTCAATTTTTCATGATATCATCCATGAATAATCTTTTAAAATAACATGACGACATAGATGCGTATAGCATAATGTCTCACCTTTAGGATCTCTATTAAGAGAAGGTGAGACCATAGAGATATGAGATATCTAATGATTTATTTACAACTAATCTTTGAGAGTCAGCATTAGCAGAGCCTCATGTAGTCAAGATTATTTGCTATATTGAACACTTAGATATTTTAGGGAATAAATTCCTAGATTATTTTTGCACATATCTCATACTTTTATCACTACCCAAGACCTTCTCCAGTTTTATTATTAATTATAATATGATAAATAATTAGAAGAGACTTTTAGAACTTTTTACTCTGATTCTCCAAGTGAATATGTATATAGGGCGTGAAAACCCCACAGTCCTTATGGTGAATAGGAAAATGAAGAACAAGGAAAAGGGGCACAAGAATCATAACAAATCTAAAGATCCTGAGCACCATCCTTCTAAGATGAAGAAGATACAGAGGCAGGTAAAAGAAAATGAGGTAGTATATTTTTCATGTGGAAATCAAGGCCACTAGAAGAAGAACTATACCCAGAAGTAAGAGGAAGCTAAAGTTTCATTTGTTATCAAGAGTAATCTTTCAATATCTACACATTGGGTATTAGATATACCTTTTTGTGCTCACTTTTGTATCCAAATGTAGGAACTAAATAGATTTCGAAATATTTCTAGAGGAGAGGTGGATCTACAAGTTGCCAATGGTGCAAGGTTGGTTGCTCTATCCATTGATAACTACCACCTTTTAATGCCAACAAGAATGATTTTGGTTTTAAAATATTGTTATTATGTACCAACTATTACCAAGAACATAATTTTTTTATCATTCCTAGATGAATATTGGTTTATTTTCAAGTTCGGAAATAAAAGTTGTTTCTTTTATAAAGACAAAATATGTTATGGTATGGAACATTTAAATAATAGTTTTTATGTATTAAATTATGAAAACCAAGTATTGATAATTGAAAATGAATCATGTTTACAAAAATCATATAACACCCAGCTATGACATCACCATCTTGGCCATGCAAACAAGAAGTGTTTGAAAAAGCATTGTCAAGATGGTTATTTAGACTCTTCTGAGATAAAACCACTTGAATGATGTCAAGCTTGTTTATAAGGAAATATGAAAAAATCATTATTTGGTGGATAGGGTGAAAGGGCCATAGATTTTCTAGGATTGGTACACACTGATGTGTGTGGACCATTTATAATAGAAGATAGAGGTGGGTATTCTTACTTTATAATTTTTACTGATGAATTGAGTAGATATGTTTATGTCTACTTGATGAGGTATGAGTCTGATTCCTTTGAGAAATTCAAGGAATTCAATAATGAATTAGATAATCAATTTAGAAATAAGATAAATATGCTTCAGTTAGATCGAGGTGGTGAATATCTTAAACAAGAGTTTATTGAATTTATGCAGGAGTTTGGGGTTATATCTCAAATCAATACACCTTATACACCATAGTGGAATGGATTTAGTGAAAGGAGGAACCGTACCTTGTTAGACATGGTAATTTCAATTATGATTCATGTTTATATTTCATTATCCTTTTAGGGATATGCATTAAAAACTATAGCATACAAATTAAACCAAGTACCAACTAAAGAAGCACATGAAATTCCCCTCAAGTTATGGAGTGGAAAGAAACTTGTTTAGTTGTATACATGTGTATGAGGTTGTGAGGCATTTTTTAAGGCCTTATTAGGTAACAAACTAGTACCCCAAGGCGCAAAGTATATCTTTATAGGGTATCTTAAAGAAACAAAGGGATACTACCTATAAAACCACTAAAAAAGAATGTTATTGTCACCAGAAAAGCCATATTTCTTGAGAGGGAGCACATCCTCAAAAAGGATAGTGAGGGAAAAGATTGACTTCAATGAAGTTTATACATAATATACACAATAGTTGGTAAAAGAATAGATTCCACAGGTCCCCATGGAAGAAGTAGTTCCTGAAACACAAGTACTACGTAGGAGCACAAGAGAGGTAAGAGAACCAGAGAGATGTGGATTCCTAGTCACTGAATATGGTGACTCATTATTGGTTGAAAATGATGAACCTATATCCTACAAAGATTTAGTAGAGAGTTATGAAGATTCAAGATAGCAAGAATCCATGAATTATGAAATGGACTCCATGTATCATAACCAAGTTTGGGTTTTGGTAGATGTTCCAGTTGATGTAAATACCATAGGTTGAAATGGGTTTTCAATAGAAAACTAGACATGTAAGTTAAAGTAAATACCTATAAATCAAGGCTACTGGCTAAAGGGTTGAAATGGTGTCAAGGAATTGACTACAAAGAAAAAATTTCTCTGGTTTCCATGTTTAAGTCCATTAAAATTCTGCTTGCTATAACAGCATACCATG
Source organism: Viscum album (assembly GCA_963277665.1). NCBI lineage: Eukaryota > Viridiplantae > Streptophyta > Magnoliopsida > Santalales > Viscaceae > Viscum > Viscum album. The sequence continues at coordinate 897,224,036 of OY728126.1, forward strand.
AATATGAAATTTGAAAAATGGATTTCAAAATTGTATTCTTTAATGGGAACCTTTAGGAAGATGTCTATATGACACAACCAGAAGGATTTGTGGCTCTAGATGATGCCAAAAGGATTTTCAAGTTTTAAATATCCATTTATGGATTAAATCAAGCATCCAGGTCATGGAATATTCAATTTGATAAAGCTATAAAAGAATTTGGTTTCAATAAGAATGAATGTGCACCATGTATTTACAAGAGGTTTAGTGGAAATGCAGTCATTATCCTAGTAGTATATGGTGATGACATATTACTTATTGGAAATGGAATACCAATCTTATAGTCTATTAAGGACTAGTTAAACAAATGTTTCTTCGTGAAGGACTTAGGTAAAGTAGCCTATATTATAGGGATTAAGATCATTCATGATAGATATAAGAGGATTCTTAGAATAAGTTAAAGTACATATATTGACCAGATACTAAAGATATTTAGTATAGAACAATCCAAGAGGGGATTGGTTCTAGTGTCACATGGTATACATCTTTCTAATAAAATGTGCCCTCAAACACAACATGAGAAAGAGAGAATGATTCAGATATCATATGCTCTATTAATATGATTAATCATGTATGTCATGTTATGTACTAGACATGATGTTTCCTATGAACTAATCATGGTAGGCAGATATCAATCAGATCCCATAGAACCGTATTAGTTTGTTGTTAAGGCTATCCACAAGTATCTGAGAAAAACTAAGGATAAGTTCATGGTGTATAGAAGATATGAGGTTTTGTTCATCAAGGGTCATATTGATGCTAATTTTCAAATAGATCAGAATGAAATGAAGTTGTCATCAGGATATGTTTTATATCTTAATTTAGTATCTATGAGTTGAAAGACTTCAAAGTATCCAGTTGTCGCTGATTCTATAGTGAAGTTCAAGTATATAGTTTCTTCTGATATAGCCAAGGAAGTCATTTGGATATGAAACTTTGTCTAGGAACTTGATGTGGTACCTAATATTAAAGACCATATCACATTTTATTATGATAATACTATAGTGGTGGATCTTGTAAAAGAGTTAAGGTCATATCAAAGAACAAATAAGATACTCTGAAAGTATCACCTCTTAAGGGATTTTTCTTAGAGGGGTGAATTTATAGTAATTAGAGTTACCATAAAAGAAAACATGGAAGAACCCATGAGTAAAGTATTATCTCAATAGAAGCATGAGTATCATAAGAGAGGTAACAGACTTAAGGTTTTCAGTAATTGGCTCTAGTGAAAGTGGGAGTTTTCAAGATTTAGTGTCCTAGAACCAACTTTTGTGTACTTTATGATAACCTATATTCATTTTTTTGAATATTAATAAACTTTTTATCACATAATGGTTGTTCTTATTCATGAAATATGAGATATTTTCCTAATATTATCTGTCACACTAAAAGGTCACAGCAGTTCCCTACTATAATGAGAACCCAAAAGTGTCACAAAAGTATTATTAAATATATGTTCTATAGGAGAATGATATAATTTGAGGGATAAAAATGATACAGTCTATCAGAGGTGGGGACTCATAGAACATTGAGGAACCTTCTCATGGTGTGCGCCCTTGGTAATATCCACTGTAGAATATTATGAGAATGATACCCACCGGTTGAAAATCCACATTTATGTGTCATTGGATGTTCCTATATCCGAACATGTGTATTGATACTTAGACTTTAAGATTATTATTATTGAGTATTATTAGTCACATAATTTTATGTATTGATGAAAACCATGATGACATATGTTCACAACTAGGTAGGATACGTTGGGTGCATGACAAGTAATATTGTATTAATCAATAATGCGAGAAAGGATTTTTCTCTTATGTTCTTTAATATAAGTTGATATATCAGGACCTTTGATTCAAATGATATAGCCTAAATAAATAAATGGCCATGGTATTCTATAGAAAAGTTTTATTTTCTAAAATTCAAAGAAAGAGACATTGACCACATAGGTTGATGGAACCAGCATGAAACTAGCTTGATTAGAGATATCATATTAAAAAGATTATATTACACAGTGAGAATATGTATGAGGTATTATGTCATTGTGGCTTAAATTCTTTATCTATGGGTGTATTGACATGTTTCTAGATGTTAAACTTGGACTTTAGGTTGCGTCACCTAATACCACTAAGAAAGAAGCCTAGTGGGTTACACACTAAGTGAATCTAGAATCTCAGTTAAATGATATATTATTTTTTATTATTTAACAAGTTGAATAAATATTATTATATTTTTTGGTTTAATAATTATTCATATTTTCTTGATCTCAAATATTCCATCACCAATTATTTGATAGAATATTATGTGTGCAAAATATTTAATAAATATTTATTTAATATTTAATGAATATAATATTTATTTATTTATTGGATCTTAATGGAGTGATATTTATTTATTAAATAAATATTAATTATTCAAGGCCCAATAAATATTGTGGAGGAATGGTGGACTGAGTTTTTAGGTCTATTGGGAAATAATATATATTGAATATTATTTGATTAAATATTTTTTAATTTAATTTGCAATTTAAGTTTATGTCGAGAAAATAATTTTATTATTATTATTTTAAAATGTTTTCCCACAAGGGATTAAATAAATAATAAAGGGCACTTGTGAAATTATTTATTTCTAACCCTTTTGGTATATATAACCAATTATCTTATTTTTTAATAAATCCAATTCATTTGTTTTGTTGTGCATAACAAATTTCAAAGAATCCTCTTGAAGCCCTATAGATCTCCTTTCTCTAAGAACACTACCAAAAATAGAGATATATCTTCCTCCACCTCCCACTCTCGAGTCTAGAGAGATCAAGGAGAACACTTTGGAAGTGATTCACATAGCGATCAAAGGTGAACAACGCAAACGATGGGATCTTCTATGATATCACCTGGAGATTCCTACAGTGATGTTTGGAGATTTATAGAACACATGTGGATCACCACTAGAGGGAATATTCTCTTTATTCCTTCAACACAACAATGGTAAAATATATATCTATTGTCAAATCCATTAATGAAAGAAGAATTCTCACAAGGTAATTCTTAATTAATTAAATTGATTATAAATAATATGTGATGATCCTACTCTTGGTTCCAAATTTCTATCCTTTTTTTATTTTTCTTTCATTAAATTTAATTTATCACAATGTTTATCATTATGTAAATATCAGATTGATCATCAATTGTGAAAAAAAGAAAAGTTTGGAATGACCCATCACATGCTTCTATTGCGCCTGGAACCTACACTACTAAGGGTTCTCCCTTAACATCTATAGACAATTGGAATATATAGAATTATGTAAGATCCAAAAATGTTATTATTTACTCTCTCTTAGAAAGTGAATTTATGTGGGTTAAAGGAATTGAAACTAATGAAGTCATATGAGATAAGTTAAATAATATTTATAAAGGGAACATAAAAGTGAGGAAAACAAAGTTACAAATTTGGATTGAAATACAAATATTTGAAAATGGGAGATGATGAATATTTTGGTGAGTTATTCATAAAGGATAATGATATTATAAGTACCTTAATAATACTTGTAGGAAATTAGAATAATCAATAGTTTTTTAGAAGATATTGAGAATTATTCCTGATGGATTTGATGCCAAAGTTTTTTCATTAGAAGACAGAGACCCTAAAACAATATCTCTAGATAATTTTCATGGTATTAACATTACATATGAAATAAGAAAATAAAATGTTATTAAAAATAAGGAAAAGTTTGATCATGAAATCTATTTCAAACCCACTAAGTAAGAAAAGTTAAAGAAAGTAGTTTTTGTTAATGTGGTCAATGACATTGATTCAGAAGATGAAGTGAGCAAGAAGTTTTAGAAATTTATATTTTTATTTTCTATAAATGTGGAAGGAGGCATGAGTAAGTATAAAAAAAGTTACCATTGAAGTGATTTACTTTTGGAGCCATTGTACATTTTTTAGTAAATTGTACAAGACTAAATGAAAATAAAGATTATGATGAAGAATATGAAAGACCAAGAAGACCACTGAAGAAGAAGGCAGGAAAATCAAAGTTTTTTTCAAGAGAAATGAATTATAATTTCTCTAAATATAAAAACGAGAATTATTTTTTCTAAATGTGAGTAATATAATAACAGTGAATAATAATTGGGAATTGAAAATTCTAGTGATGAAGGTTCTAAGAATTTTCTCATTACAGAGTTAAATGATAATAGTTTTACCAGTGTTGAAAGTAGAAAATATAGAGAAGAAGAAGAATAAAATCAAATGGAATTAGTATTAACAAATTAATTAAAAGAATGTCTTGAAAACTGAAAATATGGAGAAAAAAAATAAGAAGTTAGAAAAGGATGATCAACCTGTTAACAATCAAGAAACAATGCATGAAGAAGAAAAACACAGACTGTTAAAAGATATTAACAAAACAAAGAAGTTATTTTATGAAGAAAAAAATATCAACATCAATATTGAAGAAAAGATGATGGAGAATGATAAATAATTTGATCTTGTTCAAGAGAAACTGGTTAAAGCTCAATAAGGAATATCTAACTTCTAAAAGTCAATTTTAGAAGTTAGTAAAAGTTACATGTCATGTAAATATCAAAAGTATCACCAAATATCATTCTCAAAGGTTAATAACAAGGATGAATATATTGGTAAATGATCACAGAAGAAGAATCAAACCAAGAGGAACATATTTGTAGCTAAATCAAGTGAATTCTAAAATTCTATAATTTTTGAGAAATCTAAATTTGAAGAAAAAACTACTATAACTAAAGACTTTTTTAAGGATAATAAGAACTTTAATATAAATAATAATATTTTTGGAGTCTACCAAAATTTTTGTTCACAAATAAGAGCCATGATTGATGGTCATAAAGATGTTGGAATATAGATACATAGTTCTGGACAACATGCAGGGTACAAAGGAAAATATTATTTTTATGGATATTTTTAGTGTTATAGAGGATTTATACATATATAAAAAAGGGTTTGGTTCAATAATAAACAATAAAATGGATTTATGCAGTATTGGAGGAAAAGATTGAGGTGGATTCATCCTACTCAAAGAAGAAGAACTCAAATACAATTTGAGAACCCTAATTTAAAGATTGAGAACATATTAAAACTTCTTGAAACTCTTTATGGGATGTGTGATCAGCCTAAACATCTTGAAAAATGTTGTCTTTTGATGGTAATAGGTCAAAAAAGTTTTTATTACAGAATTAAAAAGTATCAAGAGATAAAAGGAAAGGGAAAAGAGAATACTCTTATGGTTGGAACTACTCTCAAAGATACAAAAGTTGAATGGACTTAGATCTTGTATGGTGGGTTTTAATCACACATGACTAAAGATTTGAAGTTTTTGAAGAATGTGAAACACTAAAAATAATTAATAATGAATTTTGGAAATGATGAGTCTCTCAGAATCAAAGGAATTAGATCTACTGTTATTAGAAAAGAAAATTTGAAATCAAGAAGTGCCTTATTTGTTGATGGACTAAAACAAAAATTGTGAGTGTTTTATTACCTTTTTTGGGAAGGAAATTAATTCATCTTCAAAAGATATGAGTTTATTGATAAAAGGTTTGAATATGGGGAAGTTGTTATAAGAGTACAGTGAACTAAGGGAAATTTTTCCTGGTTGGTGATGCACAAAATCCTTGTTATCTGAGTATGAAGGATAAAAATCAACTATTACATAGAAGGATTGGACATATGTACTAGATAAAAATAAACAATTTGACACATAGAAGAAGTTTTTGTGATTCCCCTAAATTGATAATAAGTAGAGATTGGTATTGTTCTATATTCTAGGAATTAAAATTTCTAAATTCTGTACATAAGAACATTGAGATAGATGTATCTCATCCCTTGGATCTTATTCATTATGACATATGTGGGACCAATTGAAATCAATTTGAAAATTAAGATAATTATTTTATTTCCTTTATTGAATAATTCACTCGTATTACATGTATTATGTTTTTAAAACATAAATCAGAGGCTCTCAAGATGTTCAAAAGTTTTAGAAGTGTTGAAAATGAATGTAGTTACTTTATAAAGAAGATTTGAACAAATAATGGTGTTGAATAAAAAATGGAAAGTTTTGAGATTATCTTGAAAAAATGGAATTCATCATAATCTTAGTGCACCATATACACCACAACAGAATGGTGTGGCAGGAAAAAGTATAGAATCTTGGTTGAGAAGGCTTGAACCGTATTGATTGGACATGGTACTTCTCAGTTATTTTGGAGATAAGTTATTGGTGTATTAGTCCACATTCAAAATAAATGCTTCTATAGACCAAAGTCAAAAATGTCTTCTATGAGATGTTTTATAAAAAGAACCCCAATTTTGAAGTACCTAAGGGTATTTGGAATCCCTTTCATTATCAAAATAGAAGGTGGGAATCTTAGGAAGTTTGACCCAAGATATGTTAATGACATTTTCTTTGGAAGCCCTCAAAATGGTAGAGGATACATATTTTATAATAAGGAAACTTGATTACTTATTGATTCTAATGATGTGAATGTGTGGAACATTCTAATAAAAAGGTCTCACAATTAGCTGAAAATATAAGAGGAAGTTGATAAAAAGTTGTTTATGTTAAACATAATTATAAAGTATCTAAAAAATGTGATAATGAAGAAGGTGTATAGGATGATGGTCTTGATTCAATTATTTAAAATGATGAGGGACAACTACATTCATCTCATTCAAGGCTGCGGAATCAAGTTGAGATCAAAAATATCATTGGAGATCAAGGACAGAAGGTTCAAATCGGAATAACATCTAGGACATCACATACCTCCTTGTTTTCATTGGTAGAGCAAAGAGATCTTGAAGAATCTTTGGAGCATCAAGAGTGTATTGATTACATGAATAAATAATTGGATAAGATTGATAAAAATGTCACATGGAAATTGGTTCCTAAGAAAAAAGAAAATAATGTCATCAGGACAAAGTGGGTGTTCTAAAAAAATTGAATTAAAAGGGTGAAGTGGTAAGAAATAAAGAAAAACTTATTTGAAAAGGCTATTCTTAGGTTGAATGAGTGGATTTTGATGAGGTCGTTGCACCATTTTCAAGGCTTGAAATCATTAGAATATTTTTTCCTATTACAGCATAAAGGAAATACAAGATATTTCAAATGGATGTCAAGTATTCTTTCCTCAATGGTGAGTTATAAAAGGATGTATATATTGATCAAACATATAGTTTATTGCTTATAAAAAATATAAATTATGTTTTTAAGTTAAAAAAGGATCTGTATGGGTTCAATCAAGCTCTAAGATCTTGGGATTCTAAGTTGGATACCAATTTGAAGAAGTTAAATTACAAAAAGGGAAGAGTGGAAAATAACCTTTATATAAAATAAAATCAAGAGGTTTATCTCATTGTTATTATTTATGTTGATGATATCATATTTTCTAAGAATAATGAAGAATATTGTGAAAATTTTTCTAAAGATATGAATATGTTATTTGAAATGTCTATGTTGGGAGAAATGAGGTACTTTCTTGGCTTATAAATCTCTCAAGAAAAGGATCGCATTTTCTTATCATAAGACAAATATGCCAAGGAGTTACTTAAAATATTTGGCATGGAAGATTCAAAACATGTTTCCACACCTATCTCAATAAACACTATAGTAAAAATATAATTTAGTAACATTTTTTTTACATTAGCGATGTTTTAAAACATTTTTAATGAATTTACCAACATTTCTAAAAAATTTCAGTAAATACGGTGTCTCTAATTATCCACATTTATAAACATCATTAATTAGTTATTTTTCCACATTTCTAGAAATGTGGATAATTGCATTTTATTTACCGAACTTTCTATAAATGTTTGTAAATTGTATTTTATTTACCGATGTTTTTATAAATGTGGATAAATTGAATTTTAAAGATTTTAAATTTTAGTTTTTTAGATTTATTTTTCCCAATTTTTCTATATATGTCGGTAAATTACGTTTTATTTATTGATGTTTCTAAAAATTCTAGTAAATTGTATTTTATTTACCAATATTTTTATAAACTTGGGTAAATAGTATTTTAAAGATTTTAAATTTTAGTTTTTTAGATTTATTTTTACTAATGTTTCTAGAAATATGGGTAAATTATATTTTATTTGTCGGTGTTTCTAGAAATGTGGGTAAATTTTATTTTATTTTCCAATGATTTTATAAATGTGAGTAAATTATATTTTATAGATTTTAAATTTTAGTTTTTCATTTTCATTATGTCTCACGCTCCCGCTCCAACCTATGACCCCGCTAAAAAACTCCCTCTCTCCTACTTTGACCTCCGACCCCAACCCCACTAACGAACTCCCCTGATCTCGCTCCGACCTCCAACCCCACACTGGCAAAATCTACCCCACCCTCGTGTTATCGCTCCGACCACCAACCCCACATGGGTGAACTCCTTGCTCCCTATAGTGACTCTATCAAACTCCCAACCTCCCTACTGCCTCACTCGACCCTGTCTCCCTACACTGACAAAATTCCCCTCCCCAAGAGAATGATGTACGAGCCCCTACCCCAATCTTTAGTTATTAAGTACAAACAACCCACATTGATTTTTGATGTGGGACTTCCACCCATCACATACATACATATATATATATATATATTATTAATTTATATATAATAATAACACACACATGCACACATATATTAGGTATGTTTTAAAATAATAAAATATATTATTAATAAATTATATATATATATTTTTTATAAAAATATATTATTAAACACACACACACACACACATATATATATATATATATTATTAATTAAAACATATTATTATTAATATATTATATATAAAAAATTTATGTTTTATTTAACAAAAAATACAAATATATATATTGTTAATAATAATAAATAAAAAAATTATTAATATATTATAAACACACACACACACACATATATATATATATATTGTTAATATATTATAAACACACACATATTTATATATATTGTTAATAAAAATACAATATTATTAATATTGTATATAATAAAAAAAATGTAAATTTGTGTTATATATTATATAAATATATATATATTGTTAATAATAATTAATAAAAATATATTATTAATATATTATAAACATATATATATTTATGTGTACATATATATATTGTTGATATATATAATAAAAACACACTCACACACTCACACACACACACACATATATTATGTATGTTTTAAAATAATAAAATATATTATTAATAAATTATAAGCATATATATATTGAAAATATATTATAAACATATATATATATATATATTGTTAATAAAAATATGTTATTATTAATATATTATATAAAAATATATATTTTTTGTTAGGGAGAGCTTTTATCTCATTAATAGTGAGCTTCTCTCTCATGGTTTCCAGGGAAATTGTTGTGATCTTGCACCCCTCCTCCCAAGTGGAAGAATTGAAGATGAAATCATCGACCATTATGAAATGTTTGTGGTGTATAGTGCTCATTTGGTTGATATATAGGTGTTCATTGACTCAGAGATTGGTAAATTTGATATTAATGAGCATTGGATGACTCATGTTGTTGAAGGAGTAAGAAGAGAAGAATTATACTTTAAAGTTGATCGACTTGGGATTGAAGTCATAAGTTTTGGTTTTCATTGGACTTTTTTTGCCTGTCTGTTGATTTTGAAGTGTGGAGTAAAGGTTAGCCATGGTAGGCCCTAGAATAGTTACAGGAAGCCTCTCCCAATGGAGAGGTTGGAGAGTAAGTCGACGGTGACCTTGGGATGTGGGGATTAGGATAGAAAAGAGCTCAGAGCCCCAGAATATTTATTGATGGTGAATAGTGGAGAAAATTCCATGGGCCTTTAGGCCATTTAAAAGGTCAACAGAGCCTACAAACTAGCTTATAGGGGTAACATGGAGGACACTGGTGATGTTCTATGATGGTTCTAGGTAAGGAGGCAGTGATATAGGGAGAACGTGATGCAGGGGCAGGGCGGCGGTGTTCTTTGATAGTGTTGGGCCAAGTGATGGTGGTGCTTGGAGTTGGATGGTGGTGATCCAAACTAGCATCGACTAGGGACGGTGGACATGGGGCCACTCGATGGTGGGGATGATGGTCGGTAACAAGACGATGATAAAGACGCTAGATGGAAACGTCAAGATGCTGGGAGATAGAGACCCAAGGATATGAGATGGCCTCAAGATGTGACAATGACCTCGGGATGCATATTGAACAAGCTGGCGACAGCTGGCTGTGAAGACTAGTTGTGATTACTTCAGGAGCAACAGCAAGGAATGGATCATGACTGCAGGGTTCAATAATGGACTCGAATTGTGTAGTGAATAGCCCAACCAAATAGGGAAACCTACAATAAGTAAATTTGTGTCATGAACCCCTCCTAGGTCGGTAATGTGATAAGGGAGATAGTGACCCCTGAGTCTCACCTCCATTAGGCCTCGGGTTGGTGACTAGCACCGAGGGTATAGGAAACACACAAATGGGAGGCATTACCCTCTAAGAGAACACATGAAAAAGAGAGAGATAAGACAGACACCAACCAACTCAAACTTAGACTACAATATAAAAGAAAACCCCAAGTACACATATGTAATGTCATGAAAAAACTACTACAACTGAAACAGAAAATAGCAAGTACTAAAAGAAAGTAAAAAATATCAGTGACCACAAAGACCGAACAGCTCCTGCAACCCCAAGCTAGTAGTAACCAGCCTAATCTTCAACCTACTCTAAGTGATCTAAAAAAGTTTATAAATATGTATGGGTGTATAAAAGTATACTCAGTAGGATCCTCCCTAGATCCTATCATGCAAAAGTAAAGAAAGCATGCTAAAGCACAGTGAGCAACAAGTGAAACTAAATCATCAGCTAAACAGTTATACTAAGTTCCCAGCCTCACCATGGATACTCTCACCAAGTATCATGTAACGTCCCGGACTCGGGTGCCACGCAACAGGTGCCCCGAGCCCGGTTCACCACGTGACCTCAAGCGCATTTCCCCAAACTCCAGAGGCTACCGACTAGCAGCGAGGGCCTAGGTCTGATAGTGGGGAAACTATGCCCTCATTTGTCAAAGTGTAGCGTAGCAGAATACCAACATAAACATACAACAAACAGAAGAAGCAGTAAACATACACAACTGAAATAACTACAGCAGTGGATATAACCAACAGTATATAAGTGATGATGCTACATGTTTCAAGTTCTAAGAAAACACCCAGAACATGTTATACATCAATACAGTACAGCAGAAAACAGAGTACAGCAAAACAAGCAAAATAGCTAGCAGCGGTATCCCGAGCCTAGGCTCGGTCCCATGCCCTCCTACTCCTCAGCAATAGTCAAGTACCTGTATAGGGACTCTTGCCCCTATCCACTCCTACAGAAACGTAATCTGTTTGGGCCGAAAAGCGTGACCAAAACAGGGTGTGAGAAATATATCTCAGTAGGCACCCACCAAAGGCTCGTGCCCAACCACGTGTAAGCATGCAACAACATTGCGCAGTAGTAAAATGCAATAAAGTAAGCAGTACTCAAAAGTAACTAATTAACAGTTATATTTCCATTTCATTATCCATTTAATCCATTTAAATATTAGAAACCACAATAGTGCATTTCTAAGTAAACAGTCCACGTCCTCAGACAAACAAAACCTTACCCTCAGGTAAGCAGAATCCAACCTGCAGGTATAGCCCTCAAGTGTAACATAAATTGCCCTCAGGCGTAGGAAGTGTCGCCCTCAGGCACAGAAGTCAAGTCTTCAAGCACGAAAGGTTGCCCTCAGGCGAAATACTACAGCCCTCGGGCTAAATAGTGCAGTGCCCTCAGGCTAATCAAAACAACGCCCTCAAGCCAAATACAACATCTCCCTCAGTCTAAACAAGTAACCGGGCCATGCCCAACAGGTAAACAAGCAGTAACAAGAAATTACTCTCAAGGAAATTCTACAATTACTACTTTAAAGGCATACCCTCGGGTATCCTGGCCAAACGGCTAAACAGAGAAACACACCCCGGGGGTGGTTCTAGATCCAAGCAACGATCCCAACCAGCATTTTATTATCACAATTAAATACCTAATCAATTATCAGTATTAAATACAGCAATGGCCTCATCCACACGACACCCCAACATGGGTTTGTGGCATAAAAATTCACAAAACATACAACAGTTGGATAACTAAACACAAAGCCACCTACCTTATACGTCAACGAGCGTTATACTCGAATGTAGACTCCAGAAACGCCCAAGAACGGTGTAGATCTGATGAAGAACAAAACTCATTCAAACGTAAATAACTTACGTTAGGAGAAGAATTGACAATAATGGTACCAGGAGAGGAGAGGACTTACCCGTGCGGTTCTAACAAAATCGTCTGAATCCGAATCGGATTCCAGATGAACGCCCGGTGGATCTTCAAAGATTGGCCTCCTCCTTTGGCTCCAAAATGGCTCAAGTGCCTCCTCTGCCAAATGAGGAGGCTACTGCCTATTTTAAGCCGAAAAAAAAAAGTACACGGCGTGTACTTCTGAGTACACAGCGTGTACTTCTTTCATTTAACTGTTCATTTGGCGGCATCGCCACACTGTTCATCCATCGACATGAGTGCACGACATGTACTCTCAAGTACACGGCGTGTACTGTCGCCCAACTAGTGGCGACACCACCGCCTTACTATTTAAGCCTGCCGACTGACTACACGGCGTGTAAGGCACCACTACACGGCGTGTAGTGGTTCCTACACCCTTCGTCGTCGGTATGGCTACATGCCTTGTGTACTCATCCCAACACAGCCAAAAGTACACAGCATGTGGATAAAGTACACGGTGTGTAGTTCCAAAATTTAGGATTTTCCCCATTTTCCATATTTTCTCAAAAACACTTAAGGAAAAGGAAAGAAGAAGCTCGTACCTCTAAAATAAGAACCGGGTTCTTACAAACTTCCCCCCTTATAGCAATTCGTCCCCGAATTTCCCTTATAAGGGTGGAGAAGAATAAGCTCAGAACAGCTCTGGCCATTGAGAACGTACGTTGGTCTCCCGCTCCCAGGTCTCGTCCAGCACTCGGCCATGCTGCCATAGCACTCGTACGAGAGGAACTGACCGGCCTCAGAGAACCTTCGTGCTCCTGTCAATGATACGGATCAAATGCTCCTCAAAGGACGCATCATGTTGAAGCTCAACCTCCTCTGGATGAAAGGTGTGAGATGGGACTGAATGGTAGCGACGCAACTGAGACACGTGGAAGACATCGTGCATGGCTCGGTACCACTGTGGTAACTGAAACCGATAGGCAACCAGCCCGACTCTCTCCAGAATCTCAAATGGTCCCACATACGTCGGTGAAATCTTACCCTGTATCCTGATCCGTTTGTGTCCCAGCCTTGGCGAAACATGCAAGAAAACCTGATCCCCGACCACGAACTCCAAAGGTCATCTGCGGAGATCAGCATAAGACTTCTGAAGATACTTCGCGGTAGCCATCCGCCTTTGAATCAATTGGACCTGCTCAGATGTCTCCTGCACGAGCTGTGGCCCCAGTAAAGTTGCCTCACCTGCCTCTAACCATCACAAAGGTGACCGGCATGGCCTACCATATAAAGCCTCGTATGGTTCCATCTCAATATTCGCCTGAAAACTATTGTTATAGGAAAACTCGACTAAGGGTATATGCTTATCCCAAGATCCCCCAAAGTCTAGGACGCATGCACGCAGAATGTCCTCTAGCACCTGTATTGTCCGCTCTGACTGACCATCTGTCTGAGGGTGGTATACTGTGCTCAGAAGCACCTGTGTACCCAGCGCCCTCTGAAAACTTTTCCAGAAACGAGACATAAAGCGGGAGTCCCTATCTGAAACGATAGAACGAGGGACCCCATGAAGACGTACGATCTCTTGAATATACAACCTTCTGATCTTGTCCACACCAAAGGTCTCCTTGATCGGCAAGAAGTGAGCTACCTTCGTGAGTCTGTCCACAACAACCCACACGGCGTCATTGCCTCGAGGTGACCTCGGAAATCCCGTCGCAAAATCCATCGTGACATTATCCCATTTCCACTCTATAATGGGCAACTGCTTTAACAGCCTAGCTGGTCTCTGATGCTCTGCCTTCACCTGCTGACTGGTGGAACACCTCGTAACAAGACCAGCTATCTCTCTCTTCATACCCGGCCACCAGTACTGACGCCTCAAGTCACGGTACATCTTGGTAACCCCAGGATGAACTGCCCAAGTTGAAGCATGAAACTCCCGCATCATCTCCTCGCTTATATCCCCTGGAACCCATACACATCCATGGAAATGAAAAACCTCATCATCGCCTATTGTCCAACTGGGAGTAGGGTCCTCACTTGCCACTGAATCCCATAGAACTAGGCCTTCTGAATCTGATAGCTGCCTCATACTCACTCTATTCAGGAGGGTAGAAGTCACAGCTAATGAGGAAAGATAAGTCTGCCCCTGACTCTCATGCACCTCCAGATGCATCTCAGAGAACAAAGCCATAAGCTTCCACTCACCAATGGCCTCCTGCACTACCTTTATCTGAGTCTTCCTGCTCAGTGCATCATCTACTGCATTACCTTTACCAGGTGTATAGGCAAGCTCAAAATCGAAGGACTGTAGGTACTCGACCCACCTTCTCTGCCTCAGATTCAGGTCACACTGAGTAAAGATATACTTGAGGCTTTTGTGGTCGGTGAGAACCACAAAATGCTCTCCCAACAGATAATGTCTCCAACAGCACAACGCATGAACAACTGCATCCAACTCAAGATCATGCGTCGGGTAATTCCTCTCATGTGGCCTCAACTTCCGAGACCCGTACGCCATAACTCGGTCGCCCTGCATCAAAATGGCTCCCATCCCAATCCCTGATGCATCACAGTAAACTGTATAGCTCTTCCCCTGCTCTAGGAGTATCAGGATCGGTGCTGATGTCAGCCTTTCCTTCAGGTCCTGAAAATTTGTCTCACAAGCTTCTAACCAAACGAACTTCACACCCTTCTTAGTCAGACCTGTCAACAGTGCTGCTAAGCGGGAGAAGTCCTGTATGAAGCGCCTGTAGTAACTATCCAGCCCTAAGAAACTCTGTATCTCAAACACGTTCTTGGGCTGCTCCCAGGAAACTACCGCTCTCACATTCTCTGGGTCTACTGCAACTCCTGCCTCAGAGATGATATGACCCAAGAAGTGAATATGGTCCATCCAAAAGTGGCACTTCAAGAGCTTAGCATATAGGCGATGCTCTCTCAGTGTACTCAATACGATCTCAAGATGGGTGGCATGGTCGTGTCGAGTGTGAGAGTACACCAAGATGTCATCCACGAATACTACCTCAAATGAATCAAGATACGTATGGAACACACAATTCATCAGAGCCATAAAAAATGTTGGCGTGTTCATGAGTCCGAACGGCATAACTGTATACTCATATAGACCATACCTACTCCGAAAAGCTGTAAGCGGTATATCTGATGGTCTAACGCGCATCTGATGATATCCGGATCTCAAGTCAATCTTCGAGAACCCTCATGCTCCACGAAGCTAATCAAATAGATCATCTATCCTCGGCAAGGGATATCAGTTCTTAACCGTCAACTGGTTCAGCTTCCGATAATCCACACAAAGTCTGAGGGTACCATCCGCCTTCTTCGCAAAAAGGACCGGAGAACCCCAAGGAGATGTACTGGGTCAGATAAAACTCTTTGCCTACAACTCCTCTAACTGCCTCTTGAGCTCCTGCAACTCAGGTGTGGCCATCCTATAAGGAGGAATGGACACCAGTGCTGATCCTAGCACTATCTCGATAGAGAAATCCACTTCGCGCACCGGAGGTAGACCTGAAAAGTCATCTGGGAAGACATCCCTGAAATGATCAACAACTGGAGGGAAATCCGTCTGACAAGTCCCCTGGTCATCCAGATATAAGCTCGTAATCTGGGTTGTGACTCCACCTCACCCATGATGCTCTGGTCCAGCTCGACTCACCTGAACATCCCATTCGCCCTTGTATAGAAACTCCTCACCCTCTGGTGACGTGAAATGCACCCTGCGATAGTAGCAGTCTATGAAGGCTCGAAAGGGAACCAAACAGTCTATCCCGAGAATGACGTCATAGCTCGTCATCTCCAGGACATAGAGGTCCCAAAGGAAGTGACACCCACCAACCTCAAGGGGGAACTCCTTGCACTGACGCACACCAACCGTCCTAGTCCCCAACGGAGTGTCTAGCGTCAAGATATCAGAAGAAGTAGAAACACTGAGCCCAAGTCTCTCCAAAATGGATACAGATATAAAACTATGTGTAGCACTCGTATCAAAAAGTACTGAAGACAAGACAGAAGCTACTAGAATAGTACCTCTGACTGTCGAAGGTCCGGGATCCTGCTCTTGCTGGGTCTGTTGCACCGCATATGCCTTCCCAGTGTCGCGGCCCTGCGACATAGCCTGGCTACCCTGAGTTGTCCCACCTTGCTGCCTCTGCGATCCTGGTGTCTGGCTACCACGGCCACGACCACCATCTCTGTCTTCACGCCCTGACGTGTTCCAGTTCCCAGACTGGTAAGAAGCCACTGGTCCTGCTCCCGCACGCAGAGTCTACACCGAACCCCTCTCACTATCCACTAGTAGAAACGCCCTGCAAAAGCGCTGCAGATGACCCATCTTGTTGCAAGCTTGGCACTCCACTGGGTCTCGTGGACACTACGGCCTCTTTTTCCCCTCTCTGCCACACTGGTAGCACCTGACCGGTCCACCTAAAGAAGCTGCCTAGCTGGTACTGCCGCCCTCAGAGAAGTCCATCTGTCTCTTCCTCTTGCCAGCAGAAATAGTAACAGTAACTGGTGCTGAACCGCCCTGGCCCACACCACTTGATTCCCGTAGGTTCCTTTCTGTAATCAGTGCCTGATTCAAAATTGCGTGTATAGTAGGAAACCTGAAAACATTTACCAGCGCTCGAATGTCATACTGAAGATCATCCTCAAAACGTCTGGCTCTCAACGTCTCATCACCCACTAGCATGGGTTCAAAACGCTGAAGCTCTGTAAAACGAGCAGAATAGTCCATCACCAACATAGCGCCCTACTACAGATTCATGAACTCTCAAGCTCTATTTTCCCTCAGCATCTCAGGAAAGAAGAAGTCATAGAAGACTGCCTGAAAATCTTCCCATGCCATGTCTCTGTGATGCTCTGACTGGGTGGTAACATCCCACCACCTCTTGGAGGAATCACACATCATGTAAGTCGCGAGCTTGACCCTCTGCCCTGGAGGCATCTCTAGATGCTCTAAAATAGTCTACATCGATCCTAGCCAAGACTCTGCATCATGTGGTCCGTCGTCCCCTGAAAATGTAGGCGGATGCTACTGCTGAAAGATACGCATCAGCTCGGCCATAGATGTGGCACCCTGTGGTTCTCCCTGAAAGGTCTGTATGAATCGCAATAAGCCTTCACGGAACTGCGCCTCCGTGCCTGTGTTCGGTATAACAGCTGGTGTCGCATCTGGCTCTGCTGGTGGATCAACTGGTAGCCCATGGCCCACTATCTCTGGAGTATAATCGCCGCTGCTCTCCTAGCAAACAACTTGCGGTCGTCTAGGCGGCATGACTCTACAAGGTCAAAAGCACACCTCAGATTCAAGATTATTAAGACTGAAACGAAGGAACCACAAAGGGAACAAGAGGAATAAGGTGTTTCAAAATTTGAAAAACAAGACTACACGACGTGTACACTGACTACACGGCGTGTACTTGACTTCCTTTCCCCTTCCCGGGTCCTACTACACGGCTAAGCCACACGGCTTCTGTTCAAAAAAACTACACGGTGTGTACTTGACTTCCTTTCCCCTGCCCGGGTCCTTCTACACGGCTTCTGTTCAACAAAACTACACGGGGTGTATAATATCTACACGGCGTGTAAGGTGTTATTTTCCAACTGCCCGTGTCATCTGTGACACGGCCGACTACTCGTCTTAACACTCCACGACGTGTTACACCCACACACGGTGTGTACACCATCCCATTTCCCAGACACACGGCTAACTCCACATGGTCTTTCCTCAGACAAGACTACACGGCGTGTCCCACAGGTACACGGCGTGTTCAGGGAGAGGTGACACCAGCCCGTGTTGTTAGTTACACGGCCGAGTCCCCAGGTCACACTACACGGTGTGTCTATAACTGACACGGCATGTTCTGTCAAGGAGTTCACTAACCCGTGTTGTAAGTTACACGGCCGGACTCCGGGTCACACAACATGACGTGCATAAAAACTACATGGTGTGTTTTACCCAAGCCCTTTCCTACCCCGTGTCACCGCCCACACGGTTTGTGACATGGGAAGAGACTACATGGCGTGTACTCGGGGTACACGACGTGTACTCAAAAGTTCATTTTTCTTCCCAAACAGAAGAACACACACGGTGTGTATGAGGTCCTACACGGCATGTATTCTGGTTTTTCCAGACAGTATGCCTCAGAAACTTCCCCGGAACCCAAAAAATACTGAGAAACAACACCTAAGTGTCAAATTCTGACCCGTGGGGGCCCATACACCCCACGAATAAAATTTTGACATCTTATTTGTGTTATAACCAATAACAGTCAATGATCCACCAAATTCCGGTCAATGGGGGACCATACTCCCCAAAAACCAAAGTTTGGCGTTCATCCTATAAATAAGCTCAACCAAACAGGCAGGTATTTATCAAGCAGCTATCACAACAGCATGCTTTCTTAGCACATCAACTATCACAACAACATGAAAATTCTAATGCACCTACATGGCATGGAAACTATGCTTGGCATGTGATTTCTAGCATGTGCCTATATGATGCATGAGACGACATACCCTCATCTCATCGAGTTGCAACTATATAGCACCCACAGATAAAATATAAATAGTACAATCCAAGTGCGTCACCCAATGGTGAAAACATATCAACCGTAAAATTGCAAAATCAAAATAATGCAAAATACGAGGTAGACTGGCTTTTCCATGTACACGGGTTAGCTACGCCCGGGCACAGCTTATTACCAACTACCGTTCTGTCCTATCCCTGACTACGGCTCTAAATAGTAAGTCAAAGAAAAGAAACCCTCTGATACCACTTTGTAACGTCCCGGACCTGGGAGCCACGCAACGGGTGCCCCGAGCCCGGTTCGCCACGTGACCTCAAGCGCATTTCCCCAAACACTAGAGGCTACCAACTAGTAGCGAGGTCCCAAGTCTGGTAGTGGGAAACTATGCCCTCATTTATCAAAGTGTAGCGCAGTGAAATACCAACATAAACATACAACAAACAGCGGAAGTAGTAAATATACACAACTGAAATAACTACAGCAGTGGATATAACCAATAGTATATAAGTGATGATGCTACATGTTTCAAGTTCTAAGAAAATAGCTAGAACATGTTATACATCAATACAGTATAGCAGAAAACAGAGTACAGCAAAACAAGCAAAACAGCTAGCAGTGGCATCGCGAGCCTAGGCTCAGTCCCATGCCCTCCTACTCCTCAGCAACAGTCAAGTACCTGTATAGGGACTCTTGACCCTATCAACTCCTACAGAAACGTAATCTGTTTGGACCGAAAAGCGTGACCAAAATAGGGTGTGAGAAATATATCTCAGTAGGCACCCACCAAAGGCTCATGCCCAACCGCGTGTAAGCATGCAACAACAGTTTGCAGTAGTAAAATGCAATAAAGTAAGCAGTACTCAAAAGTAACTAATTACCAATTATATTTCCATTTCATTATCCATTTAATCCATTTAAATATTAGAAACCACCAGAGTGCATTTCTAAGTAAACAGTCCACGTCCTCAGACAAACAAAACCTTACCCTTAGGTAAGCAGAATCCAACCCGCAGGTATAGCCCTCAAGTGTAATAGAAATTACCCTCAGGCATAGGAAGTGTCTCCCTCAGGCACAGAAGTCAAGCCCTCAGGCACGAAAGGTTGCCCTCAGGCGAAATACTGCATCCCTCGGGCTAAATAGTGCAGTGCCCTCAGGCTAATCACAACAACGCCCTCAGGCCAAATACAACATCGCCCTTAGGCTAAACAAGTAACTGGGCCATGCCCAATAGGTAAACAAGCAGTAACAAGCAATTCCTATCAAGGCAATTCTACAATTACTACTTTAAAGGCATACCCTCGGGTATCCTGGCCAAACGGCTAAACAGAGAAACACACCCCGGGGGTGGTTTCGGATCCAAGCAACGATCCCAACCAGCATTTTATTATCACAATTAAATACCTAATCAATTCTCAGTATTAAATACAGCAATGGCCTCAGCCACACGACACCCCAACATGGGTTCATGGCACAAAAACGCACAAAACATACAGCAATTGGAGAACTAAACACAAATCCACCTACCTTATACGTCAACGAGCATTATACTCGAATGTCGACTCCAGAAACGCCCAAGAACAACATAGATCTGACAAAGAACAAAACTCATTCAAATGTAAATAACTTATGTTAGGAGAAGAATTGTCAAGAATGGTACCAGGAGAGGAGAGGGATTACCCGTGCGGTTCAAACGAAATCGTCCGAAGCCGAATCGGATTACAGATAAACTCCCAGTGGATCTTCAAAGATCGGGCCTCCTCCTTTGGCTCCAAAATGGCTCAAGTGCCTCCTCTGCCAAATGAGGAGGCTACTGCCTGTTTTAAGCCGAAAAAAATAAAGTACATGGCGTGTACTTCTTTGATTTAACCGTTCATTTGGTGGCACCACCACACAGTTCATCCATCGACATGAGTACACGGCATATACTCTCGAGTACACGGCGTGTACTGTCGCCCAGCTGGTGGTGATGCCACCGCCTTACTATTTAAGCCTGCCGACTGACTACACGGCGTGTAAGGCACCACTACACGACGTGTAGTGGTTCCTACACCCTTCATTGCCGGTATGGCTACACGCCCTGTGTACTCATCCCAACATGGCCAAAAGTACACAGCGTGTGGATAAAGTACACGGCATGTAGTTCCAAAATTTAGGATTTTTCCCCATTTTCCATATTTTCTCAAAAACACTTAAGTAAAAGGAAAGAAGAAGCCTGTACCTCTAAAATAAGAACTGGGTTCTTACATATCACATACAACAATATATAATATAATAAAAAATATCAAGGGTACCCCGCTACTACTTCCCCGCTAGTTTTCCACTTTTCCCCAATGTCGCACATCCTAAGCATATCTCTCCAAAAAGGCTTTCTCACAAACACTTGGGTGAAGCCCCACAACATGAACCTCATGCATCACAACTACCACATCCACATAACCAAAGTAATCAAGTATTTTCCAAGATCTACCACATCCCATATAACATATATCATACATCGGGCATTAAACCTCAATCCATTATAACTCATACACCGAGTAAGGATCCTCAAGCCATCATAGCCTATACACATTACACCTATAGTAAACCATAAGAAACTATATCCAGAATATATGTGTGTGAATAACCACAAGCCATTACATCCCTCTACACACATATACGGGGAAAACTAACCATTGTGACTACCAGCACTAGTAACTACTAAGAGAAGAGAGTGAGGCCAAAGGGGGTAGTCATCCATCCATCCTCCCACCAGAATGTTGGGAAAAACACCCCCAGGGATTAGAATCCTTAGGGTGTCATTTTCCCTAACTTAAGGGGTGGATTAGCTTATAAAAACACAAAAATTACATAATATACTATCGCTCACAACCACACTATGGGTATAACCTAGTCTTAGACTCAACTGCAGATAACATCTCTCAAACTCTTGGCTGCCACTGCTAAGACTAGGTATACTATAAGCACACAACCATTTAAATAGATTTATTCCATTACTTCATTCCTTTTTTTATCATTTTCAATTTATGTTAATTAATTCTTTAAACATTAATTAACCATTAACAATTCCACATTATATTTCATTAGCATCACACCAAAGTTTTATACCCTTTAGGCATAACCAAAACAAGTCCACAGCATCTCAGAAATATTACCTTAGCATTGCATCCCATCAAACTCCAACCCCATGGGTTAACATAATTTATTCAATCATTTATTAATAACATTATTACTTTCCCATATTCCCAAGCATTCTAGAAAAATATTCTAAGCTACTAAACTCAAGGGGGATCAACCCGGTGAGTAGATGAACTACCCATCAAGTCATTTCCACCTATAGTAAGAGCGTAGACCCATCCTCCCTTGAGAAGCTAAACATGGAAATCATGTGGCATACCCTATGCGTCTTCGCCCCTTTTGGAAGGAGGATAAGCAAGATCAGCTGCCATGAGAAGTGGGGAAAGTAAATAAGATAAAAAAACAACAATATTTAGTAAGCATCCAACATTCACATCCAACTTGTTTCATCATCTCGGGTGTCCTCCCTGACACCCACATGCATAAACTAATGCATCTCGCCACTCTAGGTGACAACTGTTGCCACAACCAATGGGCCTCCATGCCCCCACTTATCACATCATCCATCCAGGCTCACATCACAACACAAGAATCAGGAAACAAACATCATATAAATTGGGATCTTGGACCTTAAACAAGGCATTCTACATTCACACACAACAAGCTCTCAAGGCTCCAAAGAAAAAGGTGCTCATCCTTACAAAAATAGGGTAACTCAGAACCCTACAAGGCATTATTTTTTATCAAATAACAAGTTCAGTAATCCATCTTGAATTAACTGATTCATCATTAGTAGGTTCCAACTATGGGTAACCTAAACAATAAGTTATCATAGCACAAATAATTAAACATGCTTACTGCATTAATTTGATTAACATCAAATTACAACAACAAGAAGAAGATTTATTTACATGCCTATTTATTTTTGAAAAATAATTACAATTAATCATACTTTATGTTATTTACCAATTTCCATCAAGAAAAATATAATAAACAAGGAAAGCATAGATATCACACTATCTAGAAAATCAAGAGGCAATAACATACGATCAATACCAATTTATTAATCTATATCAAATATTTATTATGTCAATTCCATTGTGATTCAGAGGGATAAATCATGCTAGCATTACGATTGTACGTAAAATAATATAGAGAAGAAATGAATCACCTACCTCAAAAGGTTTTTGACATTATTTATATGAGAATGATCCACACAACGGATTATGATCACCTCCCCCATGAAAACTGCATCCACCCGAGGACACCGCAGTACGACTGCACCAACCGACACCCAAAAAAACTCCATTAGAAGCATGGATATCACATGACATAACATGGAAAGGAGAAATGGGAGAATAAGGATCGAAGAAAACACAGGAATGGAGGTAGATCATACCTTCTATTGATGACATATCGACACTAGTATCTTGCACCAAAATAGGGGGTGCGCATGCAGTAGGAAGAAACTTCAAGGGGAAACGATCCAAGGATTAAGGTTTGATAGCACTGCACCTATGGGAAGAAATAAAGGTTCAGGCATCTCTCACCAGGTAACCAGAAGGTAAAACAAGGGAGGAAGATATCTCATCCCTTTAAAAGATTTAATGGAGCAGCGGTTTAAGATACGCTGAATTTTCCATTAAAAGGGGATCTCATTAAACCATGCGGTTTGACCAAGTAAAGGAATATCGAGCCTTGGGAAAATTAATATAGGAGTTTTGGGATTTTAATAGGCCATAAATCCCTTAAAATGATGCCTCAAATGCGTTTTTCATCAAAGAAAACACTAAATGGGAGAAAGTGTAGGAAGCTGGAACCACTGCACACCTATCGACATCTAGAAATATTGTACACCTACTGACATCTGGAAACATTGTACACCTACCGATGCCTAGAAACAGTGTACACCTACTGACGTCTGGAAACAGTGTACACCTACCGACGCTTGGAAACACTGTACACCTACTGACCCCTGGAAACACTATACACCTACTGACGTCTGGAAACATTGTACACCTACCGACGTCTAGAAATACTATACACCAACCAATGTTTGGAAACACTGTACACCTACCGACGTCTAGAAACAATGTACACCTACTAACGTCTGGAAACATTGTACACCTACCGACACCTGGAAACACTGTACACCTACCGACACCTGGAAACATTGTACATCTACTGACGCCTAGGAATAGTGTACACCTACTGACATCTAGATTCACTATACACCTACCGATGTTTAGAAATATTATAAACCTACCAATGGCTGGAAACAGTGTACACCTACCAATGGATGTAAACACTGTACACAAAACTGGAAACACTATTCATAGAACTATAAATTTGAAAAGGTGTTGAGGATAATCCACCTTGACCTCCCTAAAACCCTCAAATACCAAATTTCAACAAAGGAATCGACTACAGAGGTTTGGGCCATTACAATTTGGGTCTTGGCCCATGATCAGTGGGCTTTTAGGGGATTTTATTTTAAGTTGACTTTGTGCATTTTTGTATGACCTTTGGGTGTATCTTTCCATAGGTATTTGTACCGCATATCTATGTTTCCCTTGTATGATTTTCTTTTTATTAATAAATTTTCAGGTCTTAGAATTGGGTCTCCAAGTCAATCCATGGGGGAACCATCTTGATATATATATTCATCTCTATATGTATTGTTAATATATTATAAACACACACGTATATATTTATATATATATTGTTAATAAAAATATATTATTATTAATATTTTATATATAAAAAAATATATATCTATATTATATATTATATAAAAATATATATATTGTTAATAATAATAAATAAAAATATATTATTAATATATTATAAACATACATATATTTATGTGTGTATGTATATACTATTAATATATTATAAATATTCATATATATATGTATTTTTAATAAAAATATTTTATTAATAATATATTATATATAAAAATATTTTTAATAATAATAAATAATAAAATATTATTAATATATTATAAACACACACACATATACATAAATATTATTAGCTGCATTTTCTTAAAAAGATGGCTAATTTAGCCATGTTTTCAAGAAAACATTGCTAAATTAAAAATTACTAACATTTCATAACGTTGCTAAAACACACACACACTTATATTTATATATATTGTAAATAAAAATATATTATTATTAATATTTTATATAAAAAATATATATATTTATGTTATATATTATATATAAATATATTTATTTATTTATATTTATATATATATATATATATTGTTAGTAATAATAAATAAAAATATATTATTAATATGTTACAAACATACATATATTTATTATATATATTGTTAATAAAAATATATTATTATTAATATATTATATAATAAAAAATATATTCTTTTTTATGTTTTATTTAACAAAAAATACACACACGCATATATATATATATATATTGTTAATAACAACAAATAAAAATATATTACAGATTTATTATAAACACATATATAATTATGTATATATATATTGATAATATATTATAAACACACACACAGAAATATTTATATATATTGTTAATAAAAATATATTATTATTAATATTTTATATAATAATGTATATATATATTATTATATATAATATATATATATATATACTGTTAATAATAATAAATAAAAATATATTATTAATATGTTATAATCATACATGTATTTATTTATATATATACATTATTAATATATTATAAACATATATATACATATATACTGTTAATAAAAATTTGTTATTAATAATATATTATATAAAAATATATATATTTACATTATATATTATATAATAAACAATATATTTTTTTATTAATAATAAATAAAAAATATTATTAATATATTATAAACACACACACAAATATATATATATACACACACATAAATATTATTAGCTATGTTTTCCTAAAAACATGGCTAAATTAGCCACATTTTCAAGAAAATGTTGCTAAATTAAAAATTAACAACATTTTAAAATGTTGCTAAAAACATGGCTAATTTAGCTACGTTTTCAAGAAAACGTTTCTCACTTAAAAATTAGAAATATTTTAAAATGATGCTAAAAATGTGGCTGATTTAGCCACATTTTCTAGAAAACATTACTAAATTCAACATTAGAAATTTTTTGAGAAAACATAGCTAAAAAACATTGCTAAATGTAAAATTTTATACAACGAATTTTTTTAAGGATGTAGGTGGAAAGGATGTTGATCCTAAGTAATTTAGGAAATTCATTGGATACATGTTTTATTTAAAAGCCTCTATACTAGACTTGGTTTAAGTTGTTACCCTTTGTGCTAGATTTCAAAGTGCACCAAAAATGTCACATCTTTTGGATGGAAAAAGAATTCTCAAATACATTAAGGGAACTATAAATTATGAGATAATGTATGATACACTACCACAAATGTGGTCAAGAGAAGCACTCGGGTTTTATCAGCGCTAATCAGAAAGCGTTGATAAAAGTGGGACTTTTATCGGCACTAGAAAAAAAACGCTGATAAATCTACCCTTTATTAGCACAAATATTAGCATTGATAAAGTCATCCCTTTATCAGTGCTAATAAAAAGAACTGATAAAAAATAAGACTTTATTGGTGCTAATAATAGTGCTGATAAAAGTTTTTAGTAGAAAATATTATTAATTTATATAAAAATATTTTAATTATATTCAAAAATAATGTTTATATGTATACATTAAATAAAAAATGCATGTTTATTATGTTTATTATGTTTGTGTTTTATTTATGTTTATTATGTTTATTAGTTTTAGTTATATCTTTATTATATATTTATTATAATATATATTTATAATATTATATATAAATACTTTTTAATATATATATATATATATATAAATACTTATTATATATATATATATATATAAATTTATGTTTCCAAATGAATGGGTCAATTGATGTCTACGTTCATATTATCATGAATATATGTTCATTGTTTACCCTAATATTGGTCATATATACTATAGTACTATATATATTTGGTGTATTCATTCATTTCCTATATATATAAACATTTATATTCTCATAAATACTAAAAACCACAATAAATGTATTTAAATAAACAATAAATGTATTTATTATATTTAAAAATATAAATATTTAGTTATATATAATTATATACTTTTTAAATATATTATATATAATTATAATTATATATAACTAATTAAATATAAATATGTTTAAATAATTATAAAATTACAAAATATTTTTTTTAAATGATAAATATATATTTATGAATACCTTTTGAATATATCTATTTATAAATATATGTCTTTAATGAATATATACACAGACATAGACATATATATATATATATATATAAATACTTATGAAATTAAACTTAAAAATAATATATCAATTTATATTTATATATATTTAATTATAATTTAAATTATAAAATTTTATATATATATATTTAATTATAATTTATACACAAACACAAATATAAATATTTATATTTATATTTATATTTATATATTTAATTATAATTTAAATTATTAAATAATAAATATATTTATTATATATATTTATAAAATTATAAATTTAATAAATATATTGGTTGTAATTTTATAATTATGAATAAATGGTATGTTTTATCAGTGTTAATTAAAAATTTCTGATAAAACATACATTTATCAGCGCTAAAAATGTGTTGATAAAGGCATGTTTTATCAGTGCTTTCAGTTGTAGCCCAAATAAAAAATCCTTTTATCAGCACTAAAAAGGTGCTAATAAAGGCATATTTTATCAGTGCTTTCAATTTTAGCATTGATAAAACATACTTTTATTAGCGCTTTTTATCTAGCGTTGATTGTGTAGCCGAGTTTTATAAATAAACCCTAACTTTCTCCTCTTTCCTTACACACCTCAAGCTCTCACGGAAGCTAATCCATGTCGTCACCACCGCTACCGCCGCCTCCTCTCCTCCCTTCTCTTCTGCCTCCTCCTCCTCCTCGGTTGTTGATTCCTCCACCGTTGTGAACTGAACTTTGTCTTGCAGCTTGCCTCTACCATGCCTCTCCTCCACTAGTGGATCTCCTCTACCACACCTCCCCTTCGATGCGGCTCTCCTCTGCCATTACCTCTCCTCTGTCACACCTCTTCTCCATTCCACCTCTCCTACACCACGAACGCACCTCTGCCACATACTGAACCACACCTTCACAGTTAGTTTTTTCCTCTTTCTCATTGGGTTCACTTATTATAGTTTGATATTTATGGTGATGTTGTGAATTGTACGGGCTAAACACCCCACTAAAAATCATGGATGTTGGTGGTCCTTGTTTGCTCACTAGTTATATTTGGTAAAATTTAATTTTCCTATACCATATTTTGAATTGGTTGATTTAAAAATCTTCAATTCAATGTGGGTTTTTATCATGGTAGAATATAAATATTTTTATTGCTTTAAACTTATGAATTTAAGTGGGTGAAATGTATTGTAGTGTTATTATTAGCCTAATATTTTGTTTCCTATATCAAATTATGACACAGTTGAATATATATTTTGATGGTATAATTATATGTGGTAAGACTACTCCATAAAAATATTTTAGGATTCAGTAATATTTGAAGAATTTTCTTAAGCTTGAAACTCAATTTTAGAATTTTATTAAATAAGTGGAGAATGAGCTAGAAGTTACAATATTCGGGAAATGTATTGTAAAAGGGGGATCCTATCAACTATAAATGTGATGAAAGGAATATTCCAATAATGTAATAGAAGATTTATTAATGATTCCCCGTGATTATAAAAATTAGTAGAGAATATTTCCATGAAAACAGTAGTACTAAACCTTTCTTTCCACTCCAGGAATAATTGAAAGGATAAATTATTATAATAAGTGTCATTATTTTACCAAATACTATTACAATAGGTATCAAAGGAAGTGAAGTTTATATTTTTTTACATAAATATAATTTTTTGAGGGTGATAATTTACTATAAAGTGACACACTTATTTCATAAGGTAGAGGATTTATCAAAGACTCTATATTTTTCCTTTATGATGAGTGTTTCCTTTATATTTTTTGTGAAATGGGTAGTAGGAATCATGATGAATCCAAGAATCTATTGGTCCATTAAATGTGGAGTAGGAAACATGATGTGATAGTGTTTTGGATTCATAATAGTAGTGTAAAAAAATTAATAGTGGGAGATTTTCAGGATTTAATTGAGAATTGGTGTTGGTATTGAATTTATTGTAAATGTTTTAATATTGGATTTATTGGATATAGGTTAGTATTGGATTTATTGGTAACATGTTGGTGATGGATTTATTAGAAAAAATGTAATAAAACTATGTTTTATAATCATGGATAGTGATAAATTTATTTTCAATATATGTTGATTATTGGTGTTGGATTTATTATCAACACATGATTGGTTATTGGATGTTGTTCTAGAAGTAGATGTTTGGAATGATATATGGTTGTTATAAAAGTTATTATAAAATAATTATTTGATATTTTTTGGAAGTTATTCTATAAGAGGGGATGCAAATTTTCAAAATAATAATTCTGGAATTTTGATAATGCAATTGAATTGGATGGAGTTCATTTGATAAATTTCAGAAGTTTAAAAATACCATAGAATGAGTATAATGTAGGACCCCGGGACACCCTGAGAGGGGAGGGGTGAATCAAGGTGTCAAATTTTTCTTCTTAAAGTTTTGGATCTTGTTCCCACGTTGGTAGGAACCCGTTAAACCTATATTATGGATATGATTAGTAATGAAACATTCACATGCAGAGAGATGACACAGCTATTTTTACTTGGTTCACCACTAAGGGCTACGTCCAAGGAGCATACGCCGACAGGTTGTCGGTCGTACCAAAATCCACTATGCTTCACTAGCTGTAGATTACAAATGTTTGGGTACAGTCACTCTGTCCTAGGCTCACTACCTTTACAAAAGTTTATGGATAGCTCACTGCGTCCCTCGGGTCACTCCTGTTGACTCCCCCTGGCTCACTGCCGTTGGTGAAGTCTCACTCAGTTTATAGACGTGAAGGTCTCTTCAATAGATGTGCATTGAAGTTCTTTGTCTCCTGTTCAGCATGAGACTTTGCTTGCATCAGGGTTCAAAGTTGATGCTCTTTTTAGTTCAATCCTTCTTCTTTAGTGCAATGACTGAATGCACTAGATCCCCTTGTCTTTGTTTGCCTGAATCACAATCACTTATGTGATTTCTCAATAAATGATTCCCAGCTTACTTGTCATCATCAGAATCAGTTCACCACGTATGCATGAGATCATGCATGTATCATTTAGATTTCTTCTTCAATCTCACTTTGCACCGAATGTATCGGGTAATCTCCTGGCTTTCGTGCAGCTCCAAACAGACCAGCAGGCTTCAGCAATACCCGGCGCGCTTCTCCAAGCCAGGCGCACAAGTCCCAATATAGCGTGAAAGTCTCACTATGGCACTCAAGTCTCCGACGCGTAGGTCCAAGCTGGCGCGCAAGTATCACCAAACCACCTACGTAACACTGCCTTCCTAAACTTCTAACCTACGCGACTTACTTCCTTTCTCTCCCAAACCGCCTTGGGCGCGCAGCCAACAACTGGCGCACAGCTTCAGATAATTGCACGCAAGTCCACCTACGCAACCACACAATACTTGCGCGACTTCCACACCTGTGTGATGGGAGCTCTGATTTTTCTAAGTGTTGAACTCCATGATAAATGAGGAGGGGTCGACCTGTATTTATAGGAAAACTCGACCCCCTGCGCGGCGGCGCGCAAGTCACTCCTTGGCACGCAAGTCTCGGCGCGCAGCTCATCTCCCCTAGCCTCTATTGCACAACTCACTTGCGCGACCCAACCAATACTTGTGCGACCTTCTTTCCTTAGCCATATTTTGATGTTCTGTTCTTGGAAAACAATAGGTGCGCAAGTTCCAATCCTCCTAGGTACCAGCGCGCAAGTTCTTTCACGGCGCGCAAGTCCACTTGCGCGACCTAACCAACACTTGCACAACCCTTATCCCTTTTCCATATTTTGATGTTCTGATCCTCAAAAACATATGGTGCGCAAGTTTCCTCTCCTTGAAGTGTACGGCCCCCAAGTCCCTTTGCCAAAATCACTCTTCTTCATTTGTTGATTTTGAGGCCCTGAAATTTGGCAAACACTGGAAAATGGCGCCACCTTGTATCTGCTCTTTTTGTACCACCTCCAGATCATTCATTCCTGTTTCGACGTTCTTGAATCAAACATAGATCGTTGACCACAACTCTTGAACTCGACATTCCATCATGAAATCCCTTTTGTCAACAAATTTGTATGTTGTTTGTTTGCTTTGTCAACAAGAACAATCACCTCAAAAACACTTCTTCTCGGTGATTTGAATCCTTCATCAACTCTTCTGTTGTCATCAAAAACTCCACTATCGTGATATGTATTCTATGAAGGAACATCTTTAGAACCATCATCTTCTGATAAAATGTTATGTGCATGGCCATCTCATAATTTCAATCTCTGCATGGCCATCTCAGAAGTCCAATCCGTGGAACATTTTTTTCTTCATCAACTGTTATGATCTACTTCATGAAAACCATATGATTCAATTCATCAAGAAGTCTCCTGCATGGTTCTCATGCAATCATGAGTAATTGCATGGTGTTCATCAAAAACCCATGGTTCTTATGCAATAAGGATTAATTGCATGGTCTTCATCCAAAACCCCATTCTTCTTTAATCATCCTCATATGGATTACTCCTCACATTCTTCATTGTTGTAAACAATGTATCACCTTTGACACATGTTCTTTGAACTTATGATTAGTACAATAATCGTCTGAATTTACATTCTTCCACTTTATCAGAGTACTTCATGATATCCTTCATTTTGATCTTCCATTCCTCCATTTCATTGGAGTACTTCTTGATCTCCTTCATTTTGATCTTTATTGAAAACTATTGACAACAAATACAACCTTATACACAAAGTGTTTCCAATAATCTCCCCCTTTGTATTTTGTTGTCAATACCTTATACATCTTCTAAAATGAATTTGTCAATGTCAAAATGAGAATCTTCTCTTAAATCAAATTTTCTTTTCAAACATTCATTTCACTTTCTCTCCCCCTTATTGAAATGAAATATAAAGTTCATGGTAGGGAGGGTATCAATATATACTTAAGAAATGTTTCATTAATCATTTCACTTTAAGTCTACTTGAGCAATGCTTGATGTAGAAAACAAGAGGATTTGATTAAGTCAACAAGGTTGTCTATTATTCACAGATCATGATACCAACATGAGATGAGAACTCATGTATTTTGTCTTCAAGGGTTTACCAATTTTATTTCAGGTAGAAGAAAATCAAATGTGATAGGGAATAATCAACCTGAAACTCCTGCACTCACATCAGCAAACAGATTAAAAACATTCAAGTGGGCAGGATAAGTGACCTTGGGGCACATCCATTCATCTTACGTCACTGATCAATTCAGTTACTCCCCCTTTGTATAATGATCTTTGATCTGAGTAATCAGGGGATAGAGATTGAGAAATGGCATACCTTATCCATTGACATTTTCTTCAAGAAATTCACAGAGTAACTGCATTGGAGTCCAACTGAAGTTGATATTGATTAAAACAGTGGTTTTGGAAGTTTCTTCATTTTTCTCCCCCTCAAGGGAAACAATCCTTATCATCTTCATCAAGAGTGATCCTTCATTATCTTAATCTTTGAATATCAATTGAAGAATCTACCAAGGATGGAAACTTCTTCAGCTTGGCTATCAAGAGTTGACATTATTCACTACTTCTCAGGTTCTCCCCCTGAGATCATGTTTCACCTTCAATTCCCTGCATTATTAGCACAAATACAATACACAAATGATTACGGGAATAAGTTGGTTCCTCCTTGATTCATAAACAAGACCTGTATGGTTGAGGTTCTTTTCTCAACCAAGTTCCTCTATTCACTCCAGTCTTCATGCCTTCACATTTGAACATATGTTCTGACATCTGTTGGTGTGGCATGGATTTCATCACATTCTCTTCTACTTTGTGTGGGGAATTGTTCTGCTTAACAGCCATTATGAATGATACATTCTTACTCTTCTTAAGGACTTCTTCTTTCTCTGGTATTAAGGTTAGGAAACCTTTTGAAATGTGACCAGATTTCTTACATCTCTCACACATAACTTCTTTGACACGTGTGATTCTCTTGGTTTTCAATCTCTCATGAAATCTGTCTTCATCACGTGAAATTTTTCTTTTTCCTTTGTCACCAGCCTTAGCCTTTTCATCTTCAAGATTCCTCATTCTTTTAAAATCTTCTGGCCAAATGACCAACAAGTCATTTGGAACTGTTTCAGCTGGTTTGGATCTTCCACATGGGTTCATCTGAGTTTCATCCCACTTTGTTTTTCTTTTGGATGAATGACCCATCAATTTAATGGATCTAAAATCCTAGGGCTTCTCATCTCCCCTACTTGAGATCTTCTTGGGAAAATGTGTGTTCACAAAATTCTTCTGATTTCTTCCCAAGGTACTTTCTTCATGCTTAGCCGGCATCGGAGGTCTTATTTTCTTATCAATAGTGAAATCATGTTGATATGGGCATGTGCCTGCCTTGTGACCGTTGCCGTTGCATATATCACCGATGTTATCAAGAATTCCAAATCTGTTTGTGGTAAACAGATGCTTCTGGACCTACAGATGTTTCTTCTTCTTCTATGGATTCCTTCCCTTTGATATAGGCTTTACCTGTACTTTTCCATGTAAGGTATTATAAAAACAATCCAGTGCACAGTGCCCAAATCTGTTGCAGCACCAACATTGACCCAAAAATCTTTTCTTCTTTGTATTTTCTGTATGAGGTTGTTGGGCCTTCTTCTTAATTATTTTGTGCTCTATTTGAGAAACCAACTTCCTCCTTTTTCTTATCATCCACCCTAGACATGGTGGAAGGTTTATTCTTCTCACCTTTCCTCATCCATACTTGTTTAGAACTTTTATTCCAACCTGTACTGATTGTAGGAACGTATTTAGAAACATGAGTACAAGATGGTTTGGATGGTACCTTCACTTTCTCAGTTGCTTGTGATAGATCAATGAGTGAAGTCATGATATTCTTATCACATGTTGGAGGTATTTCGTCAATAGAATCCTCCAATGAGCATTGAGTACCAGCAGCAACTAATTCTTGATGTGGATAATCAAGAGTTGTCATAATCTTCTTGTCACATGTTGGAGGTATTTCAGCTTTAGATTTCTCCAACGAACATTGAGTATAAGCATCACTCATTTCATTATTTTTTGAAGTCTCAATATGTGTATTCTCAATCTTGGTCAACCGGGCTTCCAATTTTTGACCCTCAATATTGAGAATGATCTTCTGATCTTCAATCATGATCATCTTCTCTTCACAAGTCTTCTTCAATATTTCAACCTCATCTTCATGCATCTTAACTTTGTTTTGTAACAAAGAGTCAATTTCCTTGAATTTAATGGAAGTTTCTTCCAAACAATAACTCCTAACTTCATTGCTCTTCTTCAGCTCAGCTTCAAGTACATGGATATTTTCTTTTAGAGTCTTATTGACTTCCTCTTTTTCTTCAAAGACTTTCACCTGTTTGGTGAGCTTCATACTTTCTATAACTTTTCTTTCCAACCCCTTTTTCATATTGTAAAATTCCCTTTCTAATCGAGTGATCTCAACCTGCATAGATTGGAATAGGCTACAAATAATAGCAACCCTTTCTTCAGTAATATCATGCAGATATGTTTTGAGTTTTTCCTGAAAGCTTGAATTAGGGATGTCATCCTTTCCTTTGGAAGAATTCTGAGCCACCTGCTCGATACTTTCCAAGCCTGATATTTCTTAATTATTAGAATGGCATGGAGAACAAGACATTGAATCTTCTTTGGATATGAGGGACTTATTTAGCTACTTCTTCTCTTTCTTTTTCCTATTTGTCATGGTCTTGCTAGATGTAGACTTCTCCTCAGAAATGACTGAATATTCATCAAGACTGCTCTTCATTTTTGACCTTAGGAAAGAAACTCAAATCCTCTTCTGAATAAAATTACTGGAGAATATCCAACATACATCAACCTCCCTCTGATACCACTTGTAGGACCCCGGGACACCCTGAGAGGGGAGGGGTGAATCAGGGTGTCAACTTTTTCTTTTTAAAGTTTTGGATCTTATTCTCACGTTGGTAGGAACCCGTTAAACCTATATGATGGATATGATTAGTAATGAAACATTCACATGCAAAGAGATGACACAGCTATTTTTACTTGGTTCACCACTAAGGGCTATATTCAAGGAGCATACGTCGACAGGTTGTCGGTCGTACCAAAATCCACTATGCTTCATTAGCTGTAGATTACATATGTTTGGGTACAGTCACTCTGTCCCAAGCTCACTACCTTTACAAAAGTTTAGGAATATCTCTCTGCGTCCCTCGGTTCACTCCCGTTGACTCCCCCTGGCTCACTGCCGTTGGTGAATTCCCACTCAGTTTATAGACGTGAAGGTCTCTTCAATAGATGTGCATTGAAGTTCTTTCTCTCCTGTTCAGCATGAGACTTTTCTTGCATCAGGGTTCAGAGTTGATGCCCTTTTTAGTTCAATCCTTCTTCTTTAGTGCAATGACTGAATTCACTAGATCCCCTTGTCTTCGTTTTCCTGAATCACAATCACTTATGTGATTGCTCAATAAATGATTCCTAGCTTACTTGTCATCATCAGAATCAGTTCACCATGTATGCATGAGATCATGTATGTATCATTTAGATTTCTTCTTCAATCTCACTTTGCACTGAATGTATCGGGTAATCTACCGGCTTTCGTGCAGCTCCAAACAGACCAGCGGGCTTCAGAAATACCCGACGCGCTTCTCCAAGCCAGGTGCATAAGTCCCAATACGGTGTGAAAGTCTCACTACAGCGCACAAGTCTCCGGCATGCAGGTCCAAACTGGCGTTCAAGTATCACCAAACCACCTGCGCGACACTGCCTTCCTCAACTTCTAACCTGTGCGACTTACTTCCTTTCTCTCCCAAACCGCCTTGGGCGTACAGCCAACAACTGGCGCACAGCTTCAGATAATGGCGCGCAAGTCCACCTACGCGACCACAAAATACTTGTGTGACTTCCACACCTGCGCGATGGGAGCTCTGATTTTTATAAGTGTTTAACTCCGTGAGAAATGAGGAGGGTTCGACCTGTATTTATAGGCAAACTCGACCCCCTGCGCGACGGCGCGCAAGTCACTCCTTGGCACGCAAGTCTCGGTGTGCAGCTCATCTCCCCTAGCCTTTGTCGCGCAACTCACTTGCGCGACCCAACCAATACTTGCGCGACCTTCTTTCCTTAGCCATATTTTGATGTTCTGTTCTTGGAAAACAATAGGCACACAAGTTCTAATCCTCCTAGGTACCGGCACGCAAGTTCTTTCACGGCGTGCAAGTCCACTTGCGCGACCTAACCAACACTTGTGTGACCCTTATCCCTTTGCCATATTTTGATGTTCTGATCCTCAAAAACATATGGCGTGAAAGTTTCCTCTCCTTCAAGTGTATGTCACGCAAGTCCCTTTGCCAAAATCACTCTTCTTCATTTGTTGATTTTAAGGCCCTGAAATTTGTCAAACACTGGAAAATGGCGCCACCTTGTATCTGCTCTTTTTGTACCGCCTCCAGATCATCCATTCCTCTATCAACGTTCTTGAATCAAATATAGACCATTGTCCACAACTCTTGAACTCGAAATTCCATCATGAAATCCCTTTTGTCAACAAATTTGTATGTCGTTTGTTTTCTTTGTCAACAAGAACAATCACCTCAAAAACACTTCTTCTCGGTGATTTGAATCCTTCAGCAACTCTTCTGTTGTCATCACAAACTCCACTATCGTGATATGTATTCTTTGAAAGAACAGCTTTAGAACCATCATCTTCTGATACAATGTGATGTATATGGCCATCTCATAATTTCAATCTCTGCATGGCCATCTCAGAAGTCCAATCCCTGGAACATTTTCTTCTTCATCAACCGTCATGATCTACTTCATGAAAATCATATGATTCAATTCGTCAAGAAGTCTCCCGCATGGTTCTCATGCAATCATGAGTAATTGCATGGTGTTCATCAAAAACCCATGGTTCTTATACAATAAGGATGAATTGCATGGTCTTCATCCAAAACCCCATTCTTCTTTAATCATCCTCAGATGGATTACTCCTCACATTCTTCATTATTGTAAACAATGTATCACCTTTGAAACATATTCTTTAAACTTATGATTAGTACAATAATCGTCTGAATTTCCATTCCTCCACTTCATTGGAGTACTTCATGATCTCCTTCATTTTGATCTTCCATTCCTCCATTTAATTGGAGTACTTCTTGATCTCCTTCATTTTGATCTTCATTGACAACTATTGACAACAAATACAACCTTATACACAAAGTGGTTCTAACATATAAGTGTTACACCATGAGTAGAGTTCCTAGAAAAATGACAAATGAATAATAATCCTTTTATATATTAAATTATGTAGGCCAATTTTTAAATGAAATGGAAAAGTGTAGAGAACCTTATAGTGATACATGAAGTTCACATGTACCGATGTGTAAGGTACTTCTAGAAGAAAATATGATGTCATGGAGATGGATAATAGAGTTTTGGATGGTTTTGGGAAGAAATTATAGAAATTATATATATATAGGATATAATTAACATCCTAACACCCTAATTCACTCTGATAAATCTACATCATTTTATGGTTGGTTTCATGAGGAATAATTCACACCATGTATAGGTAACCATGAGAATTAACATCCAAGATGTTTTGAAGGTGACTAGTTGATCACACTATGGGAGATAGAATATCAATATTCATGAAATTTTTAATGGGAATATAGACATTTCCATTTATATATAAGATTTTTTCATGTAATGGTAATAATGGCCACACTATGAGGTGAATGTGTAAGAGTTATTCATGTCATGGAGAGTTTATACATTTTGTGAAGTGGATTAGGAATAACTTGGTGGTTCTACCTACTTTGTGATTTCCATTCTATATAGGAAATCTTAGTATGAATGATTAAGTATACTTGGAGTCCATATGAACACACTATTATGGAGAAATTCATGTTGTCATGTTCTAGTAAAAGGATAATTATGAGATATTCTACATAACATGTTTTTTCTGTGTGAGCTATGAAATTTTTAGGTTAAAAATTACAATCTATAATAAAGAGTATCACACCATGTAGTATATTAATCTTGATACTTTGGTTTCATAATATAATGAGATTCAGATGGTGATGAAAATGTTCATTCCCAAAAGTATTCAAGTGAATATATGTTACAAACTAACACGGTTCGACATGACATGCCACCCAAGATGCCTCGGTATAAGGCCTGAAGCCCATTGCAGATCACCATGGGTTAGCGATAACCAAATGGGTATCGACATACATAACTATGGGAATGATTTCACCCTAAAAGATAATAACTAAAATCACTTAAAAAAGGATTAAAATAAGTAATAACATGCCTAGAAAGTATGAGTCCATTACAATCTCCCCCTATAAGGACTTATCATCCTTGAGAAGTGTCTCTAGAGGTCTTGCTCGACCATCTTGGGCCACTGAACCTGTGCATCAGACTCCCGATTCTAATATTCTTCTTGAATATTCCCATGATTCAAAAAAACTCAAATGCTAGGTGGAATCTTCCTTCTCAATACCTTTTCAATCCAATCAATAATTCATAGTATATGTTTCTCAAATGATGTCTAAATAATAACAAGTTTTCTTAATTTCCCAAGTGTAGATGTCTAAATAAAACTTCATTATGATTTGTCACATGATTCAACCCATGAAATAAGTAACAAGCCATACTAGTTCCCATCAAAATGTTTCCTTAACAACCCAAGCCTCACTCTATAGGTTTACATCATTGATTCATTCTTGATCTCCTCTAATCTAAGCCCTTACATGAGTATCTATCATCTACCAGTGCAGCTCAGCCACTTATGCACACACACAAAACCAACCACCTCTACCTACGGGTTAGGTTCACCTACACACCACTCCCAATGTGCACTAAGAAATTCCATCACTACCAAAACATAAGCATGAACATATCTCAATGTCAGCTGAATATTGACACTCACAATCATTTCCAACAACTCCCATACATGCTCACATCACTGAACCCAATGGAATAACTCAAGGACCCATCCACTTACCCAAACAAGACTCTTACAATTTGACTCTCCATATCCTCACATGGGATTGTTAGTTACCTAAAAAATTATAAGATTTTCATGAACCACAACTAATCATTACTCAAATTACAAACTATCATGATGAGCTAACACCCATAACGAATTTCCAAACTTGGGTTTCATCACCACGCTACTCATACATTGATAGGTCATAGATCGTTCCCCAAACGAACTGATTATCTCACACACCTACAACACAATGACTTAGGGTTCTCTTATTTACCACATTACAGAGGCCTTTCTCCATGAATAAATTATGTCTTTTTCAAATTTGAATTTTTATGGATTCTATTAAAAGTAAAAAAAAATTAAAGTATTTTTAATTATCATTTTTAAAAACTTTGTGTATATTTAATAACTTTTTATTAGGAACTATTTATAATAATTTTTTCAATAGTAATCTATTTCCCTTCAAAAAAAATTAAATATAATTTTCACTTTAAAGTTTTAAAATTTTGTTGTGAAAAGTTTTGTATTTTCACTTATATTTATCGTCTTAGGACTTTTTTCCATGTAGTGATATTTTAGTCACAATTTATATGTTATTATGATATGATTTATTTTTAAAAATGAGAATTATAATATTATATGATTTATTAAGTTCGTTTTATGTGATTTTTTTTTGAATTATTTAAGAAAACAATTATTTTTATATTTCAAGTATTCTTCCCACTCTCTCTCCTTTATATCCCCCATAACTCTACTCTTCTCTATTTCCCATAGGTTTCTCCTTCTCCTAGGAACTGAAATTCATTTTTCATGAGGATTTAGGGATTTAGATTTTTTGAGTATTTTCCATGGAAGGTGACATGTTGTGTATTGGTTACCATTATTAAAGCAGGTGTTTCTTTTCTATTCCTTTATTTTATAATTCATGGAATGTGTATAATTTATAAATTTATTTTCAATTAAAGTATAGTAATTTATGGGTTCTTGGGTGAAATTATAAATTTATTTCTTAAATTCTAAGCTTGGCATAAGGGGTTTTTCATAATAATTTCATGTACTATTTTTAAATTAGATTATTTCTCCTGAAAATCATATTTTAAAAGGTTTATAGGGTCATTTAAGTTTTTTTTATAGTAAATTTAGGTCTTATGAATTTTATGGATTTTCAAAGAAATTTTTCATGTGCTTGCAGAATGTTTTGGAAAGAAAAAGGGATTTTTTTTCAAGTTCTTCCAAAATCATTGAAATGATGAGACTTTAAAGAAGGGGATTGAGAATCTAAATACTAATATGGTTTTTATGTGAAGACCCATTTTTTCACTTTAAAAAGTAAGTGGTTTATTTCTCATTTGATCCTCAATGATTTCCTCTATACTTGTTTCACTAGTTATGGGTTATTGATTATTTATATGATGGATGTATGATGTGAAAAGGGGATGTTATATCTGACGGGGTTGGAGGTGAGGCGTGAGACATTTTTTTTTATAATTATCTTGATTTATTTCTCACCTCCATGGTTTTTTGTTTGTGTTAAATTGGGTGTCTATGTGGGAGGTCTTGATTCATGCTACCCTAGTTAGTACACACACTTCTATGGTCCCCCTAGTTGTGTTTAAGACAAGGCTAGTGGGAAGGTTCCATTATGATGAGTTAAGTATGGTTTAATTGGGTGGATCATGTTATTGTTGGATGAAACATATATTGGATGTTGGTCCATGTATTTATAGTACCATTTTGGATCTTCATACACTAGTACATAGGGTATATCCCATGACATTTTGTTCCTTGATCGGTGGTTCTATATAGAGGATTAAATTATTATATTGATTGCGTCCCCCTTATGCTCATTTTATTAGTGTAACTATTAATATTAGCTTTCTTTACTATTATATTGTTCTTTGATCACAAAGTTCCCTTATTCATTGTGAATTTATTTTATCCAGTTGATATGGGTTCTTTATGAGATAATTAATGTTTGATTTTAAATTGGAAAACAAATTTATTTATTATGAGATGGGTAGTACCTATATTTCCCACCAATGAATTGGGTAAAATATTATATGTCATGATATATAAATGTTATGTGAATAGGTTAGTAAGTATATAGGTTCAAAAAGGGTGAGTGTGATTGCGTTAACCTTTACTCATAATAATACATGTGAATAAGTTATCAAGTTGTTATTTTCATGGGTGAGTGTGATGGTGTTAATCTCTAATCATAAATATAAATGTGAATATGGTTTTGAGTAGC
Source organism: Viscum album (assembly GCA_963277665.1). Classification (NCBI taxonomy): domain Eukaryota; kingdom Viridiplantae; phylum Streptophyta; class Magnoliopsida; order Santalales; family Viscaceae; genus Viscum; species Viscum album. The sequence goes on from OY728126.1 coordinate 897,265,542, forward strand.
TAGTGGGGGGTCAGAACACTGAAAAAAGAGTTCACCCACTAGTGATGGGTTGTCCAGTCCATAAGGTTGATGGGAAGAACACTGAAAACTAGTGATCAGAGAAATATGGGAGGTGTCATGAGACATATAATGTGTGTGACCATCAATGATTTTTATTGTCTAGACAGAGGTAAGTGACAATGACATATAGTGATTTTGTTAGGGGTTCAATTTTAAAATGATTCAAGTGTTTTAATATGTTTCTTAAAAAATTATATGTGTTCAACATATCCTTTTTGGGTTTTAAATTGCTTTAAAATGGTTTTAAAAAGAATTGAGGTTTTGAGAAAGGATGTTTGGAACTAATTGGTTTATTTTAAAAAGGGTTTTTTATTTTAAAGAGGGATTTGTATAAATGGTTGGTTTTTTAATGGGATTTCAATTGTGATTTTATAAATAGTTTTCAAATGAGATTTAAAGTCTATAACTTTTTTAGTCGTGGTTAATTTTTATATTAATGTTTTGTGTATTTATTTTGTTAAATATTAATATCATCCAATCAAATATGATGTATATGAATAAAGAATGGATGGATTTAAATCATCTGACAAAAGATTATGAAGATAGAGTGAAAGGGTTCATCAAGTTTGAAAAAGATCATGCATATGATCCTTCTCAAATCATTTTTTTGTGTTTACACTATTGTTATTCAAGACAAGTTAGTCCAAAGGAGTTAGAAGAACAATTGATCTTTCACATAATAGATCGAACTTATAAATGTTGGAATAAACATGGGGAAAAGGTGAATGTAGCTAGTGACTGGGATAACACTGCTTTTTTATGGATCATTTGATATGATTATAGGCGTGGACAATGAAGAAGACCATATCAAGGATGTGATTACAGATGTGCGTGATGATGAAGATCATATTAAGGAAATGACAAGGACAGTTGAATATGAACTTCGTGATTACCCAAAATTGTTTGAGCAGTTAAAGAGTTGTGAAAAGACGCCATTTTATGATGGTTGTACTAAATATATAGCATTGTCGGTTGTACAGAATCTGTATAATTTTAAAGCAGTAAATGGATGGAGTAATGCTAGTTTTATGAAATAAATTTCTATATTGAATGACATTCTCTCAAAAGATAATGAGCTCCCGATCTGAACATAGGATGCCAAACAAATGTTACACTCAATGGGTGTTATCTCTAGAAGAATACATGCATGCATGAATGATTGTATGTTATTTCTCAAGGACCACAAATCGCTTAGAGAATACCCAAAGTGTGGTTCTTATCGATATAAGAAAGATGAATCTGGTCCTATGAAAGTTTTATCATACTTTACAACCATTCCAAGGTTTAGAAACCTATATAAAAGTGAGGAGACTATAGGGAAATTGACATGGCACACAGACATAAGTAATAAAGATAGAAAATTACGGCATCCGGCAGACTCTCCTTAGTGGAATAGAATTGATCATGAGTATCCTAACTTTGGAAATGAGTCCAGAAACCTTCATCTTGCATTATCTATAGATAGAGTGAATCCTTTTGGTTTTCAAAGAAACACTCACAGTACATGAATGGTTATGTTGGTAAATTATAACTTTCCACCATGGTTATGCATGAAATGAAAAAAAATCATGTTATCTATGCTTATATCAGGACCAAAACAACTGGGTAATGATATTGATGTTTATTTGGCTCCATTGATCGAGGATTTGAAATTATTGTGGGATTCAGGTGTTACGATGTATATTGCTTACAGAAATGAAGATTCCGTGTTGAGAGATATGTTGTACAGGATGATAAATTACTTTCCTACTTATAGAAATTTTTCAGGATATAGCATTAAAGAAACTCTTGGGTGTCCCTTCTGTGAACAAGTTACACAATCAATTAGGTTGAAACATTCATCGAAAAATGTGTTTCTAGGACATTGCAGATTTCTACCCCGACGACATAAGTACTAATCTTGGACGACATCATTCAATAGAAGTTCAGAAGAACGTACACCACCATCTCCACTAATAGGTGATTGACTATTTGAGAAAGTTAAAGACTTGGTCACTACTTTTGGTAAACCTTTTTTGAAAAACCTTACGAAAAACGATTGGAAATAGAAATCAGTTTTTTTTAATTACCATACTAGAATTGTATGTATGTCAAAAATTTTGTAATGCCCCAACCCCAGTTACCCAAAGTTGGTGCATTATTACATAACATTTTCATGATCACAAAATATAAATTCTTGAAATACCGATTAGTTTAGTATCCTTGGAATCACTAGATACATTCATAAAGTTTACATTACATCATAAAATGAAAAACTACAACAACATCTTATCCCCATAGACCACACTCATATCCCCTCATACTATCCCTACAGGTCATTCATAAAATACTTCTTCACATCCTGGGAAAAATAAAACATAGAAAGGGGTGATCTCAGATGCCCAGTAAGGATAACAATATAGCGGAAACTTTCATAAATAAGCATAAACATTTAAGGTAATGTATAACTAAAACAAAAGCATTTAAAACTTGAAATTCAGCATAATATGGTAGAAATAAAATTAAATAATGTCATTTACTTATTCACATGGATATTCTACTAATCAAATAATCACATGAAATATCAATAACCACTTTCATAATGATGGAATGCATAATGCCAGACTATCATAACCACATAGCCAAGGCTTTGTGCCAAGACTACAAATAATATTTTTTCAAGGCCATGTGACAAGACACTAGTTTGTCTCATGAGACCTACCGATGCATAGAGGATCTATAGCGGGCTCCACCCATCACTTATTAAGTCCAATTAATTCCTCATATAAACAGGTTTAAACATAACATAAACATTCGTATTAAAACTAGTATACTAAATGTCAATACTTTCTCCATAAACCATGAATGGTATAAAAATAACACATCCATAGTCAAAAATATCACAAAACCTTCAATACAATATGGAAGTTTTGTATCATAATAAATCAACTTCAAATAAGCTTAAAATCCATCAAAGGATGTTAACATAGATGAAATCAAAACTATTTGAGAGAAATATCTCTTTTTTTTAATCATTTAAAAGTCACATAATTATAAAAGAAAACATTTACTTTGAAAATATTTTTTTAAGATTGTAAGGAAATCTTAGATGATTTTATAATGGTGGAAAGTAGCCACACCTGTCGTATAAGTAAAAAAACATTCTTACCTTAATTTTGTCAAAAAGGTTAAAAAGGACCTTGTTTGGAAAATGACGGAAAGATTCCTTTATAAACATCTTATAAAAAGTCAAACAAGGGTATAAATGACTTTAACCCATGCTCTGTAAAATAGTAAGAATTATTTTAAATACATTTTTAAGAAACATGGATGTGGATGATAAAGAGGTCCCAGTAGATAATTACGTATAAACAACCTCAGATAATGAAGAGATTGTGAAGTAAACCCTTACCTTGTACTTTTCCTTGGTCGAGGGTAGGTTAACCTCATATATAATGGTGAAATAATTTTTATTAAATTATACAAGAATATTATAAATTAATATGATATCATATATGATCTTTTAACATTGCTTTGTTAATAATATCTTAGTATTATCGTCGTTTCGGGTGTTAACTTACTCATTTTCTTTTATATGTTTTGTTACATATGCCATGTTTGTTATGGATAGGTTGTATCTTATTCATATACAGAATGATATCACGTCCTTAAACATTATTTTTAATCATAAAATGAGAATTATAATTGAATTGATATGATGGGGAATGAATCTCATTGCGTTCGTGGAGACGGTAGTCCGTACGTACGCACGAGCGACAATATCATTCTTTTGATATTAAAATAGTATATAATTGAATGGTATATAATATATAAAAAATAATTATAGTGTTATATTTATTATTTACTTCAATTACACATCAATATCATACCCATTAAAATAATAATGTTTTGAATAACAATTACACCACGACGTGGAGATGGTAAGACGTACGTATGCACGTATGGTGACATGTCATTCAAAGAATGGATAGAATACTGAATATGATTGTACCATATTTATAATAACATAAAATTATATAGAAGATACTGTATTTATTATTTTATAATGTAAATAACAAAGAAAGAAGAATTGGAATAAGAAAGGAACTTGAAAGAGGGTGGTGAAATTATTACCTCTTCTTCGGGTTCTTCCTTTTGATTTGATCAAAAGGGCTCCTTAAGTTGGCTCTGTGACTAAAGTAAGGCCTTTAGGATGAATTGAGGGAAGTTTAGAGGATATTTGGGCAGGGTTTGGCAGAACCAAAAGGCTTTGAAGGTATGAATTTTAGAGAAGGGAGAATGCCCTTTTATAAGAGGGGTGAGGGGCACCTTAGGAAAAACTTAAAACATTATTTTATAATAAATTCATATTCCATTTATAATGGATCCAAAGTGACTTATTTAGAGGATAAGGTGAGGATGGGTCGAAATACTTTCATCCAATAGATTTTAGATAGGTTTGGGTCACTATATTAACCTTATCATTTATATTTAACTCTTAGTTAAATAGTTTGACATTTACCATGTCTCTTTGTATTTTTATATTATATGGTTAATAAACTTACTATATACTTCCAAGAGAACCCCAAGTAGTTCATTAATGATACACCTATCATTATATAAGTCCTTTGTCCGAACATTAGATTTTTAGGGATATTATATCAATTTATAATATAATATTTGTTTCAAAAACTCCTTTATGTCAATTTTGACACTATTTAATAATTGATTTTTGTTAAAGTCTTAACAACTTTATTAATTAAAAAAAAATCATTTAAGAAATACTAAAATTTCATATTAACCTATAAAATTAGTGTAATTCATAAAAAGTCTCAAATTACATTTATTTGGATATTTATAATATCAATTATTTTAATATTTCATTAATTAGGTAATTATTGCATCACTATTGTGTCATAAATAAATTAAATTATTTAATGTCTAAAAATATAAATAAAATACCATTATGTAGGAAATTTTTTTAGATTTCTAATTAATATTTATAATTTAATTTATCTTATGTATAACCCTATATTAAAAAAAAATTAGTTATTAAACTTTGGTTTTAACTCTTTTAACTCTTCTTTGAATTAAATAATAATAAATATCCTAATCTAATCCAAGTGGACCAAAGAGGTTCGTATTTTATTGCTAAGGTTGTTTTTTGGTCGAATTATACTTATCCAATAGAATTAGGACATGTGTTAGGGTAATAGTAATATCATTTTTACCCTTAATTACCCTATTTACTTTTAACCGTGGTAAATAAAAGTAAAAAGTTACTATTCACCAAAAATTATTTTCATCTCATTGAACCACATTTTACTTACTGATATCAACCATGTCTCTTGGATTTTTGAAATTCCACTCACAGAAGCGGTAAAATTAAGTTCTATGTGAATTTGAAAATTCTCCTAGGAGATGGGTAAAAGACGGTGAAAAGTTCAATAAAATTTTTATATATCTAAAATTAATATAAACTGACTCCAATGAATTACATTGAACAAATATAGGTATTATGTATCTATTTTGACATAAAATAAATTTAAATAAAATAAATAATTATTTAAATAAAAAATTGGTTTTAAACTATAACTCAGTGTTTTTCACTATTCATCAAAAATTGAAAGTTTTCAGAAAAATACCAAAATTTCACCCTAGGGTAATTTCGATATTCCGAATCCAAAAATGAAGTCCATTTTGGAAGATAAAATGTATAAAATTTCAAAAAGTGGGTATTACTATTCATAACAGCTAGTTTGATTGGTTGTGGTGTGTTAGAACTCAAAGTTGCGTACAACACATGCTATTGTATTATTCAAAAAGAAGCATATCGTGGAAGCTTGGGGTGTTACAAATTTTATTGATGTTATACATGTTAAAAAAAAATTATGTGATAGTGTCATCGGCATGTTGCTAAATACACCTAGAAAAACAAAGGATGGAATTAAGGCTAGGTTGGACATGGTTGACATGGGAATACGAGACTTGTTGGCACCAGTGAAGGGTGAAAAATGAAAATTTATTCCTCCCGCTACTTACACACCTTTCAGGCAGGAGAGATATTGGTTTTGAAACTTCTTTAATGATGTAAAGGTTCCAGAGGGGTATTCATTGAATATCAAGAACATCGTGTCAATGAATGATTTAAAGTTAAAAGGTTTAAAATCACATAAATTCCATGTTTTGATGAAAGGTATAATTCCTATAGATTTATGTTGCATTTTTTCCAATAATGTTCTTCATACATTAACAAAGCTTTGTTTCTTCTTCAAATCTATATGTAGAAAATTTATAGACCCAGTGAAATTTTAGGCTATATAAAGAGAAATTGTCGTCATATTATTTGAATTGGAAATATTTTTCTTACCGACATTATTTGATATGATGGTTGATTTGATGGTTTAATTGGTGAGAGAGATTAGGCTATGTGGTCCTCTGCACTATAGATGGATGTACCCCATTGAATGGTATATGAAGATTTTGAAAGGGTATGTCAAAAGTCAAATTTGTCAAGTGGGTTGTATTATGGAGAAATATATTGTTGAGGAAGCCATTGAATTCTATACCAAATACTTATCTGGTGTGCAAAGCATTGGTTTAATGAAATCTCGTCACACTGGACAACTTTCGGGTGAAGGAATTTTTGGAAAGGAGGTCATCACAATCAATATTCCATATCAGGAACAGGACCACCTTTATGTTTTTTGTAACAGTTTAGATGTTGAACCATATGTTGAAACCCACAAAGAAATTATTAGGCATTTGAACCCATTAAGGGCCAAAAAATGGATATCAAATAAACATAATCAATAGTTTATATGATGGTTTCAGGACCATATTTTTAAGGATTCAAATGAAAATATAGACGCAATTTCAGAACGACTTCGATGGATAGCTGGAGGACCAAGTGTGTACGTATTATCTTAAAATTATTATGTAATTAATGGTTATACATTCTATACTAATGAACATGATGAATACATTACCAGACAGAATAGTGGAGTTGCACTTGTGGCTGAAGCGATGCATGTTTCTGGTGCTAAGGATAGAAATCCAATTTACGTGAATATGTCATATTTTGGCATCATAAAAAAAATATGGGAGTTGGATTATACGACATTTTGAGTGCTATTTTTTCAATGAAAATGGGTTGATAATAGAAGTGTTGTTAAAATAAATGAGTTGGTATTTGTGAAATTTGATTTCAGTAAGAAACTGTACAAAGACGAATTGTTTATAATGACATCATAGTAATTACATGTATTTTATGTTCTAGATCCCACAAACCAAAATGGGTGAACTATTCTGTTATTGACCAAAACCACTGAAGAGTCAGATGAAAATTCAACAGAGGATGACCCTTTCATTGGGAAATCATAATAATTTCACAGTGGTCCCAGTGTAGATGGTGTTTTGTATGTCAGAGGAGACCACAATGAAGGGATTTTGATAGTCGATAGAAGGGGAAAATCCCTTCAACCTTTAAAAAAAGTGAGTTCAATAATCAGGTTATATTTTTTCTAATATACATCTTGTTAATTTTTGTTAATATCTATTCACTAATTCTTTTATGTTATCTAAATTAAATGTTAAACCACTTTTGTAGATAATGACTTCTTCATGTGATGATGCTCCCAATCCCTAGGCACAACAAGTTTCTCAACCTGTTGCGGCTCACAATGTAGATGAACAATAGGTTTCTCAACCTGTTGCTTTATGTTAATATTTTTTCATTATTGCTTTTATGTTATATAAATTACATGTTAACCAATTTTGAATATAATGACTTCTACAAGTGATTATGCTCCTAATCCCCATGCACAATAGGTTTCTCAACTTGTTGTTGCTCGTAGTGCAGATGAACAATAGGTTTCTCAACCTGTTGTTTCTCCCAGTGCAGAGGTACAACCACCATCTGCACATGTTGATGCCAGCCCTCTAGAGCTAGAGGAAAATATTCATGATGGTGGGTCTGAGGAAACAAAAGGTGAAGAAACACCGGTGACGCAGAAAAAATAGGAGCATTGTAGTTTTATGGTATTAGAAAAAATTATTAAGGCTAAAGAGAAAGGCATCAAATATGAGATTGGATGGAATAAGCAGGGCCAACATGTTAACCCCAACAAGGCCATGTTTAGTAGTTACATTGGAATAATCACTCGACAACGTGTGGTGATTGATGTAACTTCATGGAACCATGTTTTTGCTGAGATTAAGACACTAATGTGGGAGATATCATAGAACATTGTGATATCATTTTTTTAATTTTCTAAAAATTAAATAATGAAACATTGAATTACAATTCATCATCTCTTGCAGAGTGCATTTATAGTAGATAAATCGCACAAAGACTATGTCTTAAGGGTTTATGGAAGGATTCACAGGGGTTTTCACACACTTTTAATAAAATATCATCTTAAATATGCTGAAGGGAAAATAAAATTGCACCCACATCTTATTTATGTACACCTGATAATCCAAGCATCGTGGGATGTGTTTACTGGTCATCGCATGAAGCTGTATTTTTAGGTACATTGTGTCTGGTAATATGTTGTTTGAATATACATGTATTCATCACTTTTATTGACAATGGTTTATTATGAAACAAAAATTGAGTGTTGAAAATAAACAATGGGCATCAAAACTATCGTACCCCTACCGTAAAGCAAGGATGGGGTATGCATCACTTGAAAAAAATTGGTACGTATTTTAAATCTACCATAATAATTTTATGTGATATAAAACAACACAATAACTATGTTATTTTGTTTATATGCAGCTTGAAGAGTCTAAATCCACAACCACTTCCATCTCAATCCATGTGTTATAGAAGGAGGCGCGTGTAACTAAATATGGAAAACTAATAGATGAAAACACACAAAAAGTGTGAGAAACATGTGTAAGTATAACATAATAAAAATCTGTTTTTCTTTAAATTGATATTACATAACAATGATTACTTGTTTTCCTATATTTTCTATCTGACATAGTCATAAGAATTAACAACACCCACATCAGATGCAGACATTCTTTCAGTGGCCTTAAAGCAGCCAGAAAAGTATGGCAGCATCAGAGGTGCGGGTTTTGGGGTGACGCATCAAACATATTTTAATGAAAAAAACAAGTGGAGGATTAAACTGAGAAAATGAAAAATATGATAAAAAAATTAGCTATATTTCAAGAAGAATTAAAATACCAGAGATAATTGATAGAAAGTTTGATAGGGGAGGCAAAGAGAAGAAACAACTCAAGAACAGCCCATGCGTGAAGATCTCGCCCCACCCCCCACCAGTTTTGAGGTGACTCATTCCCCTAAAAAACAATTCTTAACTCATGTAATAAATTTTCTAATAATTGTTTCTGTGAAATGTGAATCTGATAGACACTAGACACTGGTACCTTTCCTGTATTGATATTCTATAGGGTGAAAATGACTGTGATTTATATCTATCAACACACACCCATCGCCTTGTAGCGAGGGCTACAGTGTTCAATATCCAGAATGAAATGTTGCACAACAGACCACTTCTGATAAATCATGTTAGAGTGTCAATTATTGTATCCTTAGAGCTAAGCACTGAGCTACCTATTCCAATTGATGATGCAGATATTAATACAGTTGATCAATCTCTAGGAACATTCATCGCATGGTTGTCACATCTTATAAAAAAACATGTCAAAAATGAGGTATTCATTTCCAATTTAATTTTCAAGATAAACCTTAAACATTCAATTAAAAAAGTTCTGAATCGATGCATGTTATTACATACAGAAAAATTGAAGGGGGTGAAACGAAAGACCGGTTCAAAACCATATCAATATATACAAGATTTAGTACAAGAATAGATTCCATAGGTCCCCATGGAAGAAGTAGTTCCTGAAACACAAGTACTACGTAGGATCACAAGAGAGGTAAGAGAACCAGAGAGATATGGTTTCCTAGTCACTGAATATGGTGAATCATTATTGGTTAAAAATGATGAACCTATATCCTACAAATATTTAGTAGAGATCTCTGAAGATACAAGATAGCAAGAATCCATGAATTGTGAAATGGACTCCATGTATCATAACCAAGTTTGGGTTTTGGTAGATGTTCTAGTTGATGTAAATCACATATGGTGAAAATGGGTATTCAAGAGAAAAATAGACATGTAAGGTAAATTAAATACCTATAAATCAAGGATAGTGGCTAAAGGGTTGAAATAGTGTCAAGGAATTGCATACAATGAAAATATTTCTCTAGTTTCCATGTTTAAGTCCATCGGAATTCTGCTTGCTATAGCATTATACCATGAATATGAAGTTTGACAGATGAATTTCAAAATTTTATTATTTAGTGAGAACCTTTAGGAAGATGTATATATGATACAACCAAAAGGATTTGTGACTCCAGATGATGCCAAAAGGATTTTCAAGTTTCAAAGATCTATTTATGGATTAAAGCAAGCATCCAGGTTCTGGAACATTCAATTCGATGAAGATATAAAAGAATTTGGTTTCATTAAGAATGAATGTGCACCATGTATTTACAAGAGGTTTAGTGGAATTACAGTCATTATCCTAGTAGTATATGGTGATGACATATTACTTATTGGAAATGAAATTCCAGTCTTACAGTCTATTAAGGAATAGTTAAACAAATGTATCTCCATGAAGGACTTAGATAAATTAGCCTATATTTTAGGGATCAAAATCGTTCACGGTAGATACAATAGGATTATTAGAATAATTCAAAGTATATATATTGACCATATACTAAAGAGATTTAGTATGGAACAATCCAAGAGGGGATTGGTTCTAGTGTCACATGGTATACATCTTTCTAAGAAAATGTGTCCTCAAACACAATATGAGAAAGATATAATGATTAAGATACCATATGCTCTAGTAATAGGATTAATCATGTATGTAATGTTATATACTAGACATGATGTTGCCTATGCACTAATCATGGTAGGCAGATATCAAGTAGATCTGGTAGAACCGTATTAGTTTGTTGTTAAGGATATCTATAAGTATCTGAGAAGAACTAAGGATAAGTTCATGGTGTATAGAGGATATGAGGTTTTGTTCATCAAGGGTCATATTGATGCTAGTTTTCAAATAGATCAGAATGATATGAAGTTACAATCAGAATATGTTTTCTATCTTAATTGAGGAGCTATGAGCTGGAAGACTTCAAAGTATCCAGTTGTCGCTGATTCTATAATGGAGTTCGAGTATATAGTTGATTCTGATATATCCAAGGAAGTCATTTGGATATGGAACTTTGTCTAGGAACTTGATGTGGTACCTAGTAGTAAATACCCTATCACATTGTATTGTGATAATACTGTAGTGGTGGATCTTACAAAAGAGTTAAGGTCATATAAAAAAACAAAGATAATACTCCGAAAGTATCACCTCTTAAGGAATTTTTCTTAGAGGGGTGAATTTATAGTAATTATAGTTACCATAAAAGAAAACATGGAGGAACCCTTAACTAAATTCCTATCTCATAAGAATAATGAGTATCATATGAGAGGTAGCAGACTTAAGGTTTTCAGCAGTTAGCTCTAATGAAAGTGGGGGTATGTTGGATTTAGTGCCCTAGAACCAAATTTTGTGTACTTTATGATAACATATATTCATTTTTTTGAATATTAATAAACTTATTATCACATCATGTTTGTTCTTATTCATGAAATATGTGATAATTTCCTAATATTATCTGTCACGCTAAAAGGTTTCAGTAGTTCCCTACTATAATAAGAACCCAGAAGTGTCACAAAAGTATTCTTAAATATATGTTCTATAGGAGAATGATATAATTTGAGGGATAAAAATGATATAAGATATTAGGGTTGGATACTCATAGTACTTTGAGGAACCTTCTCATGGTGTGCGCCCTTGGTAATATCCAGTGTAGGATATTATGAGAATGATACCCACCAGTTGGAAATCCACATTTATGTGTCCTTGGATGTTCCTATATCTGAACGTGTGTATTGATACTTAGACATTAAGATTATTATTAATTAGTATTATTAGTCACATACTTTTATGTATTGATGAAAACCATGATTACATATGTTCACAATGAGGTGGGATACGATGGGTGCATGACAAGTAATATTGTATTAATGAATAATGTGAGAAAGGATTTTTCCCTTATGTTCTTTAATAGAAGTTGATATATCAGGAACTTTGATTGAAATTATATAGCCTAAATAAATAAATGTCCATGGTATTCTATAGGAAAGTTTGATTTCTGGAAATTCAAAGAAAGAGACATTGGGCACATAGGTTTATGGCACCAGCGTGCAACCATCTTGATTGGAGATATCGTGATAAAAGGTTTATATTACACAGTGAAAGTCTCTATGAGGTATTATGTCATTTTGGCATTAAATTATTTATCTATGGGTGTCTTGACATGTTTCTAGATGTTAAACTTGTACTTAAGCTGATTCACATAATTCCACTAAGAAAGAAGCCTAGAGGGTCACACACTAAGTGAATCCAGAATCTCAGTTAAATAATATATTATTTTTTATTATTTAACAAGTATAATAAAAATTATTCTCTTTGTTGGTTTAATAATTATTCATATTTTCTTGATCTCAAATATTCCATCACCAATTATTCGAGAGAATATTTTGTGTGAAAAATTTTTAATAAATTTTTATTTGATATTTAATGAATATAATATTTATTTATTTATTGAATCGTAATGCAGTGATATTTATTTATTAAATAAATAGTCATTATTCAAGGCCCAATAAATATTGTGGAGGACTGGTGGACTGATTTTTTAGGTCCAGTGGGAAATAATATATATTGAATATTTTTTGATTAAATATTTTTTAATTTAATTTTAAATTTAAGTTTATGTTGAGAAAATAATATTATTATTATTATTTTAAAATGGTTTCCTATAAGAGATTAAATAAATAATAAAGGGAACTTGTGAAATTATTTATTTCAAACCCTATTGGTATATATAACCAATTATATTATTTTTTTAATAAATCTAATTCATTTGTTTTGTTGTGCATAACAAATTTCAAAGAATCTTCTTAAATCCCTATAGATCTCCTTTCTCTATGAACGCTCCTAAGAATAGAGATATATCTTCCTCCACCTCCCACTCTCTATTCTAGAGATATCAAGGAGAAAACTTTGGAATTGATTCTCATAGAGATCAAAGGTGAGCGATGCAAATGATATGATCTTATGTGCTAGCACTCAGAGATTCCTACGGTGATGTTTGGAGATTTATGGAACACATGTGGATCACTGCTAGGGGGAATATTCTCTTGATTCCTTCAACACAATAATGGTATAATATAGATCTATTATCAAATCCATCAATGAAAGAATAATTCTCACAAGTTAATTCTTAATTAATTAAATTGATTATAAATAATATGTGATGATCCTACTCTTGGTTCCAACTTTCTATCCTTTGTCTATTTTTATTTAATTTAATTTCATTTATCATGATGTTTATCATTATGTAAATCTCATATTTATCATCAATTGTGACAAAAAAAAGTTTGTAATGACCCATCGCATGCTTCTATTGTGCATAGAACCTACACTACTGAGGGTTCTCCCTTAACATCTACAGACAAGTGGAATCTATAGAATTATATAAGAGATAAAAATTTTGTTATTTACTCTCTCATAGAAAGTAAATTTAAGTGGGTTAAAGTAATTGAAACTAATTAAGGCATATGAGATAAGTTAAATAATATTTGTAAAGGAAACATAAAAGTGAGAAAACAAAGTTACAAATTTGGATATTGAAATAAAAAGATTTGAAAATGGGAGATGATGAATATTTTGGTGAGTTCTTCATAAGGGATAATGATATTATAATTACCTTAATAATCCTTGGATAAAATTAGAAGAATCAATAGTTTTTTAGAAGATATTGAGAATTCTTCCTAATGGATTTGATGCCAAAGTTTTATCATTGGAAGACAGAGAACTTGAAACAATCTCTCTGGATAATTTTCATGGTATTCACATTACATTTGAAATAAGAAAATATAATATTATTAAAAAGAAGGAAAAGGTTGATCGTTAAATCTAATTCAAAGCAACTAAGCAAGAAAAGTTAAAGAAGGTGGTTATTGGGAATGTGGTCAATGACATTGATTCATAAGATGAAGCGAGCAAGAAGATTTAGGAATTTATATTTTTATTTTCTATAAATGTGGAAAGAGGCATGGGTAAGTATAACAAAAAGTTACCATTGAAGTGATTTAATTTTGGAGCCATTGTACATTTTTCAGTAAATTGTACAAGACTAAAGTAAAATAAAGATAGTGATTATGAAGATAGAAGACCAAGAAGACCATTGAAGAAGAAGGTAGAAAAATAAAAGATTTTTTCAAGAGAAATGAATTATATGTTCTCTAAATATAAAAAGGAGAATTTTGTTTTCTAAATATGATTAATATAATAATAGTGAAGAAGAAGTGGGAATTGAAAATTCTAGTGATGGAGGTTCTAATAAGTTTCTCATTACAAAGTTAAATGATGATATTTTTACCAGTGTTGAAAGAAGAAAATCTATAGAAGAAAAATAATAAAATCATATGGAGTTAATATTAAAAAATTAATTACAAGAATGTCTTTAAAACTGAAAATATGGAAAAAGAAAACAAGAAGTTAGAAAAGGACGATCAACCTATTAAAAATTAAGAAATAATGCATTAAGAAGAAAAATATAGACTATTAAAAGGGGTTAACAAACCAAAGAAGTTATTTTATGAAGATAAAAATATCAACATCAATATTGAAGAAAAAATGAGGGAGAATGAGAAATAATTTGATCTTATTCAATAAAAATGGGTTAAAGCTCAATAAGGAATATCTAACTTCCAAAATTCAATTTCAGAAGTTAGTAAAAGTTCTATAACATGTAAATCTTAAAATTATCACCAAATATAATCCTAAAAGGTGAATAACAAGTATGAATATATTGGTAAATGATCTCATAAGAAGAATCAAGCCAAGAGGACCATGTATGTAGCTAAATCAAATGAATTCTAAAATTCTATAATTTCTGAGAAATATAACTTTGAAGAAAAAACTACTATAATTGGAGAATTTTTTAAGTATAATAATAAGTTTAATATGAATAATAAGATTTTAAAAGTCTATAAAAATTTTGGTTCACAAATAAGAGCCATGATTGGTGGTCATAAAGATGTTGGAATACAGATACACAGTTCTGGACAACATGAAGGGTATAAAGGAAAATATGATTTTTATGGATATTGTTAGTGTTGTAGAGGATTTATACACATATAAAAAGGGGTTTGGTTCAATCATTAACAATAAAATGAATCTATGCAGTATTGGAGGAAAATATTGAGGGTGATTTATCCTACTCAAAGAAGACAAACTCAAATACAATTTGAAAAACCTAATTTAAATATTGAGAACATATTCCAACTTCTTTAAACTCTTTATAGGATGTGTGATCAGCCTAAACATATTGAAAAATGTTTTATTTTTATGTTAATAGGTCAAAAAAGTTTTTATGATATAATTAAAAAGTATCAGGAGATAAAATAGAAGGTAAAATAGAATAATCTTATGGTTGAAACTGCTCTCAAAGATACAAAAGGTGAATGGAATTAGATCTTGGATAGTGGGTGTTCATCACACATGAATAAATATTTGAAGTTTTTTAAGAATGTGAAACACTACAAAGAAGTAATAATGACTTTTGGAAATGATGAGTCTCTTGAAATCAAAGGCATTGGATCTACTATTATTGGAAAATAAAAGTTGAAATCAAGAAGTGCCTTATTTTTTGATGGACTAAAACACAACTTGTGAGTGTTTTATTACCTTTTTTATAAAGTAAATTAATTCATCTTCAAAATATATTCTTTTATTGTTAAAAGAGTTGAATATGGGGAAGTTGTGATAAGAGGATAGTGAGCTAAGGGAAATTTTTTCCTGGTTGGTGATGCACAAAATCCTTGTTATATGAGTATGAAGGAGGAAAATCAACTATGACATAGAAGGTTTGGACATATGTACTAGAGAAACATAAAAAATTTAACACAGAGAGAACATTTTTGTGATTCCCCTAAATTGATAATAATTAGAGATTGGTATTGTTCTATATTCTAGAAAGTAAAATTTCCAAATTCTTTACACAAGAACATTGAGATTGGTAACATTTTTTTACATTAGCGATGTTTTAAAACATTGTTAATGAATTTACAGACATTTCTGAAAAATGTCGATAAATACGATGTCTCTAATTATCCACGTTTATAAACATCATTAATTAGTTATTTTTTCACATTTCTAGAAATGTGGATAATTTCATTTTATTTACCGAAATTTCTAGAAATGTTTGTAAATTGTATTTTATTTACCAATGTTTTTATAAATGTGGCTAAATTGAATTTTAAAGATTTTAAATTTTAGTTTTTTATATTTCTTTTTACCAAATTTTCTATAAATGTGGGTAAATTACATTTTATTTACTGATGTTTTTAAAAATTCTATTATATTTTATTTTATTTAATGATGTTTTTATAAACATGGGTAAATTTTATTTTAAAGATTTTAAATTTTAGTTTTTTAGATTTATTTTTACTGGTGTTTCTAAGAACATGGGTAAATTATATTTTATTTATTGGTGTTTCTAGAAACATGGGTAAATTGTATTTTATTTGCCGATGTTTTTATAAATGTGAGTAAATTATATTTTATAGATTTTGAATTTTAGTTTTTCATTTTCTTTATGCCTCAAGATCCCGCTCCGACCTCTAACCCCGCTAGAGAACTCCCCCGCTCCCGTTCTGACCTCTGACCCCAGCCCCACTAACGAACTCCCCTGATCTCGCTCCAACCTCCAACCCCACACTGGAAAAATCTACCCCACTCCCGCGCTACTGCTTCAACCACCAACCCCACATGGGTGAACTCCTCGCTCCCTATAGCTACTCTATCAAACTCCCCACCTCCCTATTGCCTCACCCCGACCATGTCTCCCTACACCAACAAAAGCTACATCCCTAAGCGAATGATGTACGAGCCCCTAACCCCCTCTTTATTAATTAAGTACAAACAACCCACATCGATTTTTGATGTGGGACTTCCACCCATCACAGACATACTGACACACACACACACACACACACACATATATATTATTCATATATTATTAATATATATATAATAATAACACACACACGCACACATATATTAGGTATGTTTTAAAATAATAAAATTTATTATTAATAAATTATATATATATATATATAATAAAAATATATTATTAAACACATACAGATATATATATATATATATATATTATTAATTAAAACATATTATTATTAATTTTTTATATAAAAAAGTTGTTATGTTTTATATAACAAAAAATACACATATATATATTGTTAATAATAATAAATAAAAATATTTTATTAATGTATTATAAACACACACACACACATATATTTATATATATTTTTAATAAAAATACATTAATATTAATATTTTATATAATAAAAAATATAAATTTATGTTATATATTATATAAATATATATATATATATATATTGTTAATAATAATTAATAAAAATATATTATTAATATATTATAAGCACATATATATATATTGAAAATATATTATAAACATATTTATATTTATATTTATATTTTTAATAAAAATATGTTATTATTAATATATTATGTAAAAATATATATATTTTTTTTAGGGAGAGCTTTTATCTCATCAATGGAGAGCTTCTCTCTCATGGTTTCCAGGGCAATTGTTGTGATCTTACACCCCTCCTCCCAAGTGGAAGAATTAAAGATGAAATCATCAACCATTACAAAATGTTTGTGGTGTGTAGTGCTCATTTGGTTGATATATAGGTGGTTGTTGACTCATAGATTGGGAAATTTGGTAGTAATGAGCAGTGGATGACTCCTGTTGTTGAAGGGGTCATAAGGGAAGAATTATCCTTTAAAGTTGATCACCTTTGGGATTGAAGTCATGAGTTTTGGTTTTCATTGGACTTGTTTTGCCCGTCTACTGATTTTGAAGTGTGGAGTAAAGGCTAGCCATGGTAGGCCCTAGAAGAGTTACAGGAAACCTCTCCCAATGGTGAGGTTAGAGAATAGGATAGAGGTGACCTTGGGATGTAGAAATTAGGCTATAAAAGGGTTTGGGGCCCCAACATATTTTCCAATGTTGAATAGTGGAGAAAATTTCATGGGCCTTTGGGCAATTTAAGATGTCAAGGGAGCCTGCGAACTAGCTTACAGTGGGTGACATAGAGGACAATGGTGATGTTCTATGATGGTTCTATGCAAGGAGGAATGATATAGGGAGAACGTGATGTAGGGGGCAGGGTGGCAGTGTTCTTTGACGGTACTGGGCCAAGTGACGGTGGTGCTTGGAGTTGGATGGTGGCGATCCAAACTGGCATCGACTAGGGACAATGGACACGGGGCTACTCGATGGTGGGGATGACGGTCGGTAACAAGCTGATGATAAAGATTCTATATTGAAACATAGATATGATGGGAGATAGAGACCCAAGGATATGGGATGGCCTCAAGACATGATGTTGAGCAAAAATCCCTAAAGGTAACATTGCAGTATTTTTGGGTTGATTGTGTTTGTTGACAAAGTAGGTTTCCATGGAGAATTGTCGAGTTCCAGAGAAGTTGTTGACAATCCATGTTGACAAAGTACGATGACAAAGGAATGGATGATCTGGAGCCGGTACAAAAGAGTAGTACAAGGTGGCACCGTTTTCTAGTGTTTGCAAAAATTTTGGGGTCCAAAATTTGGAGTTTGGTGAGCATCGCGAAAATAAGATTTCCATGAAGATCATATTTTTATATGGAAAAGGCATGAGTTTCGTGAAGATCGGATGCATGGATTGGATTTCACGAAGACCAGAAAAATGGAGGTGGTGATGCTTCACGATTACGTCAAAGCTTCATGAACGGCAGAGTTGAAGTGCATCGCGGCGTTGAAGGGCTTTGCGAGGGAGCTTCACGGCAAAGGCACGAAGGAATGTTGACGGTAATGCTCCGCGATTACGACGAGCTCCGTGATCAGAAAATTGTCTTGGTGCTTCGCGATTTAGACAGAATTCCGGAGGAAACTTCGGAGCTTCACAATTTGAGATGATGTGGCGTTGACTTTGTGCGGAAAGTTCGAGGGTCAGTGGAATCGCCTATAAATAGAGGTCGACCCCCTCGAGATAAGTAGAGAGAATTTTCAGAGAAAATATTTTGCTCTCAGTTTGCGAAGGTGGTTCGTGTAGCCAGTGTGCTTCGTGAAAGAGGAGCTTTGCGGTAGCTATAGTAGCTCCGCGAAAGTTGCGAGCTCCGCATTGGCTCAGTGAGCTTCGCGAGGGAAGTTTCTCTGCAAAGACTTGAGATTCGCGGTAGTGCTTCGCAGTAGTGCTTCGTGAGAGTGCTTCGCGAAAAGGCAGGAGCTTCGTGAAGGCTTGTTTGAGCTTCGCGAAATTGGGAACCTCGCGAAGTAGGGTGCTTTGTGAAGGTACTTTCCAAAGGTAGTTTCCCAGTGGTCAGGGGCAAAGGGATATTCATCAGTGGATGAAAGTAGGACTTCAACAGAGTATCTATCAACAGTTGAGGATGCGTACATTCATGCAAATGAAGAGACCTACAGGTCTATAAACTATGAGTGGGTTCCCTTCTAGAGCAGTGAGCTTAGGAATAGGAAGAAGGTGATCCTCTCCACTGGCAGTGAGCCAGAGAGAGAGAAATAGGGAGTGACCCTTAGGAAGCAGTGAGCTAACCCTAAACTTTGTAAAGGCAGTGAGCCTGGGCATAGAAATGATTTAGCCCGAACATTATTGGCAGTGAGCCTTAGTGGATTTGGTACAGTGGCACATCGTCGTTGTATGCTCCTTGGACGTAGCCCAATGAGGCTGAACCAAGTAAAAATCTATGTGTCTGCCTAGTTACATCCCTGCATTACATCTAAAGCATAACCATCAGATAAAGATAAAGAGAAGTGATCAAGATAAACACATAAGAGCAAACAAAGTGACCCTTGTAATAAAGAGGTCAAGATCCAGTGGGGCAGAAAGACTTTTGAAAAAGAATATCCATACCATGATTCACCCCCCCCCCCTCTCAGGGTATATAGGTCCCTATTGGTCCTAACAATTGGTATCAGAGGGATAGGTTTCTTTTATCTGATTAGTTTTCTCTGACTTAGTTCAGTCAATCTGTGTGGTTAAAGAATCAGTCTGCTCTTATCTCGGTGTGCCATAGCGAAGGGAAAAACATCAAAGAAGAATCAGAAGTCAGGTACTATCACTCAGTGTGGAAGTGTTTATGGAAAAGGTGTGATTCAACTAAAGGAATAAAACAACTTTCTGAAGGAAGGATTGGATGAATCTGATAAGGAAAAGATAGATTCACTTAATAATGATGCAGGAATGAGTGAAGTACATGAACTTCAAAGTTATACGGAAACAACTGATGACAGATATGTTTCAAGGAGGAAACCAGTAGATGTTATCAATATGACAAAGAAATTGGATGATGAATTTAAATCTAAATATATCCGGATCAAAGTATTGGAAATTGAGGTCAACAAGCTAAGAGGCTTAAACCAACGGCTTATTGATGTGGTTACTGACCTAACAGAGAAGAATGATTCTCAAGATGAAGAACTGCGAAAGAGATCCGCAAAGGTTGAAAAATCAAAAGATGATGTCAAGGGAAAGAATGTGAACACAGATGAAATTCAGAATCTCAAAGCCAGAAATGATGATATAGCTACACAGTTGTCTGAACAAGTTCAAAAGAATCAAAGGCTCCAACAAGAGAATGAATCTATCTCTGAATCTGTTTCTCAAGAAAAATTGAAAGTAAAGGAGCAAAGTGGCATGGTGGAAAAGATCACACAGGAACTAAAAGATGAGATGAATAGCGGAAAGAATATCAGAAGAGAACTCAATGCCCAAATTGAATCAAGGGATATGAAGATTCAAAAGTTGGAAGAAGAGCTAGAATCATTGAAGAAGGAAGTGGAGAAATCCAATGCTAAAGGAAAGCCCAAAATGAAGGATTCCTTACACTTTCTATTTGATTATACTTCGACAGGTGATGACGAAATGAAAATAAAATTTGATATTTCTGAAAAGAGGCAAGAACAAATTATCTCAGCTCAAAGACCATACAGTCTGGGAACAACTGGTATCGGATTTGATGAATCCCCTCCCGTGCAAGATAGAAAGATAGTTGTGAATAGTTCCAGATGTGTAAGAAATCCTATAGGTGCTGGAGATAGGCCTAAGAAAACAGTTACAAAAAGTAGTGATGACATGTGCTATTTTTGTGGGATTCACGGCCACACATCAAGCTTCTATTTAGAGGCTCATGAATACATATCAGGCTGTGAAAATAGAAACTTTGATGAATCTGAGAATAAGAATAAGCATCCTGAGGAATCAGAGAGTGGAGTCTCTCAAAGTAAAGCACTCATAAAATTCTATTACTGTGGAAGAATGGGACACACCATGAATATGTGTCAGGAAGCTCAAGAGCTCAATGTCAGAGGAAGAACTCAATATGCATCAACATATCGACAAAGAATTGATG
Source organism: Viscum album (assembly GCA_963277665.1). Taxonomy (NCBI): domain Eukaryota; kingdom Viridiplantae; phylum Streptophyta; class Magnoliopsida; order Santalales; family Viscaceae; genus Viscum; species Viscum album. Next base: position 897,287,211 of record OY728126.1, read on the forward strand.
AAATGAGGTATGAATTTGATGGAACATGTTTTATATGTTTTGGTTATGGGCATTTGGCAAGACATTGTATCAAAAAGAAAACAGTAAAGGAAAAATAACCTGAAAAGATATCTCCACCACAGGAAGTGTACAAGAAAGAAGCCTATATTGGGAGACAAAGTGGTAAGGAGAAGAATAGGCTTAGAGCCTAAGGGAAATCACATGGAGCTGAATGAAAGGTGTATCAGTCACCTCCTCTATCATACTCACAACAGCTCTCAAGGAGAGAATGTGAACAAACCAAGATGATTAAGGGGAGATCTACTCCAGCTGTGATAATGAAGAATGAATGTTCAATGGAGGACTCACCACCAGGGAAAAAGAGTGTGGTGACTCAGAAATATGATAAAAGAAAGATGAACAAAGAATGTATTGAAAAATTTTCATGTCATGTTCCACAGCGAAAAGTGGAGGAAGGTGCAAGATCCTTGCAATGGTGGAAGAAGCAGGGGAAGATGACAAGTAGAGAGGTTCCTACCCAGAGAAGGAATCAAGGGGAATGGAATTTCGGTGGAAAATAAAAGACAAAAATGTGTACTAGTGGGTTTAAACCCCAAATGGTGAAAAGGCTAAGTCTGTCAAATCTACATATCAGAGAAAGGCTCCGAATATGGGTAAAGAATGCTTAGTCATATGGCCAGAGCAGTTGAAGTTGGCAAGGCAACTAGAAGAAGCAAGGAAAGAGTGTGATGATCTGCAAGAAAGAATCAAAGGTTTGACCCATTAGGATCAACCACAATCCTCATCTTGAGGATTTTGGAAGATGCTCCTCTCCCTATGTATATAAATGATATTAACTGATGATTCAAGTGTTTCAGGTTTTAGGGAGATACGATCTAAGGGGAAGTGTCATATAAAGATGAAAAGTGGAGAGGTGATATGCTCTAGAGATTAAAGTGATTCAAATCAGGTACTAGAGTTAAAAAATAAAGGGAGCATCAGAGCACAATAGGAAGTGATTGTGTTATTAACTTTATCTCTTGTTTCCTACACTGAGTTCCAACTCAGTAGGCTTAGAGATTTTGTTAATGGCTCAATTCCAAGTGGAATATGAGAATAGATGATGAAGGATAAGAAGAGTGGTTATGGGTCTATATAGTTGGGCCTAACCCCAGGAAGTGTTGCATAACATAGGGGGAGCATTCAATAACAGAATCAGATGCAAGAGCCATCAAAGAAATAATTGGATGACTCAGCTTAGACATTCCCTATCAAGGGAAGAAAGAAACACATGGAGAAGTATAAATAATCATGCATATCATGATTATATTTTTTATCTAACAATGTGGTATCAGCTGACTACTTTTAGGATACCAAGAAGCTGTGAGATAAAATCAAAGGTGTTTCAACAAAAATCTGAGAGAAGAGGTTCAAAGAAATGAAGTCATTGAACAGTGACACAAAGAAAAGTAGCTGAAAGAAATGAAGCCACTGAAAAATGAGTCAGTGAACAAATTCCTGATGAAAGTGATGAGGAAGTAAGAAAAACATGGAGAGCAGAAGTGGCTAATAATGATTCAGAAGAAGACACTAATGATGAACAAGAAATGTCAAATATGTGTCTACAAGGAATCCAAAGAGCTGAGCTGAAATTGATAGAAAGAATATCATTGGTGATCAGCCGGATTCAGTTCAGACAAGGAAAGTGAAATCACTACAGCAGGCATCTTTTCTATCTCAGGTTGAGCTAAAATGCTTTGCTGATTCGGCTGAAGATGAAAACTGCGTTCAGGCCATGAATGAAGAGCTAGATCAGAATTGAGAAGAATCAGACATGGGAGATTGTTTCGAGGACAGAAGATAAAAATTTCATTAGGACTAAATGGTTCTATTAAGACAAGATTAATGAATATGGCATATTGATTCAGAACAAAGAATGACTGATGTGCAAAGGAGACTCCCAGATAGAGGTAATAGATGGTGATGAGACATTTGCAACGATTGCAAGGCAGGAGACAATCAGATTATTCCTAGCCATTTCAGTGCAAAGAAAGTTCAAAGTGTTCTAGATGGATGTCAAATATGCATTCTTAAATGGAGTTATGGAATAGGAGGTGTATATTGAGCATCCAGATGATTTTCTCATTCATGAGGATGAGAATAAAGTTTGCAGGCTGAAGAAGGCGTTGTATGGGCTGAAACAAGCACCAAGGGCATGGTACTCAAGGCTTGATCATTATTTGAAGAAACTTGGTTTCCAATTTGGAGGAGTTGATTACAATCTTTATTTCAGAAATGACAGTAATCAAAGGATGATGGTGCTGGTGTATGTCGATGACATAATTTTTGGCGGATCAGATGAAGCTCAGTGCAGACAGTTTTCCGAATTCATGAAAAATGAGTTTGAAATGTCAATGATTGGAGAGATAACGTTTTTCCTTGGTCTACAGGTGACACAAGGAAGGAATGGAACTTTCATTTCTCAATCCAAATATGCCAAGGAGGTTCTAATAAGGTTCATAATGGATAATTCTAAGGAGATGAAGACTCTGGTTGCCAACCGGATGAAATTATCAAAAGATGATGATGGAAAGGCAGTTAATATCACAGAATACAGGCAAATTATTGGAAGTTTATTGTACTTGAATGCAACAAGGCCTGATATTGTTTTCGCCAAATGCCAAGCAGTGAGATATCAGAGCAATCCCAAGGAAATCCACATGCTTGCAGTGAAAAAGAATACTTCGGTATATCCAGTGCACAGTGGATTTCGGCTTGATATATACTGATAAATCTCAGACAGAGTTATTGGGATATACTGATGCAGACTGGGCTGGTTCAGTGGATAATAGGAAATCAACGTCAGGTGGTGCTTTCTATCTTGGTGGATTGTGTATTTCTTGGCTAAGCAAGATGCAAGATTGCATTTCGTTGAGCATCGCGGAAGCTGAGTATATTGCGGCCACTCAAGCATGCACACAGTTATTGTGGATGAAGCAGCAGCTTGAAGATATGGGAGTTAAAGTGAAGTCTCCGATCGGAATCTAGTGTGATAACTCAAGTGCTATCAATCTTATCAAAAATCTAGTTCATCACTCAAGGACAAAGCACATTGAGATCAAATATCATTTCATCAAGGAGAAGGTGGAGCAAGGCATTGTGAAGTTGGAGTATGTGCCTACAGAGCTACAGGTTGCAGACATTCTGACAAAGGCCTTACCCAAGGAAGCATTTGAAAGGCATTGACTGGCTCTGAGAGTTCAGTCGACTCCCCGCACTTAAAATAGTGTGGATGTGGGCCCATAACCACCCCCTCTCCACGAGGTATGATGTATTTTTCCCTAATGTGCTGATATGTGTTATCTACTATGTTACAGACTACAAAGGAGTGACCTTTGGGTTCGTTGACAAAGGGGGAGAAAATAGTGATTGTTAAAGGGGGAGACAGTGTGGCTATTTGAGAAATCATGACAGATATGGGGAGAATCTTACCAGTGGAGCATCCAAATAGGGGGAGAAATAAGAAAGGGGGGGATTTTTAAATCTAACAATGCAAGAAGTGATCGATCAAAGAATAGATATCACGACAGCTGCGGATCGTGATAAAAGCAAAAGAGTGATGTTAGAATGGTGTGAGAAGGTGTCCATCTATCACGAATTGGGATCAGTGTGGTTCAACAATTGGTGTTTGACATGAAGAGATTCATTGATGAACTTTTCATACTACTCTTGTTTCTCACGCCGAGCATTGCTCATGTGGGCTTAGAGTACGTGTTAAGTGAATCCTTGAATGCTATCAGAATCGCAAGAGGCGAATGGTGGTAGTGGCTGGAAGAAGACTCAGTGAGGTATCAACACGCATAAAATCATTCTGAGAAGAGTTATGAAGAGTTTTCAACAAACCCAAAGGGGGAGATTGTTGGGAAAAAATCCCTAAAGGTAACATTGCAGTATTTTTTGGTTGATTGTATTTGTTGACAAAGCAGGTTTCCATGGAGAATTGTCGAGTTCCAGAAAAGTTGTTGACAATCCATGTTGACAAAGTACGGTGACAAAGGAATGGACGATCTGGAGGTGGTACAAAAGAGCAATACAAGGTGGTGCCGTTTTCCAGTGTTTGCCAAATTTTTTGGGGTCCAAAATTTGGAGTTTGGTGAGAATCACGAAAATAGGATTTCCATGAAGATCATATTTTTATATGTCAAGGGCATGAGTTTCGCGAAGATGGGATGCATGGATTGGATTTCGCGAAGACCAGAAAAATGGAGGCGGTGATGCTTCGCAATTACGTCAAAGCTTCACGAACGGAAGAGTTGAAGTGCATCACGGCGGTGAAGGGCTTTGCGAGGGAGCTTCGCGGAGAAGGTGCGAAGGAATGTTGACGGTAATGCTCCGCGATTACAACGAGCTCCGCGATCGGAAAATTGTCTTGGTGCTTCGCAATTTAGACAGAATTCGGGAGGAAACTTCGGAGCTTCGCGATTTGAGATGACGTGGTGTTGACTTTGCACGGAAAGTTTGATGGTCGGTGGAATCGCCTATAAATAGAGGCCGACCCCCTCGAGATAAGTAGAGAGAATTTTCAGAGAAGATATTTTGCTCTCGGTTTGCGAAGGTGGTTCGTGTAGCCAGTGTGCTTCGTGAAAGAGGAGCTTCGCGGCGGCTATAGTAGCTCTGTGAAAGTTGCGAGCTCCACATTGGCTCAATGAGCTTCACGAGGGAAGTTTCTCTACAATGACTTGAGCTTCACGGTAGTGCTTCGCGGTAGTGCTTCGTGAGAGTGCTTCACGAAAAGGTAGGAGCTTTGTGAAGGCTTGTTTGAGCTTCGCGGAATTGGGAGCCTTGCGAAGTAGGGTGATTTGTGAAGGTACTTTCCAAAGGTAGTTGCCCAGTGGTCAGGGGCAAAGGGATATTCATCAGTGGATGAAAGTAGGACTTCAACAGAGCATCTATCAACAGTTGAGGATGCATGCATTCATGAAAATGAAGAGACCTACAGGTCTATAAACTGTAAGTGGGTTCCCTTCTAGAGCAGTGAGCTTAGGAAGAAGAAGAAGGTGATCCTCTCCACCGGCAGTGAGCCAGAGAGAGAGAAACAGGGAGTGACCCTTAGGAAGCAGTGAGCTAACCCTAAACATTGTAAAGGCAGTGAGCCTGGGCATAGAAGTGATCTAGCCCGAACATTATTGGCAGTGAGCCTTAGTGGATTTGGTACAGCGGCACATCGTCGTTGTATGCTCCTTGGGCGTAGCCCAGTGAGGGTGAACCAAGTAAAAATCTCTGTGTCTGCCTGGTTGCATCCCTGCATTGCATCTAAAGCATAACCATCAGATAAAGATAAAGAGAAGTGATCAAGATAAACACATAAGAGCAAACGAAGTGACCCTTGTAATAAAGAGGTCAAGATCCAGTGGGGCAGAAAGAATTTTGAAAAAGAATATCCATACCCTGATTCACCCCCCCTCTCAGGGTATATAGGCCCCTATTGGTCCTAACACATGACGACGACCTCAGGATGCATATTTCACAAGCTAGCGATAGCTGACTGTGATGACTAGCTGCAATTAATTCAGGAGCAACAGCAAGGAATGGAGCATGACCATGGGGTTCAATAATGGACTCTAATTGTGTGGTTCATAGCTCAACCAAACAGGGAAACCTACAATAAGGAAATTTGTGTCACGACTCCCTCCCCACAATGTGTACCCCTCCTATGCTGGTAATGTGAGAAGGGAGATAGTGACCCCCAAGTCTCACCTCCAGTAGACCTCGGGTTGGAGACTAGTACCGAGGGTATAGGAAACACACAAATGGGAGGCATTACCCTCTAAGAGAACACATGCGGAATAGAGAGATAAGACATACATCAACCAACTCTAACTTATACTACAATATAAAAGAAAACCCAAGTACACATATGTAATTTCATTCAAAAACTACTAAAACTGAAATAGAAAACTGCAAGTACCAAAAGAAAGCAAAAATAGGAGTGACCACAAAGCCCAAAAATCTCCTGCAACCCCAAGCTAGTAGTAACCAGCCTAATCTAAAACCTACTCTAATTGAACTAAAAAATTTTTATAAATATGTAGGGTGAGTATAAAAGTATACTCAGTAGAATCCTCCTCGAAGCCTCTTGTGAAAAAGTAAAGAAAGCATGATAAACAACAGTGAACAACAAGTGAAACTAACTTGTCAGCTAAACAGGTATACTAAGTTCTCAGCCTCACCATGGATTCTCTCACTAAGTATCACATAAAAGATTATATAATATAATAAATAATATCATGGTTACCCCGCTACTACTTCCCCACTGGTTTTCCGCTTTTCCCCAATGTTGCACGTCCTAAGTATCTCTCTCCAAAAAGGCTTTCCCGCATACACATGGGCGAAGCACCGCAACATGCACCTCGTGCATCACAACCACCACATCCACATAACCAAAGTAACCAAGTAGTTTCTGAGAGACAACACTTCATGTATAACGTGTATCATACATCAGACATTAAACCTCAATCCATTATATCCCATACACTGAGTAAGGATCCTCAAGCCATCACAGCCTATACACATTACACATATAGTATACCATAGGAAACTATATCCAGAATATATGTGTGTGAATAACCAAAAGCCATTACATCCCTCTACACACATATATAGGGAAAACTAACCATTGTGCCTACCAGCACTAGTAACTACTAAGAGAAGAGAGTGAGGCCAAAGGGGGTATTCATCCATCCATCCTCCCACTAGAATGTTGGGAAAAACACACCTGGGGGCTTAGTTTTCTCAGGGTGTCATTTTCCCTAACTGACTGGGTGGATTAGCATATAGAAACACAAAAAGTACAGAATATACTATCGCTCACAACCACACTATGGGCATAACCTAGTCTTAGAATCAACTGCAGCTAACATCTCTCAGACTCCTAGCTGCCACTGCTAAGACTAGGTATACTATAAGAACACAACCATTTAAATAGATTTATTCCATTACTTCATTCTTTTTTTTATCATTTTCACTTTATGTTAATTAATTCTTTAAACATTAATTAACCATTAACAATTCCACATTATATTTCATTAGCATCACACCAAAGTTTTATACCCTTTAGGCATAACCAAAACAAGTCCACAGCGTCTCAGAAATATTACCTCAGCATTGCATCCTAGCAAGCTCCAACCCCATGGGTTAACATCATTTATTCAATCATTTATTAATAACATTATTACTTTCCCATATTCCCAAGCATTATAGAAAAATATTCTAAGCTACTAAACTCAAGGGGGATCAACCCAGTGAGTAGATGAACTACCTGTCAAGTCATTTCCACCTATAGTAAGAGCGTAGACCCATCCTCCCTTGAGAATCTAAACACAGAAATCACATGGCATACCCCATGCATCTTCACCCCTTTTGGAAGGAGGGTAAGTAAGACCAGCTACCTTGAGAAGTGGGGAAATTAAATAAGATAAACAAACAATAATATTCTGCAAGCATCCAACGTTCACATCCAACCTATTTCATCATCTCCAGTGTCCTCCCTGATACCTGCATGCATAAACTGATGCATCTCGCCACTCTAGGTGTCAACTGCTGACACAACCAATTGGCCTCCCTGCCCCCAATTATCACATCATTCATCCAGGCTCACATCACAACACAAGCATCAGGAAACAAACATCATATCAACTAGGCTCTTTGACCTTAAACAAGGCATTATTCCTTCACACACAGCAAGCTCTCAAGGCTCCAAAGCAAAAGGCACTCGTCCTTACAAGAAAGAGGGTAACTCAGAACCCTATAGGGAATTATCTTTTATCAAACAACTAGTTCATTAATCTATATTGAATTAACCGATTCATTATTAGTAGGTTCCAACTATGGGTAACCTAAACAACAAACTATCATAGCTATCACAAATAATTAAACATGCTTACTACATTAATTTGATTAACATCAAATTACAACAACAACCAGATTCATTTACATGACTCTTTATTTTTGAAAAATAATTAAATTAATCCTAGTTTATGTTCTTTACCAATTTCCATCAAGAACAACATGATAAACAAGGCAAGCATAGATATCACACTATCTATAAAATCAAGAGGCAATAACATACAACCGATACTAATTTATTAATCTGATTCAAATATTTATTATGTCAATTTCATTTTGATTTAGTGGGATAAATCATGATAACATTACGATTGCACATAAAATAATGTAGAGAAGCAATGAATCCCCTACCTCAAAAGGTTCTTGAAGTTCTTTATATGAGAACGATCCACACAAAGGATTACGATCGCCTTCGTCATGACAACTGCATCCACCCAAGGACACTGCAGCACGACTGCACCAACCGACACCCAAGAAAACTATATTAGAAGCATGGAGATCACATTCCATAACATGGAAAGGATAAATGGGAGAATAAGGATCGAAGAAAAAATAATAATGGAGGTAGATCATACCTTCTATTGATGACAGATCGACACTAGTTACATGCACCAAAACAGGGGGTGCGCATGCAGCAGGAAGAAACTTCAATGGGAAATGATCCAAGGATTAAGGTTTGATCACACTGCTCCTATGGGAAGAAGGAAAGGTTCGATCATCTCGCACTAGGGAACAATAAGGTAGAAAAAGAGAGAAAAATATCTTGTCCCTTTAAAAGATTTAATGAAGTAGCGGTTTAAGATACGCTGGATTTTCTATTAAAAGGAGATTTCATTAAACCATGCGGTTTGACCAAGTAAAGGCATCCCGAGCCTTAGAAAAATTAATATAGGAGTTATGGGATTTGACTCGGCCATAAATCCCTTAAAACAATGCCTCAAATGCGTTTTTTGTCAAAGAAAATGCTAAATTGGAAAAATTGTAGGAAGCTGGAAACATTATACACCTACCGACGTTTGGAAACACTGTACACCTACCAACGTCTGGAAACATTGTACACCTAACGATGCCTGGAAATAGTACACACCTAGAGACGTCTAGAAACACTGTACACCTACCGACCCCTGGAAACATTGTACACCTACCGACCCCTGGAAACACTGCACACCTACCGACGTCTGGAAACACTATACACCTACCGACATTTGGAAACACTATACACCTACCGACGTTTGGAAACACTATACACCTACCAACATCTAGAAACATTGTACACCTACCGACGTCTGGAAACATTGTACACCTACCAACGCTTGGAAAAAGTGTACACCTACCAACACCTGGAAACACTGTACACCTACCGATGCCTAGAAATAGTGTACACCTACCGAGGTATAGAAACACTTTACACCTACTGATGTCTGGAAACACTATACACCTACCAATGGCTAGAAATAGTGTACACCTACCAATGGCTGGAAACACTGTACACAAAACTGGAAACACTATTCACATAACTATAAATTTGAAAAGGTGTTGAGGATGAGCCACCTTAACCTCCCTAAAAACCTCAAATACCAAATTTCAGCAAAGGAATGAACTAGAGAGGTCAGGGACATTACAATTTGGGTCTTGGACCATGATCGGTGGGCTTTTAGGGGCTTTTATTTTGAGCTGACTTTGTGCATTTATTTTTTTATGACCTTTGGGTGTATCTTTCTATAGGTATTTATACCGCATCACTACGTTTTCCTTGTATTATTTTCTTTTTATTAATAAATGTTTAGGTCTTAGATTTGGGTCTCCAAGTCAATCCATGGGGAACCATCTTGACATATATATTCATGTATATATGTATTGTTAATATATTATAGACACACGCGTATATATTTATATATATTGTTAATAAAAATATATTATTATTAATATTTTATATATTAAAAAATATATATCTATATTATATGTTATATAAAAATATATATATTGTTAATAATAATAAATAAAAATGTATTATTAATATATTATAAATATACATGTATTTATGTGTGTATGTGTGTATGTATATACTATTAATATATTATAAATATTTATATATGTGTGTGTGTATTATTAATAAAAATATATTATTATTATTATATTATATATAAAAATATTTTTAATAATAATAAATAAAAATATATTATTAATATATTATAAATACACACATATATACATAAATATTATTAGCTTTTCTTAAAAAGATGGCTAATTTAGCCACGTTTTCAAGAAAACATTGCTAAATTAAAAATTATTAACATTTATGAACATTGTTAAAACACACACACGCGTATATTTATATATATTTTTAATAAAAATATATTATTATTAATATTTTATATAAAAATATATATATTTATGTTATATATTATATAGAAATATATATGTTTATTTATATTTATATATATATATTGTTAGTAATAATACATAAAAATATATTATTAATACGTTACAAACATACATGTATTTATTATATATATTGTTAATAAAAATATAAAATTATTAATATATTATTATTAATATATTATATAATAAAAAATATATTTTTTATGTTTTATTTAACAAAAAATACACACACACATATATATATTTTTAATAACAACAAATAAAAATATATTACTAATTTATTATAAACACATATATAATTATGTATATATATATTGCTAATATATTATAAACACACACACAGAAATTTTTATATATATTGTTAATAAAAATATATTATTATTATTATTATTTTATATAATAATAAAATATATTTATATTATATATTATATAATATATATATATATATATATACTGTTGATAATAATAAATAAAAATATATTATTAATATGTTATAATCATACATGTATTTATTTATATATATACATTATTAATATATTATAAACATATATATACATATATATTGTTAATAAAAATTTATTATTAACAATATATTATATAAAAAATATATATATTTACATTATATATTATATAATAAACAATATATATTATTAATAATAATAAATAAATAAATATTATTAATATATTATAAACACACACACACAAATATATATATATACACACACATAAATATTATTAGCTATGTTTTCCTAAAAACACGGCTAAACTAGCCACATTTTCAAGAAAACGTTGCTAAATTAAAAATTAACAACATTTTAAAATGTTGCTAAAAACATGGCTAATTTAGCCACGTTTTCTAGAAAACATTACTAAATTCAACATTAGAAACGTTTTGAGAAAACATAACTAAAAATCATTGCTAAATGTAAAATTTTATACAATGAAATTTGTTTAAGGATGTAGTTGGAAAGGATGTTGATCCTAAGGAATTTAGGAAATTGATTGGATGCATGTTTAATTTAAAAGCCTCTAGACTAGACTTGGTTTAAGTTGTTTCCCTTTGTGCTAGATTTCAAAGTGCACCAAAAATGTCACAACTTTTGGATGGAAAAATAATTCTCAGATACATTAAGGGAACTATAAATTATGAGATAATGTATGATACACTACCACAAATGTGGGCAAGGGAAGCACTCGGGTTTTATCAGCGCTGATAAAAGTGTGACTTTTATCGTCACTAGAAAAAAGCACTGATAAATCTACCCTTTATTAGTGAAAATATTAGCGTTGATAAAGTCCTCCCTTTATCAACACTAATAAAAAGCACTGATAAAAGTTTTTAGTAGAAAATATTATTAATTTATATAAAAATATTTTAATTATATTCAAAAATAATGTTTATATGTATACATTAAATAAAAATGCATGTTTATTATGTTTATTATGTTTGTGTTTTATTTATGTTTATTATGTTTATTAGTTTTAGTTATATATTTATTATATATTTATTATAATATATATTTATAATATTATATATAAATAATTTTTAATATATATATACATAAATACTTATTAAATATATATATATATATATATATATATTTATGTTTCCAAATGAATGTGTCAATTGATGTCTACGTTCATATTATCATGAATATATGTTCATTCTTTACCCTAATGTTGGTCATATATACTATAGTACTATATATACTTGGTGTATTCATTCATTTCATATATATGTAAAGATTTATCTTCTCATAAATACTTAAAATCATGATAAATATATTTAAATAAACAATAAATGTATTTATTATATTTAAAAATATAAATATTTATTTATATATAATTATATACTTTTTAAATATGTTATATATAATTATAATTATATATAACTAATTAAATATAAATATGTTTAAATAATTATAAAATTACAAAATATTTTTTTAAAATGATAAATATATATTTATGAATACATTTTGAATATATTTATTTATAAATATATGTATTTAATGAATATATACACAGACACAGACATATATATATATTTATTTATTTATTTAAATACTTATGAAATTAAAATTAAAAATAATATATCAATTTATATTTATATATATTTAATTATAATTAAAATTATAAAATTATATATATATATATTTAATTATAATTTATACACAAACACAAACATAAATATATATATATATATTTAATTATATTTTAAATTATTAAATAATAATAAATATATTAATTATATATATTTATAAAATTATAAATTTAATAAATATATTGGTTATAATTTTATAATTATGAATAAATGGTATGTTTTATCAGTGCTAATTAAAAAGTGATGATAAAATATATATTTATCAATGCTAAAAAGTGATGATAAAGGCATGTTTTATCAGCACTTTCCATTGTAGTACTGATAAAACATTCTTTTATCAGCACTAAAAAAGCACTGATAAAGGCATGTTTTATCAGTGCTTCCAATTTTAGTGCTGATAAAACATACTTTTATCAGCACTTTTTATCTAGCGCTGATAGTGTTGCTGAGTTTTATAAATAAACCCTAACTTTCTCCTCCTTCATCGCACCCCTCAAGCTCTCACAAAAGCCAATCCATGTCATCATCACCACTGCTGATGTCGCTGCCTCCTCTCCTCCCTCCTCTCCTCCCTCCTCCTCCTCCTCATCGGCTGTTGACTCCTCCACTGTCGCGAACCTAGCTTCGTCGTGCAGCTCTCCTCCACCGCGCATCTCCTCCATCAGTGGCTCTCCTCCACCGCGCCTCTCCTTCGTTGTGGCTCTCCTACACCATTGTCTCTCCTCCACCCCACCTCTCCTCTGTCGCGCCTCTCCTACAACACAAATTCACCTCCTCCGCGTTCTGAACCACACCTTCACAGTTAGTTTTTTCCTCTTTCTCATTGGGTTCACTTATTATAGTTTGATATTGATGGTGATGTTATGAATTGTATGGGATAAACACCATGCTGAAAATCATGGTTTTTTGTGGTCCTTGTTTTTACACTAGTTATATTTGGTAAAATTCAATTTGCTTATACCATATTTTGAATTGGTTGATTTAAAAATCTTCAATGCAATGTGGGTTTTCATCATGGTATAATATAAATATTATTATTTCTTGAAACTTATGAATCTAAGTGGGTGAAATGTATTGTAGTGCTATTATTTGCCTAATATTTTGTTTTATATATCAAATTATGAGAGAGTTGAATATATTTTCTGATGGTATAATTATATGTGGTAAGATTACTCCATAAAAATATTTTAGGATTCAATAACATTTGAAGAATTTTCTTAAGCTTGAAACTCGAATTTGTAATTTTGTTAAATAAGTGGAGAATGAGCTGGAAGTTACAATATTCGCGAAATGTATTGTAAAAGTGGGAGTCTATCCACTATAAATGTGATGAAAGTAATATTCCAATAATGTAATAGAAGATTTATTGATGATTCCCCATGCTTATAAAAATTATTAGAGAATATTTCCATGAAAATAGTAGTACTAAACCTTTTTGGACACTCCGGGAATAATTGAAAGGAAAAATTAATATAATAAGTGTCATAATTTCACCAAATACTATTACAAGAGGTATCAAAGGAAGTGAAGTTTATATTTTTTTACATAAATACAATTTTTGGAGAGTGATAATGTACTGGAAAGTGACACCCTTATTTCATAAGGTAGAGGATTTATCAAAGACTATATATTTTTTCTTGATGATGAGAGTTTTCTTTGAATTTTTTGTGAAATGGGTAGTATTAATCATGATGAATCCAGGAATCTATTGGTCCCTTAAATGTAGAGTAGAAATCATGATGTGATGATGTTTAGGATTCATAATAGTGGTGCCAAATAATTAATAGGGGAGATTTTCATGATTTGGTTGAGAATTGGTGTTGGTATTGAATTTATTGGAAATGTGTTAATATTGGATTTATTGAATATAGGTTAGTATTGGATTTATTGATAACATGTTGGTGATGGATTTATTGGGAAAAATGTAATAAAATTGTGTTTTATAATCATGGATAGTGATAAATTTGTTTTCAATATATGTTGATTATTGGTGTTGGATTTATTGTCAACACATGATTGGTTATTGGATGTTGCTCTAGAAGTATATGTTTGGAATGATATATGGTGGTTATGAAAGTTATTATAAAAGAAGTATTTGATATTTTTTGGAAGTTATTCTATAAGATAGGATGAAAATGTTCTAAAGAATAATTCTGTAATTCTGATAATGCAGTTGAGTTAGATGGAGATCATTTGATAAATTTCAGAAATTGTAGAAAATACCATAGAATGAGTATAAGTGATACAACATGAGTAGAGTTCCTAGAAAAATGACAAATGAATAATAATCCGTATATATAGTAAATTATGCAAGCCACATTTTAAATGAAATGGAAAAGTATAGAGAGCCTTATAGTGATACACAAAGGTCACATGTACCAATGTGTAAGGTACTTCCAAAAGAGAATATGATGTCATATAGAAGGCTAATGGAGTTTTGGATGGTTTTGGTAATCAATTATAAAAATTATATATATAGGATATAAGTAACATCTTAGCACCCTAATTCACTCTGATAAATCTATATCATTCTATGGTTGGTTTCACAAGGAATAATTCACACCATGTATAGGTACCTAAGAGAATTAAGATCCAGGATGTTTTGAAGGTGACTAGTTGATTACACTATGGGAGATAGAATATCAATATTCATGAAATTTTTAATGGGAATATAGATAGTTCCATTTATATATAAGATTTGTTCATTTAATGGTAACAATGGCCACACTATGAGGAGAATGTGTAATAGTTATTCATCTCATGGGGAGTTTATACATTTCGTGAAGTGGCTTAGGAAGACCTTGGTGGTTCTACCTACTTTGTGATTTCCATGCCATATAGGACATCTCGGTATGAATGATTAAGTATACTTGGATTCCATGTGAACACACTATGATGGAGAAATTCATGTTTTCATGTTCTAGTAAAAGGATAATTATGAGATATTCTACATAACATGTTTTTTCAGTGTGAGCTATAAAATGTTTAGGTTAACAATTATGATCTATAATAAAGAGTATCACACCATGGAGTATATTAATCTTGATACTTTGGTTTCATAAGATAATGAGATTCAGATGGTAATGAAAATGTTCATTCCCATAAGTATTCAAGTGAATATATGTAATAAACTAACACGGGTCGACATGACATGTCACCCAAGATGGCTCGGTACAAGGCCTGAATCCCGTTCTACATCACCAGGGGTTAGCGATAACCAAATGGGTAATGACATACATAACTATGGGAATGATTTCACCTTAAAAGATAATAACTAAAATCACTTAAAGAAAGGCTGAAAATAAGGAATAACACACCGAGAAAGTCTGAGTCCATTAAAATCTCCCCCTATAAGGACTTATCATCCCTAAGAAGTGTCTCTAGAGGTCTTGCTCGACCATCTTGGTCCACTGAGTCTGCGCATCAGACTCCCGATTACAATATTCTAATTGAATATTCCCATTATTCAAAAAACTCAAATGTTAGGCACCATATTCCTTCACAATACCATTTCAATCCAATCAATAATTCATAGTATATGTTTCTCAAATTATGTCTAAATATTATCAAGTTTTCTTACTTTCCCAAGTGTATATGTCTAAATAAAACTTCATTATGATTTTTCACATGATTCAACCCATGAAATAAGTGACAAACCATACTAGCTCCCATAACCAAGTTCCCTTAACAACCCAATCCCCTCTCTATAGGTTGACATCATTGATTCATTCTTGATCTCCTCTAATCGATTCCCTTACATGAGTATCTATCATATACCAGTGCAGCTCAGCCACTTATTCACACACACAAAACCAACCACCTCTACATATGGGTTAGGTTCACCTATACACCACTCCCAATGTGCACTAAGAAATTCCATAACTACCAAAACATAAGCATGAACATATCTCAATGTTAGCTGAATATTGAAACTCACAATCATTCCAAAAAACTCCCATACATGTTCACATCACTGAACCCAATTGAATAACTCAAGGACCCATCCACTTACCCAAACATGACTCTTACAGTTTGACTCTCCAAATCCTCACATGGGCTTGTTAGTGACCAAAAAATTTATAATATTTTCATTAACCACAACTAATCATTACTCAAATTAAAAACTATCATGATGAGATAACACCCACAAAGAATTTCCAAACTTAGATTTCATCACCAAACTACTCATCCCTTGACAGGTCATAGATCATTCCCCAAACAAACTGATTGTCTCACACACCTAAAACACCATGACTTAGGGGTATCTTATTTACAACATTACAGAGGCCTTTCTCCATGAATACATTATGTCTTTTTCAAGTTTGAATTTTTAAGGATTCTATTAAAATTAAACATTTTTAAAGTATTTTTACTTCTCATTTTTAAAAGATTTATGTCTATTTAATAACTTTTTATTAGGAACTATTTATAATAATGATTTCAATAGTAATATATTTCCCTTCAAAAAAAATTAAATATAATTTTGACTTCAAAGTTTTAAAAAATTGTTGTGAAAAGTTTTGTATTTTCTCTTATATTTATCGTCATAGGATTGTTTTACATGTAGTGAAATTTTAGTCACAATTTATATGTTATTATGATATGATTTATTTTGGAATTTGATAATTATAATATTTTATGATTTATTAAGTTAGTGTTATGTAATTTTTTTAAATTATTTAAGAAAACAATTATTTTTCTATTTCAAGCATTCTTACCACTCTTTCTCCTTTATCTCCCCCATCCATATTCTCTTCTCTATTTCCTATAGGTTTATCCTTCTCCTAGGAACTAAAATTCATATTTCATGAGGATTTAGGGATTTAGGTTTTTTTAGTGTTTTCCATGAAAGGTGACATGTTGTGTATTGGTTACCATTCATTTTAAAGAAGATGTTTCTTTTATATTCCTTTATTTTATAATGCATGGAATGTGTATACTTTATAAATTTATTTTCAATTAGTATAGTAATGTATGGGTTCTTGGGTGAAATTATAAATTTCTTTTTAAATTCTAGGCTTGGAATAAGGGTTTTTTCATAAGAATTTAATGTACTATTTTTAAATTAGATTAATTCTCATGAAAATAATATTTGAAAAGGTTTATAGGGTCATTTAAATATTTTTTATAGTAAATTTAGGTCTTATGAATTTTTTGGTTTTTCAAATGAATTTTCTATGTGCTTGGAGAATGTTTTGGAAAGAAAAGGTGATTTTTTTCAAGTGCTTCCAAAATATTTGAAATGATGAGACTTTAAATAAGGGGAGTGAGACTATACATACTAAGTTGGTTTTCATGTGAAGACCCATTTTTCACTTTAAAAAGTAAATGGTTTATTTCTCATGTGACCCTCAATGATTTACCTTATAATTGTTTCACCAGTTATGGGTTATTGATTATTTATATGATGGATGTATGATATGAAAAGGGGATATTATATGTGATGGTGTTGGAGGTGAGGTGTGAGACATTTTTTTTGGTAATTGTCTTGATTTATTTCTCACCTCCATGGTTGTTTGTTTATGGTAACTTGGGTGTCTAGGTGGGAGGTCTTGATTCATGCTACCCTAGTTGGTACACACACTTCTATGGTCCCCCTAGTTGTGTTTAAGACAAGGATAGTGGGAAGGTTACATTATGATGAGTTAAGTATGGTTTAATTGGGTGGATCATGTTATTATTGGATAAAACATATATCATATGTTAGTCTATGTATTTATAGTACCATTTTGGATCTTCAAACACTGGTACATAGGGTATATCCCATGAAATTTTTTTCCTTGATCAGTGGTTATATATAGAGGATTAAATTATTATATTGATTACATCCCACTTATTCTTGTTTTATTAGTGTAACTATTAATATTAGCTTTCTTTACTATTATATTGTTCCTTGATCATACAGTTCCCTTCTTCATTGTGAATTTATTTTATCGAGTTGATATGGGTTCTTTATGAGATAATGAATGTTTGATTTTCAAGTATAAAACAAATTTATGTATTATGAGATGGATAGTACCTATATTTCCCACCAATGCATTGGGTAAAATATTATATGTCATGATATATAAATGTTATGTGAATAGGTTAGTAAGTCTATAGGTTCAAAAAGGGTGAACGTGATTGCGTTAAGATCTACTCATAATAATATGTGTGAATAAGTTATCAAGTTGCTATGTTCATGGGTGAGTGTGATGGTGTTAATCTCTAATCATAAATTTAAATGTGAATATGGTTTTCAGTAGCTAGTAGGGGGTTGGAACACTGGAAAAGGAGTTCACCCACTAGTGATGGGTTGGCCAGTCTATAAGGTTGATGGGAGGAACATTGAAAACTAGTGATTAGAGCAAGATAGGGGGTGTCATGAGACATATAAGGTGTGTGTAAATCAATGATTTTCATTGGATAGACAGAGGTAAGTGACAATGACATCTAGTGATTTTTTTAGGGGTTAAATTTTAAAATGATTCAAGTGTTTTAAAATGTTTCTTAAAAAATTATATGTGTTCAAAATATCCTTTTTGGGTTTTAAATTTCTTTAAAATGGTTTAAAAAAGAATTGGGGTTTTCAGAAAGGATGTTTGGAACTAATTGGTTAATTTTAAAAAGAGTTTGTTATTTTAAAGAGGAATTTATATAAATGGTTGGTTTTTTAATGGGATTTCAACTGTGATTTTATAAATAGTTTTCAAAGGAGATTTAAAGTCTATAAATTTTTAATCCTTGGTTAATTTTTATATTAATGTTTTGTGTATTTATTTTGTTAAATATTAATATCACTAAATCAAATAGGATGGATATGAATAAATAATGGATGGATTATAATCATCTGACAAAAGATTATGAAGATGGAGTGAAAGAGTTTATCAAGTTTGCAAAAGATCATGCATATGATCCTTCTCAAATCCTTTATTTGTGTTTACACTATGTTATTCAAGATAAGTTAGTCTAGAGGAGTTGGAAGAACAATTGAACTGTCACAGAATAGATCAAAGTTATAAATGTTGGAATAAACATGGTGAAAAGGTTAATGTAGATGGTGACTGGGATAACACTACATTTTATGGATCATTTGATATGATTATAGGCATGGGAAATAAAGAAGACTATATCGAGGAAGTGATTATAGATGTTCATGATGATAAAGATCGTATTAAGGAAATGACAAGGACAGTTGAAGATGAACTTCATGATTGCCCAAAATTGTTTGAGCAGTTACAAAGATGTGAAAAGACACCATTATATGATGGTTGCACTAAATATATAGTATTGTCAATCAAACTAAAACTCTATAATTTAAAAGCAGGCAACAGATGAAGTGATGCCAGTTTTACAGAATTACTTTCTCTCTTGAATGACATGCTCCCAAAAGATAATGAACTCCCGAGTTGAACATACGATACCAAACTAATTTTATTCTCAATGGGTATGGTATCTGAAAGAATATATGCCTGGACAAATGATTATATACTATTTCTCAAGTACCACAAATCGCTTAGAGAATTCCCAAAGTGTGGTGCTTCTCGATTCAAGAAAGATGAATCTGGTCCTATGAAAGTTTCATGGTACTTTCCAATCATTACAAGGTTTAAGAACCTATATGGAAGTGAGGAGACTGTAGTGAAATTTATGTGGCATGCATATAGAAGAAATAAAGATGGAAAACTATAGAATCTGGAAGATTCTCCTCATTGAAAGAGAATTGATCATGAGTATCCTAACTTTGTAAATGAGACGAGAACCTTTGTCTTGTGTTATCTACAAATGGAGTGAATCCTTTTAGTTTTCAAAGAAACGCTCACTGTACATGGTCAGTTATGTTGGTAAATTATAACTTGCCACCATGGTTATGCATGAAACAAAAACACATCATGTTATCTGTGCTTATATCAGGACCAAAACAACCGAGTAATGATATTGATGTTTATTTGGATCCATTGATCGAGGATTTAAAATTATTGTGGGATTCAAGTGTTACAATGTATGATGCTTACAGAAATGAAGATTCTATGTTAAGAGCCATGTTGTACAGGATGATAAATGACTTTCCTAATTATAGAAATTTTTCAGGATATGTCATTAAAGGAACTCTTGGGTGTCCCATCAGCGAACAAGGTAAATAATCAATTAGGTTAAAACATTCGTCGAAAAATGTGAATCTAAAAAATTCCAGATTTCTACCCCGACGACATAAGTATTGATCTTGGATGACATCACTCAATGGAAATTCAGAAGAACATACACCTCCATCTCCACTAATAGGTGATCAACTGTTTGAGAGAGTTAAAGATGTGGACACTGCTTTTGGTAAACCATTTTTGAAAAACCTTACGAAAATTGGTTGGAAATAGAAATCAGTTTTTTTAATTACCATATTGGAATTGTCTATATGTCAGACATTTTCTCGATGTTATGAATGTTGAAAAAATGTATGCGATAGTGTCATTGGAACATTGCTAAATTCACCTGGAAAAACAAATGATGGAATTAAGGTTAGGTTGGACATGGTTGACATGGAAATATGAGAAGAGTTGGCACCAGTGACGAGTAAAAAATGAACATTTCTTCCTCCCACTGCTTACACTCTTTCCAGGAAGGAGAGATATCAGTTTTGCAACTTCTTAAATGATGTAAAGGTTCTAGAGGGATATTCATCGAATATCAAGAACATCGTGCCAATGCGCGATTTAAAGTTAAAAGGTTTGAAATCACATAACTGTCATGTTTTGATGAAAGATCCAATTTCTATAGCTTTATTTTTCATTTTTTCCAAGAATTTTCGTCATACATTAATGAATATTTGTTTCTTATTCAAATATATGTGTAGAAAAGTTATAGACCCAGTGAAATTGTCAACTATGTAAAGATAAATTGTCATCATATTATGTGAATTAAAAATATTTTTTTCGCCGACATTCTTTGATATGATGGTTCATTTTATGGTTTACTTGGTGAGAGAGATTCAGCTATGTGGTCTTGTGCACTATAGATGGATGTACCCTATTGAATGGTATATGAAGATTTTGAAAGGGTGTGTCAAAAATCAAAGTCGTCTAGAGGGTTGTATTGTGGAGCGATATATTGTTAAGGAAGTCATTGAATTATGTACCAAATACCTTTTTGGTGTGCAAATCATTGGTTTAATAAAATCTCATCACACTAGGTGACTTGCGGGTGAAGGAATTTTTGGAAAGGAGGTCATCACAATCAATATTACAGATCAGGAATAGGACCACCTTTACATTTTCATAATATTTTGGATGTTGACCCATATGTTGAAACCCACAAAGAAATTCTTAGGCATTTGAATCCATAAAGGGCCAAAAAATGGATATTAAATAAACATAATCAACGGTTTATATTATGGTTTTAGGACCATATCTTTAAGGATTCAAAATGAAAATCTAGACTCAATTTCAGAATGACTTCTATGGATAGCTGGAGGACCAAGTGTGTATGTATTATCTTACAATGCTTATGTAATTAATGGTTATACATTCTATACTAATGAACATGATGAAGACAGTACTAGATCGAATAGTGGAGTTACACTTATGGCTAAAGTGATGCATGTTTCTGGTGTTAAGGACAGAAATCCAATTTACACGAATATGTCATATTTTAGCATCATCAAAAAAAATGAGAGTTGGATTATACAACATTTTGAGTGATTATTTTTCAATGAAAATGGGTTGATAATAGAAGTGTTGTTAAAATAGATGAGTTGGGATTTGTGAAAGTTTCTTTCAGTAAGGAAGGGTACAAAGATGAACTGTTTATAATGGCGTCATAGTAAGTACATGTATTTTATGTTCTAGATCCCGCAAACCAAAATGGGTTAATTGTTCTGTTATCGACCAAAACCACTAAAGAGTCAGATGAAAATTCAACGGAGGATGACCCTTTCATTAGGACATCACAATAATTTCGCAGTGGTCCCAGTGTAGATGGTGTTTTGTATATTAGAGGAGACCACAATGAAGGGATTTTGATAGTCGATAGAGGGGGGAAATCCCTTCAACCTTTAAAAAATAGATTTCAATAATTAGGTTATATTTTTTCTAATATACATCATGTTACATTATGTTAATATTTATTCACTGCTACTTTTATGTTATCTAAATTAAATGTTAAACTACTTTTGTAGATAATGACTTCTATACGAGATGATACTCCTAATCCCCAGGAACAATAAGTTTCTCAACCTGTTGTTTCTCATAGTGTAGATGAACAATAGGTTTCTCAACCTGTTTCCTTATGTTAATATTTTTTTGTTGCTGCTTTTATGTTATATAAATTACATGTTAAACCACTTTTCCAGATAATGACTTTTTCACGTGATGATGCTCCCAATCCTAATGCACAATAGGTTTCTCAACCTGTTGTTGCTCATAGTGCAGACAAACAATAGGTTTCTCAAACTATTTTTTCTCCCAGTGCAGATGTATAACCACCATCTGCACATGCCGATGCTAGCCCTCTAGAGCTAGAGGAACATATTTATGATGGTGGATCTGAGGAAACTAAAGGTGATGGAACATAGGCGACGCAGAAAAAACAAGAGCACCATAGTTTTACGGTATTATCAAAAATCATTAAGGCTAAATAAAAAGGCATAAAATATGATATTGGATGGAATAAGTGGGGCCAACATGTTAACCCCAACAAGGACATGTTTAGTAGTTACATTAGAATCGTCACTCAACAACACGTGGTGATTGATGTAACTTTATGGAACCATGTTGTGGCTTAGATTAGGACACTGATGTGGGGAGATATTATAGAACATTATGATATCATTTTTTTAATTTACTAAAAATTAAATAATGAAACATTGACTTACACTTCATCATCTCTTGTAGAGTGAATTTATAGTAGATGACTCGCACAAAGACTATGTCTTAAGGGTTTCTGGAAGGATTCACAGGGGTTTTTGGACACTTTTAATGAAATATCATCTTAAAGATGCTGAAGGGAAAATAAAACTGCACACACCTCTTATTTATATACACCTGATAACCCAAGAATCGTGGGATGTGTTTACTGGTTGTTGCGCGAAGCAGTCTTTTCTGGTACATTGTGTCTGGTAATATTTTGTTTGACGATATGTGTATTCATCACTTTGATTGATAATGTTTTATTTATGAAATATAAATTGAGTGCTGAAAATAAATGACGGGCTTCAAAACCAGCGTACCCCTACCATAAATCAAGGATGGGGTATGCATCACTTGAAAAAAAATTGGTACGTATTTTAAATCTACCATAATAATTTTATGAGACATAAAACAACACAATAAATATGTTCTTTTGTTTTAATGTAGCTTGAAGAGTCCAAATCTAAAACCACTTCCATACCACGTCATGTGCTATGGAAGGAGGCATGTGTAACTAAATATGAAAAAATAATAGATGAAAACACACAAAAAGTGTGGGAAACATGTGTGAGTATGACATAATAAAAATTTATTTTACTTTAAATTGATATTACATAACAATGATTACTTATTTTCCTATATTTTCTATCTGACATAGTCATAAGAATCAACAACACCCACATCGGATGTAGACTTACTTTTAGTGGCCTTGAAGCATCTAGAAAAGTATGGTCGTATCAGAGGTGCGGGTTTTGGGGTGACACCTCGAACATATTTTGAGGAAAAAAACAAGTGGAGGATCAAACTAAGAAAATGAAAAACATGAGAGAAACATTAGCTATGTTTGAAGAATAATTACAATACCAGAGAGAGTTGATATCAAGTTTGATGGGGGAAGCAAAGAAAAGAAAAAACTCAAGAACAACTCACGCATGAAGATCCCACCCCACCCCCACCATTTTTAAGGTGATTCATTCCCCTAAAAAACAATTCTTAACTGAGGTATTCAATTTTCTAATAATTGTTTCTGTAAAATGTGAATCAGATAGACACTATACACTGGTACCTTTCCTATATTGATATTCTACAGGGTAAAAATTACTGTGATTTATATCTATCAACACCCACCCATCGCCTTGTAGAGAGGGCTACAGTGTTCAATATCCAGAACGACATGCTAAAAAACAGACCACTTACAATAGATCATTTCAAAGTGTCAATTACTGTATCCCTATAGCTAATAACTGATCTACCTGTTCCAATTGATGATGCAAATATTCATCTGGTTGAACAATCTCTAGGAACATTCATCGCTTGGATGTTACATCTTATAAAAAACATGTCGACAATGAGGTGTGCATTTCCAATTTAATTTTCAATCTAAACCTTAAACATTTAATAAAAAAAGGTCTGAATTGATGCATGTTATTACAGACGAACAAAGTGAAGGGGGTGAAACGAAAGACCGATTCAAAACCATCTCAAGGATCAACCAACCGATCAAAATGATCTATCCAAATCACCTTACCCCATTCTATATCCACATTTATTATCATTGAAGTCTCATTTGGATACAAAGTTGAAAGATGGTGGTAATCACATAATTGATTTTGAAGAAAATATGTGTGGATGGGAAGATCCAGACTTTGGTGTTGAGAGTGAAACTGAAATCCTAGACTATTATTGGTTAGGCAGCTCAGTTGTAAATGTTTACATGAGGTATGTTTTCATGATTTGATTTTCCAAAAGATTATATACTATGATAATTATGACTAAATACATTTCATATTTTTTGTAGGTGTATATATGAAAAAAAATAAAGGGATTTACCCATGAACAAAAATTTGGACTCGTTAGTCCTCGCGTCACCTCTATAGAATAAGAAGACATAACTTCCAAGAAACAGGGTGAAATAGTGGCAGGACTACTCAAATCGTTTAACAAAAAAATTACGGATGATAGAATCTTCTTAATACCAATGATGTGGGGGTAAAACTATACAATTTAATCATATCAAATATATTTTAATTTCTTTCATTGCTTGTTCTTTTTTGTGTTATTAGGTAGCATTGGATGCTCATTGTGGTCAATTTGGATACTCCAAAGATTTATTTTATGGACTCAATGCATGGATATCCAACAAACCAACCACAAATGATGGCGTTTGTCAATTTTTAATACACTACATCCAACATTTTAGAAATAAAAAACCAGTTTTATAATTTATATTATATTTTAATGAGGATTCTATTATAATAGGGCGGTGCGTGAATATCATCTACATCATGGAATGAGTCCAAGGGAAAAGGACAAGAAACATTACAAGTACTACGATTGGATAAGTATCAAGGTATATATAATAATATTTCACTATACAAACACATATAAAAAAACTTATTTTTATCAATGTTTATGCAGTGCCTGAAACAAACAAACAATAAAGACTGTGGTTATTATGTTTGTAAATTTATGAAATAGATCATATTCTGTGAACAAACCAACATCCCTGAAGAGGTATTTTTGAAGATAATTGCTATTTAATTTAAAATAATTATTAATCCTTTGTGTATTTATATTTTTTCAATACTACCATGACTGCTGAAAACAGTCATATTCGCAAGATGATATAGATATGATTAGAAATGAATGGGAAGAATTCCTAATAGAAGAATCTAAAAATATAGAATGAAGATGGTAAACTTCTCAAATAATTTTGACTTTAATAATATTGTCTACCTTATGTTTCTCTTTGTTTGATAGAAATGTGATTTGTATAGGCTAAACGCCCCACTGAAAATCATGGTTATTGGTGGTCCTTTTTTGCGCACTAAATGAATTGCATGTTGATTGGTTTTTTAAAATAAATTGGTGGTCCTCATTTATAGGGTATGTGTGGTTTTGATAAACCAAAAAAGATAATGAGTATACAGAAGGGGTTTCCCAATCCCTTGAGTTTGTTGTGACATCTTGAGACATAAAGGTCATAGGATCTTTCTCTACTCTTCTTGTTTTCAACAACGAGAAGGGTTTTTATCCAAAAAAACATTGATTCAATCTGCAACATTGGTAGTTCCCCTCTTTAGTCAACCTAGTGAAGAACCAACTATCATATATTCATCCGGAGGTCCTGAATATATGACAGTTGATTATTCACTAGGTTGACTAAAGCTATGCTGCAGAAGGAGGATGTTATTATGTCTTAACCATACATGGATCAAATATTTTTCCATAATCCTTATAAACTGGGTAGATTGAGCATATTGAGTAGGCCAGGTCTCTTTTTTAGGGTTCGGAGGCAAGGGTGCATTGATTTTCAGGCAGAAAAATGTACTTAAAATTTTTTATGATACTTTAGGACAGTGATCCATGAGTCATTTGTGACATGTATGAATCAACCACACCTCAATCTGACGCACAATTTCATCGGTATGACTCCAAATGTGTCTTTATTTAAAATTGACATTAATTCAAGTAAAAACACAACTGACATACCAAAAAACTGAAGAAATGTATTTAGATTGTTTTTATACTTTAGGAAAATGATTTATTAGTCATTTGTGACCTGTAGGAATCAAACTCACCTCAATCTAATATATGGTGTCACCGGTATAACTCCAAATGTGTCTTGTTATTTAAAATTGACATTAATTCAAGTAAAAAAACACAACTAACATACTAAAACCCAAGAAAATGATTTTGGATTTTTTTGATGCATTAGGAAAAAAAATCATGAGTCGTTTTTGATGTGTAAGAATCAACCCCACCTCAATCTGATGAACAGTTTGACCAGTATGACTAAAAGTGTCTTCTATCAGTTTAAAATTGACATTTTAGTTAAAAATGTGCCACTCACTAAAAACAAAGCAAACATCCTCCAATTGTCTTCCAAATTAAGGACAACAATTTGTAAGTCCTTTTTGATGTGTATGAAGTACTCTCACATCAAACCGACTCATGATGAGACCGATATGACTCAAATTGCATGTCTTCAGTTTGAAATGACATTTTAGTAAAAAAAATACAACTAACATACTGAAAATCAAGGAAATTCATTCCAATTGTTTTGATAATTTAGGAAAACAATCTATTAGTCATTTTTGATGTGTAGGAATCAACCTCACCTCAATACAGTGCATGGTGTGACTGGTATAACTCCAAATGTGTCTTGTTATTTAAAATTGACATTAATTCAAGTAAAAAAACTCAACTGACATACTGAAAACTGAGAAAATGCATTAAGATTGTTTTTATACTTTAGTAAAACGATCCATGAGTTAGTTTTGATGTTTAGGAATCAATTCCACCTTAATCTGACGCATCGTGTGATTAGTATGACTAAAAGTGTATGTTAAAAGTTTAAAATTGACATTTTAGTTGAAAAAATGTCACTCAATAAAAACAAAGCAAACATGATCCAATTATCTTCCAAATTAAGGAAAATTATTCATAAGTCCTTTGTGATGTGTATCAAGTAGTCTCACGTCAAAACAATGCACTATGCGACCGGTATGACTCAAATTGCGTGTTTTCAATTTGAAATGACATTTTAGTAAAAAAAACAACTGGCATACTAAAAACTGAGGAAATGCATTATGATTATTTTGATACTTTAAGAAAATGATATATTAGTAATTTGTGACATGGAGGAATCAACCAAACCTCAATATGACGCATGGTGTCACCGGTATGACTCCAAATGTGTCTTGTTATTTAAAATTGACATTAATTCAAGTAAAAAAACACAACTGGCATACTGAAAACTGAGAAAATGCATTCGGAATGTTTTGATACTTTATAAAAAAAATCTATGAGTTAGTTGTGATATGTAGGAATCAACCCCACATTAATCTGAAGCATCGTGCGATTAGTATAACTAAAAGTGTTTGTTACAAGTTTAAAATTGACATTTTAGTTTAAAACATATCACTCACTGAAAACAAAGAAAATGTGATCCGATTGTCTTTAAAATTAAGGATAGTGATGCATAATTCCATTTTTAAATGTATCAAGTAGTATCACATCAAACCAACGCACGATGCGACTGATATGACTCAAATTGAAAGTTTTCAGTTCGAAATGACATTTTATTAAAAAAACACAACTGACATACTGAAAAATGATAAAATGCATTATGATTGTTTTGATACTTTAGGAAAATGATATATTAGTCATTTTGACATGTAGGAATCAACTGAACCTCAATTCTACCCACGGTGTCACCGGTATGACTCCAAATGTGTCTTGTTATTTAAAATTGACATTAATTCAAATAAAAAACACAAATGACATACTGAAAACTGAGAAAATTCATTCGTATTGTTTTGATATTTTTGAAAAATGATCCATGAGTTAGTTGTGACGTGTAGAAATCAACCCCATATCAATCTGATGAACAATGTGACCGGTATAACTAAAATTGTTCGTCACTGGTTTAAAATTGTTATTTTAACTCAAAACATGTCACTCATTGAAAACCAATAAAATTCCCTCTGAGTATCTTCCAAATTAAAGAAAGAAATTTTTAAGTCCTTTATGATGTGTATTAAGTAGTCTCATGTCAAACTGACACACGATGCTACCGATATGACTCAAATTACATGTTTTCGGTTTGAAATGACATTTTAGTAAAAAAAACACAATAACATACTGAAAACCAAGGAAATGCATTCCGATTGTTTTGATACTTTAGGAAAATGATCCATTAGTCATTTTTGATGTGTAGGAATCAACCCCACCTCAATACGATGCATGGTTTGACGAGTATAACTCCAAATGTGTCATTTTTATTAAAAATGACATTTTTTAATGTGTTCTTCATATTAATGTTTAATTTATTTATTTATTTATAGTATTACTAATGTAATATTTGTTTTATTATATAGGTGGAACCTTTTTCTCAAGTTGGGATGATTTTTTCAGCTACTATTACCATTGGAGGACATTTTTTAGAGGGGACCACAGACGTCAAAAGAGAAAACATTAATGTTTTTAACTATTTGTTGGATATTTGTAAATGTAATTTTATAAAACATTGTTCAGAATGTATATAGAAGTGTTTTTTAGTATATACCATGAGTGGATATTTTTTTATTCATGATGTCAATTAAATGTATATATCATTGTTTTCCAAACTTTTGTGTGTTCTGATTTTTTTTCATCATTTGCATCATGTATGTGGTTCTTTTGTATATACTATGAGTGGTTATTTTTTAGCAGGTTTTTTCTTGTTTGTGCAGGTTATTTTTATTGGTTTGGTTATTTTGGTTTGTTGTTTATTTTTTGTAGGTTGTTGGGTGTGTTGTTATATAAACAGCATTCCCTGACAGGGAAGCCTTTATCAGTGCTTCAATTAGTGTTGATAAAGGCCCACCTTTATCAGCGCTAATTGAAGTGCTGATAAATGGGGACATTATCAGTGCTTTGAATAGAACTGATAAAGGGGGGCCTTTATTAGTTATTTTCTGAGTGCTAATAAAGGGGACCCCTTCCCCTAATAGCAGATCGATTAATAACACTTTTTTAGCGCTGATAAGGGCCTTTTTTAGCACTGATAAAATCATGTTTTGTAGTAGTGATAATAAGAAGAATTTGAATCTGTTTGGTTATACAAATACAGGCTAGTTAGGTTGTGTTTATAACAGAATATCCACATCTAGTGGAGTCTTATTTTTTGGTAAAATATGTGTGAGATGGCATACAAAGAATAAAAAATTAGTAACTCTCAACACCAAAAAAGTAGAGTACATCACTTCCACTTAAGTTTCAACATAATTAATATAGATTAAGACATAATTGAAAGACTTATTTGTTGATGTGAAGCTGCCACTTCTCTTAGGTTGTGATAATAAGAGTACTATCAATCTCAAAATTAATCTGGTGTGACATTCAAGATCAAAGCACATTGATAATAAATATCACTTCATCAAGAAGCTTATTGAAAGAAGTGGAAAAAAGTTGAATTTTTTTCCTATATAGGAATGGGTGGATGATATTTTCACCAAATAATCACCAAAGGATACATTTGAAAAAATGGGGTTGATAATGGGTGTTCAGCCTCACCCTATTTAAAGCTAAGGTATGTGATATTTATCCCCTCTCTCATCTTTTCTTTGGATATTGTTGTTAAATGGGGAGAAATATGATAATATAAATTTATCCATTGATATTTGTTTTTTCCATCAAGAGAGAGAATATATTTCGGGAAAGTTTTTAAAAGGGGTAAGTTGTGATGTCAGTATGTGTGAACTATTTTAACAGTTTGTTGAAGTGGGTTTGGGAACTATTTCTTATTGGTTAATATCAGTTAATTTTGTGAATACATTTTGAATAAAAATGGTTTTTGATCACTAATTTTTGGACAAGATGGTTTTATTGTTCAATTATTTTTGTTTCCTATATCAATCTTGCTTTTGTAGGCTTAGAATTATTAGATAGTGATCCATTGCTTGAGTTTCAAAGTTTTAGTGATTTATGTTCCTTCGTTGATAATAAAATCTAAAGGTGGATATTTTTGAGACTAAGAGATTTATAATTATTATTTGATTGATAAAGAATATGGTGAACATTAATTGGAATTAATTATGGTGTTGTATTTTGTTTCCAACACATAAATCAGTAAGCAAGGACAAGAGATCACTAAACTTCTATGAGATGAAGGTATTTGACTGCATGTGTTGAAGAGCTACTGTGTGATAAAAGTGAGTTGATCATAAGTTATGTTGAGTGATCGTATGTTGTAAATGGATCAACTACATGAAGGGTTTATCGTCCACATATTGGAAAAGTGTGTCCACATAAGTGAACGCGTGTTGGAATAGTGAGACTGCATGAAGGGTCGAGTGACTGCGCGTTGGAATGGTGCGACCACATGTTCGAATAGTGTGACTGCATGAAGGGTCGAATGACCGTGTGTTGTAATATTGTGACTGAATGAAGGGGTTGATAAACTGCACATTGGAATAGATCGACCACACATTGTAATGAGCTTTCTCATGAAGAAGAAATAATGACCATGAGTTGCACAGTAGATGGAGCTATCGTGAAAAAAAAATTAGCGATAAAAAGTAAGGTGACCTACTAAAGTTTAAATATAATGATAAAGAAAATCATGATTATTACAAAGGATATGTTTGGAGGAAGACATAAAGTATAAGCAAGAAGTGAGATCCAGTGCAACTGTTAAAGTGCACTGAAGAAAATATGAAGAGAAATATGTGTTGTTCATATCAGTTTGTATGAGAAGAAGATTGAATAGCTGAGTTGGTCATGAATTTCACCTTCAAGAAATTTTATTTGATGTTGTTTTAAGGAAAATTGGAATAAGGTATCATGACAAACCTTATGTCACATATGGAGGGTGACATTTCAGATTTCATGCATGCATATACACATTGATAATTACATGCAGTGGATTTTGAAATTATCATGGAAAGAAGAAGGTACAATTTTGATGGTATTTATATGGAAGAATTCCAATATTAAAGTTAGTGTAAACCTGTCACTATATAATTCATGTATTGATGCATACATGGGGATTTAATGTGGAAGAAACATAGGTTTAAAGAATGATGAATAGGTTGCGATATTTTTGCATGTTTTCATGTAGTTATAAATAATTATGTAATTTGTTTCTTATGGAAGTTATTATGAAGACCAGAACCAAGAATTCTTGTAATTTTAATTCTAAAGTATGTGCATGGTGTCATAAATATTTACATAAAGAAGAAAGAGAGGAGTTAATCATCATCTCATGATACATATTTTATATTTATTCCTCGTTGTTGGGAAAGAAATCAAAGATGAAGAATATATAACTTGTAGAAGGGCGGGTGTGAAGAGGTCAAACACCACAATGATGATGTCAAAACCACAGATTGTGAGATATACAATGTTGGATTTTATTAGTGCTAAACAGAAAGCACTAATAAAAGTGGAACCTTTATCTACGCTAGGTAAAAGCACTGATAAAGTTTACTTTATTAGTGCTAACAAAAGCACTGATAAAAGTGTACCATTTGTCAGTGCATTTTTTAGCACTGATAATGGTTCCACTTTATCAACACATTTCCTAGCATTGGTAAAGGATTTGTATAACTTTTAATAAAAAAAATTATTATCAATATATATATATAATTATCATATTTATATTTGAAAATTAATTTTTAATTATATATATTAATTAAGAAATACATATAATTAATATAAATACAATATATTAATATATATTTTAATATTTTAAATCATTATATAAATATAAATGAATATGTATTATTAATATGTGATATTTGAATTTATATATTTATATTTATGTCTATATGTGGGGTGTACATATATGCATGTGTATTATAATAAACTAGCCTGGGCCGACCTGATACGTCACTCGATCTGGCCTTCTATAAGGCCTCAAGTGCGCCTCCCTAAACGTTAGAGGCTTCTAACCAGCAGCGAGGGTCTAAAAGGTGCAGTGGGGAGACTATACTCTTTTTTCAAAGAGAAATAATAGTGGAAAATAACTAAACTCAAACATAGGGTTAAACATCAGAGTATGCATAATAAATAAACTGAAATAGAGAATGTTATAATAAATAGAATGCAATATGCAGTCATACAAACTCTTAAAGCATGAAAAACATACAACAACCAATCACCCACTAGGCTGACCACATATAAAAAATAAACAAACTAAAAATAAATACAACAAGATCCACTACTAACACCGATACAAACCACATACTCAGTCTCCACAATGATCGAGCTGCACCATCCTGATCCTGAGACTCCACATGAGAAGCTTCACTCGATCAAGCAACACTATGCCTCAGCCCCATACACTATGCAACCTATGCTCCAACCTAAAAAGTATACATCAAGTCTCTACGCACACCAAGGTTTACATACAAGGGTGAGAAATAAATCTCAGCAAGACACCCCCAATGGTAAACCTATAAATCTGATGTCATAAAAATGCATGATCACATGATATTTCCAATCTAGATAAAAACTAACAGCAACTAGCATAAAAGAAACAATTATAAAAGGGGTAAACAAATACAATAAAGTATCCAAACAAAAGGTTCAATCTTGACACCTATAGTAAATATACCCTCGTTCTGACTCCTTCTATAGGATTTATAGCACGTGGCTTACCCAGCCACACAAAAACTAGTGTATTCTCTGGATATACATAGAAACTCTAAGACATCTAAATGCAACAGGAACATCTAGGTCAACACAACTAGAGAACCTGTCAGTCTCGAAGGTCCTACAAAACGAATAATACCATCTATAGTCCTGAACAAAATGTCACATAGGCTCCAAAAAAATTGAGAACACATAAAATCTACAACCTCAAAAGTGAAAAGGTATCCATGGTACACAAAACCCACTCTGTGAGTTCCTTGGCACCTTATGAACCTGAATCCACACTATTCAAGGCTAACACTCAACTAGATGGGGGTTACACTCGTCTAAATCATCCATTAGCTCCCTAAGATTTTCTAACTGAAACCATATAGTAGAGGAGAGAACCAAATAAAAACTTAGGTCCAATACTTAATCCAATATATCCCAAGGGTCTTCCCCTCAAACCACAGTTCTAAGTAGAAACTGACTCAAACATCATAGCCAAAGGCCAACCAAACATGGTTTGATCCAACCTCAAACCCATAGTCCAAACAGCTGAAATAGAAGTGTCAATACACTCTCATCCAACAAGCACATGGATCTCACGTTACCTTGGATCTCAACATCCAAACCAAATATCCACCACAATATCTCCATGACCTGCCTTAGGGTCAAACCAAAACTTGGGGATTCCATGGTCCCCATGGCCACAACATAAAGAAATGTCCACCAAAGGACTCCCCTACTGCACCCAAGATCTTGGGCCATGCCCATAAAAATAATCTCATTCGGCCCAAAGGCCACAATAAGAGCAGAACACCCTATAAGAGGTTCCTCTATCTCATTCAAAAGCATGGGACATTCCCAATGCTTAAACATCCCAAATGACCCTCAACGATCTCCAACCAATCCTCGATCAACAACGCACTCAATGGGTATCCAAAAGCACAATACCGCCTATAGGGGAATTCACAATGATCATCATGACCACCTCAAAAGTAGGAGATACTTCATAAGGGTTCCTCAACATAATCCAAAACAAAGCATGCCATACGAGCATTCTCAATAACTGACTATGACAACCATTGATCACTTGATCAGAAACTAGCCTACAAGGGCATCCACACAAGTCCCTAGGACTCATATAAGAATCTCAATGACACTCAACCATAACTTCCATCCAAAGGAGTGAACCAGTCCAAAGGCTCTAGAATCTCTAGTCTCCAAAGATAGAAGATAAACCTCAACTACTCTAACCTTTAGCAATTGGTCCCAACATACAGGGACAAACCAAGATCTACTTAGAGATACTAGTCGATCCTTTCTAATAGAATCTATCCAAAGAACCTAAAATAGATCACCATGGTACATTTTATCTAGGTTGATCACCGAACTCACAAACCTCACATGGGCCTCACATCTCACAACCCAAACCCCCAGGAGGATTCTGAAACCAAACCTTAAGGAAAACCTCATATTGATTTCTCACAGTATAAAAAAACGTATCAATAGTCTCTAAAACTGAAAGGATGTCACCATTGTGATCTACATGTAGAAACACTCAGAATTGACTACTTACAAGTATAATTCTGACTTCAGAATGAAAAATAGGCAAAATGAACCAAGATAAGAAAAGTACACTGCGTGCACTTGGGGTACACGGCATGTCACCCCAAAATTCCTCTGTAACCATGTGCCTCTAACCACTTGGTGTGTAATTTTCCAAATTACATGGTGTGTTTCTCCAGATATATGGCATGTAACCTATCATAGGTACCTGCCTATGTACCTCAGACCCACTCGGTGTGTAACATGCCCGAGTACACAGTGTCTACCGCTAATATATGTCATATAACCCCACATGGGTACCCACTCATTTACCTAACCATGTACCCTTCCTATGTGTGTATAACTATATGGTGTTCATCCCACATGGGAACTGTTTATGTACCCAACATGGCCAATTACCCCTGCACGGGATGTCTAGCTAAGTACTCAACCACACCCCCACTACACAGCTTGTACCCCTAGTACATGTTTTTTAGTTCCCAAAAAATAATCTTCCTTGAATATGAAGAACACAGGACATGTTTTCTCTGAACAAAACATCGTGGTCATGGGTTTTCATGAATGGAAACCCCTCAAAATGGCCCGAAACGCCCAATCTCCCCACAAAACCCATAGATCAACCCACTAGGGGTCCCATACAACCCAACCAGGATTTAAAAATGAAAAACACTTAAACTACAGAGATTTGTGGTATAAAATGTAAAGTGGACCTACCTTCGGGCAAAAACTGTCAAATCCTTTCACTGCTCCATGATCCATAGCTATCGTACGGCGATTTGGCGCAACCCATGCTCTGCGGTGGTGTCTCATATTCCTCATCTCCCTCACTTCTCCCCCTTTACCTCTTTCGGACAAAGATACCAAATGGGAATCCCCCCATAGGCATATGCTATAAGATAAGGTAAAATAAATAAGAAATAAAGAAAGAAAAAGGAAAAGGAAAAGGAAAAAGAAAAGGAAAAGGGGGCAGGCCCAACCCTGGCGCCCGACGCATGGTTATGTCTTGCCTATGAAAAACCCCCCATTTAGGACTCAACGATAGAGATGGAATCTCAATATGATTATTTGCTTAAAATATATGAACAAATGAACATGTGTAAATAAATTAATATTTAATTAATTAAATATTAAATATTCCACAAAAAATTATAATGGTTCCTATTTCCACCAAACTCTTGTCCTAGGGTAAACACCCTATTTCAGGACCAATAGAGTACTTAGAAAATTCATTTGAGATCATATCACAGGAAAAATTCACATTTTCCCCTGAAACACTTTTGGGAATAAAAAGGTTCATATTTCCCCTGATTTTCACAACCCGTGATGATGCAGGTCATTATAAAATCCCCACCATAAATGCTTCTTGCCCCTTAGAATCCTTGGTGGACAACCAGCAGCTATGATATTCCCAAAGCACTAGCACAACCAATGTTATCTCTACCATCCCATGACCAATATTATAGCTTCTTTAACTCTCTCCCTGCATGAGAGACATTCTACTATGATCGATCTGATGCTCCCCACCATAGGAGTATCCTTATCATCACCACGCTACCCAATAGAAAACTACACAACACACGCTATGTCCATCACTTAATGAAATGGATATACATGGACAAATTTCACACACTTGAGCACCATCATAAAACCCCACAACCTCTATGCTCAAAAAAACACTTAAATAAGTATCACAACCACCAATAGCCTATGGTTCACTCCTCACCACAAGGCTTTCCTTACTCCACTCCTAGAGGGCACAACATGACTTGCACTCACACGGGACAAGTCCTAAAAAAACTAGGATAATGCACATAAATCCACTGACTAAGCTCCTCACACAGGTCTGTTCAAGCAAACCGGAGCACCCTCGGCACTCCCCTTCAAGACTGAGGCATCTACCTTAGGCCATGATCCACCACATGACCACCCTCCACACAGGCATCGATCCAAACCCACAAGTTCCTAACCATGCTCTCACCATACTACCCAAGGTGCAATAAAAAATGAGTAGGGCTAGGGGTCCAACCAAACCTACCCTCTCAAGCCAGCCATGAGATAGGGAGAACTCCTAGCACTCCACCTCTCAAACACTAGGCATCCTCATGCCTAATCGCATCCTGGTGACAACGGACCTCAACAGCCCCACCAAGTAAGAACCACCACACCCACCCAAGTCATCAATGATAGCAAGCGCAAGGAACCCACCACATGACCCAAAATACAACATGTGGAAAACACATCTCCCTCCTAAGGAACACAAACTTAGGACTTCAGGGTAACCACTATCTCATGGTAACTCAAGCCCAATACAAAGATCCCTCATGCATCCTTTACCTCATCAAGCCACCAAAATGGGTACTTAGAGTCCAATTATAAACCACATGGGTCTCCATGCATCCCTCAATGAGGGATTACATATCAAACACCGATGAACCTCTCACCACACAATCCACATGATCTCTCATCAGAAGAAAATATATACATAAATAAAAACCACAGAAAGGCATATATTAAGTGAATCTTATGTGCCTAGAATGATGCATGCACATTGGCCTCTTACCCATGGTCTAAGAGACAAAAACCATAATAAATCATAAATCCAAAAAACTCAAGTGTATCGCACTAGGTGAAATCACACAATTTTGAAAATAAGATCCAAGAACAACAATCTTGGGACTTGGAAAGTTTGAATTCCTATCTCTAAAGGTGTTCGTGACACACTAGTTTGATATCCATCACAAGTTCCAACACATTCCTAGACCACCTTTCTACCAAATCCCCAAATCATAGAACCAAAAACCTCTGATACCATTTTGTAATGAACCAACTTGGGTTGACCCGACACGTCACCCGATCTGAACCACCACAAGGCCTCAAGTGTGCATCCCTAAATTCCAGAGGATGCCTACCAGCAGTGACGGTCTAAAAGGTGTAGTGGGGAAACTATACCCTCTAGTTAGAGAGAAATAACATTGGAAAATAAATAAACTCAAACACATGGATCAACATTAAATTATGCATAATAAATAAACTAAAAAATAAAATTATATAATAAACTAATTGCAAAATACAACAATATAGACTCTTAAATCATGCAAAAAAATACAACAACCAGTCACCCACTAGGCTGACCACATATACAAAATAAATTAAATGGAAATAAATACAACAGGTTCCACTACCAACACTAGTAAAAACAACATACCCAGTCTCCACGACGCTTGAGGTACACCATCTCGATCCTGAGACTCCACATGAGTGGATTCACTTGATCAAGAAACACTAGGCCTCAACCCCATCCACTATAAAACCTATACTCTAACCTAAAATTAGATATCAGGTCTACACACACACCAAGGTGCATATAAAGGGGGTGAGAAATAAATCTCAATAGGCATACCCCAATGGTGAACCTATAAATATGTTATCATAACAAGTGCATACACACATGATATGCCTAGATTAGCTAAAAACTAACAGCAGTTGGCATAAAAGAAACAACTTTAAAAGGGGGGAATCACATGAAAGTAGCCAACTGGGGGGTTATAAACTGAAACCCTTAGTAAATATACCCCTAATTTGTCCCCTTACAAAGGATCTATAACACACGTATCACCCATCAACATGATATATAATGTTTCCACTAGATCTATATAGGAGCGCCAAGATGTATAAACACAACAGGCATGCATACTGGAACCCAAGGCATAACCATAGGTGTCCACATGAACAACGTGCATCTACCAGGCTCCTGGACTCCAACAACATGATTTGAACTGGAAACAAGAACATCTAGGTCGAAAAAAGTAGAGATAATGTTAGTCTCAAAGGTCTTATTGAATGAATCAGGCACCAGCTATGGACCCAAAAAAAATGCCCCATGGGATCCATAAAATTCAGGATTTTATAGAATCCATGGACTCAAGAGAAAAAAGGAATCCATGGTACACAAAACACACTCTATGAGTGCCTCAAAACGTCATTAACCTGAAGCCACATTAGTCAGAGCTAACACTCAACTAAATGGGGGTTTCAATCATCTATATTTCCCATTAACTCATTAAACCCACCTAACCATAACCAGCCAACGGAGGAGAGAACCAAATCAAATCTCAAGGCCAATGCTCGATCCAAGATATCTCAAGGGTCTCATTCTCAAACCATAATCCTAAGCATAAAATACCTCAAACATTATGGCCAGAGGCCAACCAAACATGGGAAGATCCAACCTTGAACCCGCAGTCCAAAAAAATGAACTAGCATCGTAAATCCACTCTCATCCAACAAGAATGGGGCTCTCACGATCCCCCAGATCTCAACATCCAAACCAAATAGCCACCCAAGATCTTAGGACATGCCTACAGAAACAACCTCAACCAGCCCAAAGGCCACAACAAGAGTAGTATACCCTATGAGGGGTTCCTCTAGATCATCCAAAATTGTGGGAAACACCTAGTGATGAAACATCCCAAACATCCCTCAGTGGCCTCCAACTAATCCTCAATAAATAATGCACCCAACAGGAATCCAAAAGCATAAGCCCACCTATAGGGGAATTCATAATGGTCCTCATAACCACCTAAAAATCATGAGAACCTCCATAAGGGTTCCTCAATATAATTCAAAACAAAAAATTTCATACATTCATTATCAACATCTAACTATGGAATCCATTGATCACTTGATCAGAAACTAACCCATAAGGGAATCCTCATGAGTCCCTCAGACTCATCTCAAAAGCTCAATGGAACTTGGTCGCAACCACCATCCAAAGGTGACAACCTACTAAAAGGCTCTAATAGCTCCAGTCAATAAACATAGAAGTTAAACCTAAATTGCCCAAACCTCAAGAAAATGGTCCCAACAAACATGGACAACCCAAGATATC
This sequence comes from Viscum album, assembly GCA_963277665.1. NCBI lineage: Eukaryota > Viridiplantae > Streptophyta > Magnoliopsida > Santalales > Viscaceae > Viscum > Viscum album. The sequence continues at coordinate 897,327,034 of OY728126.1, forward strand.
CTTAGAGATACCACTCGATCCTACCTACCAAAATCTATCCAAAGAACCTCAAATAGATCACCATGGCTAGCATTGAAAAACGGGTTGCGGGCTCACATGCTAAGTGGGTTTGGGGTGGGTTTGGAGTTGGGAGGGTTTATTAAAAATAACCCACATTTTAAGCGGGCTTATACGGATAGCCTGCACGGGCAGCCAACCCATGCGATTTTACCCCCATGGATACGGAATGACCTGCAGGTTCTTTTAAAAAAAATTACAAAAAAAATTATAAAATTAAATTTTAAAATATAATTTCATTTATGAGGCAGTGTAGAAGTCATTCAACAACTTCTCCTTTTCCCAACACCACTTCACCCAAAGCTACCTCAAAACTCGGCTACCTCCTCTACTTTATTTTATTTATCCAACCAAACTCTACCCTAGCCACCTCACCACCCCGCCCGACCTCCCCTGCGACCCCTGACTTCACCACCCTCTGATCCTACATCACCCCCACTATCACCCCCACCCGTCGCCCAACCTCCTCTGTGACCCCCATCACCTCCACCCGACCTCCTCGCCTCCTCCACCTATGACCCCTGTTACCCTCACCTCCTCTGCCTGTGACCCCCGTCACCACCTCCTCACCTCCTCTGCCAGCAACCCCCGTTACCCTCGTCTCCTCCGTCGGTGACCCTCGTCACCCCCACCTGGCCTCCTCGCCTCCTCCATTCGCGACTGTCGTCACCCTCGCCTCCACCACCCATGACCCTCATCATCCCCACTTGGCCTCCTCCGCAACCCCTACCTGACCTACTATGTGCCCCCACCTTTTCTGCCCTCGGCTCCCAATCCACCCCTGTCACCCCCCATGCCTGTCCTCCTCTACGACCTCACCTTCACTGCCTCCTCCCGTAACCTTCTCCATCATCGGCTCCACCGCGACCCCCCGACCCAGCCACGAGCCCTCCTCTGCCACCCCCTGGTGTCCCCGCCCGCCTCCTCCGGTACCTACAACTCCTCCACTGGTGTTACTCCGGTATTTCAACGGATACTCTGGTTAGGTATTATTTTTTGATTTTTTGATTTATTTTATTTCATAAAAGATTTAATTTTTAGTTTTAATTTTTAATATTTTTCATTTTTTTATTCTATATCTCATAAAATTTTAATGAAAATTTAAAAAAACTTATAACATAAATAAATATTATATTACACCCTTATTTGTTAATTTAAAATGTAATTTTTTTATAATATATCTATAATAAATGCGGGTTGGCCGCGGGCTTGCCTGCATCCGCTATGGGGCAGGGCGGGCTTGATAAATCCACCCATTTTTTATATGGACTTTTGTGGGTCTATCCCGCATGGGCTTAATCCCGCACAGGCTTGGATTTCCCCACCCTGACCCGCCCATTTCACATTACTAACCATGGAACACTTGATCCAGGCCGATCATCGAGCTCACAACCCTTACCTAGGCCTCACAACTCACAACCCAAACCTCCAGGAGGATTCTAAAACCAAACCTCAAGTAAAACCTGCTACTGAACTCTCACAGTCCAAAATAGTATTTAGATGGTCACTAAATGATTAAAGGATATCACTTTCATGATATACATAGAAAAATATCAAAATGGACTACTCACACGTCCAATTCTGACTCTGGGCAGAAAAATAGGCAAAATGGACCAAGGTGGGAAAAGTACATAACGTGCACTTGGGGTACGTGACTTGTAACCCCAGAATTCCTCCCTAGATGTGTGACTCTTGGCACTCCGCATTTACTTTTCCAAATTTCATGGTATGTGCCTCCTGGTACATGACATGTAACCCAACATGGGTACCTGCCCGTGTACCTTAGCCCCGCTCGGCGTGTAACACACCCGAGTACACAACGTGTACCGTCGGTACACGGTGTATAACCACAAATGGATACCCACCCATGTACCTATCTATGTAACCCACCTAGGCCTATACACCTACATATCATGGACCCCACATGGGCACTGGTCGGGCACCCTACATGGCCAAGTACCCCTGCACGGGGTGTCTAGCCGAGTACTCGGCCACACCCCCACTATATGGAATGTATCCCCAGTACACAACATGAAGCTCCCAAAAACTCATATTCCCAAAAAATAAGAATACATTCCATTTTTTATCAAAACAATACATCATGCACATGGGTTTTCCTAAACGAAAACCCCTCAAAACATCCTGAAATGCCTGATTTCCCCATAAAACCCACAGATCTACCCACAATGGGTCCCAAACAACCCATACCAGGCTTTAAAAAAGAAAAAAAACTTGAACTATTCATATTTGTGGTATAAAATGTAAAATAGACCTACCATTGAGTGGAAACCGCTGAATCTTTGCACTGTTCTACGATCTGCAGTTGTCGCATGACGATCCGGCTTGACCCGAGCTCCGTGGAGGTGCCTCCACTTTTACCTCTCCCTCTATTATACCCATTTCCATCACTTGGAAAAAGATCCCAAATGGGAATCCCCTATGGTAAAATGTGATAATACAATGTAAAGTAAATAAGAAATAAAAAAGGGAAAAGGGGGGAAAGGGGGGGAAAGAAAGAGAAAAGGGGGTATGGGCCCGACCCTCGACGTAAGGTTATGACACACCTAGCAAAATCCCCCATTCCAGAATCAATGGAGGATACAAAATCTCAATCCAATACTCTATTTAAAATATACAAGTAGATATAAATGTTCTAATAAATTAATAATTAATTAATTAAATATTAAATATTCTATGAAAAATCGATCGATTCAGATTTCTACCAAACTCTTGTACTGGGGTAAACACCCTATTCTGGGACCAAAAAAGTGGTCAAAAAATTCATCTAAGATCATCTCACAAGTTAAATTACCATTTTTCACCTGAAACACTTTTGGGAACAAAAAAGTTCAAACTTCCTCTAATTTTCACTACCCGTGACGACGCGGGTCGTCACATGTATGTGTATGTATAGGACATGTGTATATATGTATGTATAGAATGTACTATTCTTATTTTTAATATTATTTCACATTTAATGTATTTTTATTTTATTTTTGATATAATTATTTTGGAATTTATGCAATTTTTAAGAATTATACATATTTATTTACTGAGTATTATTTATAATGTATTTTTAATTTACATGATTAGTATTTGTTCAATTTTATTTATTAAGTTTTAATATTTTTTAAATGTTTTCAATTTATATAATTAAGTTATTTAAATGCATTTTTTTAATATTTTCTTCATTGTTATACGTGTTTATAATTTATGTAGTTAATCTTAAGAATTAATTTTTTATAAATAGTTTGTCTATTAAATTTTATTTATTAATTTTTAATATTATTTTATTTAATATTATCTATTCATTTTTAATATTTATAGATTTTTATATTTTTTGTAATTTAATCATTTTTTAATATTTATTTATACATATATTTATTTACTATGTAATATTTTCAATATGTTTGTAATTTATATAAATAATATTTATCCATTTTTGTTTATTAAGTTTTAACATTTAAAATATGTTTGAAATTTTTATAATTAATCTATTTAAATGATTTTTTAATAATTTTGTAATTTAAATAGTTAATATTTTAAAATTTTATTTAATTTTATTTATTCATTTTTAAAATTATTTTATTTATTATTATTATTTCAATTTTGATATTTATTAATTTTTAATATTTTTGGAATTTATACATTTTTCAAAATTTATACATATTTATTTAATAGTTTTTAATATTTTCAGTATGTTTGTAATTTAGATGATTAATATTTATTCATTTTTATTTATTAAGTTTTAATATTTTTAATATGTTTAAAATTTATATAATTGATTCCTATAAATGAATTTTAATTTTAATATTTTATAGTCAATATAATATTTGTTTTTAATAATTTTTTTTTATATAATTAATCATATCTATTTATTCATTTTTACCTGTCGATAATTAATGTAATTAATGTTGTGAATTCACTTTTTAAAATATTTTTGTTGTTTATTCAATTTTACTTATTCATTTTTATAATTCCGTCATTTAATATTATTTATTCATTTGTAATATTTGTTAATTTTTAATATTTTTGGGATTTATTCATTTTTTAATATTTATTTTTACATAATTATTTACTAAGTTTTAATATTTGTAATATGTTTTTAATTTATATGATTAATATTTACTCAATTATATTCATTAAGGTGTGGTGTTTTTAAAATGTTTGAAATTTATATAATTAATTTATTTAAATGTATTTTCTTGGATTTTCTTCATTTTTGTAGATGTTTACAACCAATGTAGTTAATCGTATGAACTATACATAATTATTTACTAAGTTTTAATACACTTAAAATGTTTTTAATTTATATGATTAATATTCATTAAATTTTATTTATTAAGTTGTAAATTTTTTTAAATGTTTTAAATCTATATAATTAATCTATTTAAATTCATTTTTTATTATTTTCTTCTTTTTTTATGTGTTTAAAATTCATGTAATTAATCTTAAGAATTCATTCTTTTAAATATTTTTTTATCTATTAAATTTTATTTATTCATTTTTAATATTATTTCAATTAATATTATTTATTCATGTTTAATATTTATTATTTTTTATATTTTTTTGGAATTTAATCATTTTATAATATTTATTTATACATATTTATTTAGTATGTTTTAATATTTTCAATATGCATTCATCTTCGTTTAAATATATATCCATTTTTTATTTTTTTAATAATTTCTATAATTAAAAAAACTTATTTATTTTTTTGATATTTTTGAAGTCTCTTCATGTTTAATTATCCGATTTCACTCATTTTTAACATTCATGCATTTAAGATTATATATTATTTAATAATGTAAAATATTTTTTTTACCTTTTTTATAATTTATTCACATTTAATACACATTCGTTTAATATTTTTTTTATTTTACTTATAAAGGCACAATCTTTATCAATGTTATAATTATAGTGATGATAAAGATATGTTTTATTAGTGCTTATTATTTGAGTGCTGGTAAAACTCATTTTACCATCACTTTTTGGAAAGTACTAATAAAACCCTCCCTGATCTTATAAATTCAACCCTAAGAGAACTTTCTTCTTCACATCATTCAAGCTCTTGCGGAGGTCGGCCTCTACCACCGATCCCCCTCAAACTTCTTGGATGAATCGATCCTATAAAAACCTAAGGTATGTGATTATTTCTACTCCTCTTTAATTGATTTTACATCACTCAGTTTTTATGGTCATAGCCTTCACATCGTTCAATCTCTTCTTTAATCGATCCTCAAAATTTCCCAGCATCCATCTCCTTCGAAATGGTTTTATTTTCTTATTCGGATCGTAGAATGAATGAGAACATCATGGTGTGATCCAAACTCCATGAGAAATTTATTTTCACTACCTTAACAACTCGTTTGACAATGATGATTTGAGGAGAAAGGAAACAAAATAGAGTGATTCGAACTCATTTCCCCTATTTAGTGAGGTTGTGTTGGATAGAGAGAAATCCTCCAGGGATCAACCTAGAGAAATTGGTTTCTCCTCAACTAAAGATTTCAAATCACCCCAAAACTGGGGTGATTTGGAAGGAAACAGATGAAACAATGCCACTTTTTTTAGATTTCCTATATTACCCCTATTCATTTTTTATTTTATTGAACCTCTACCCTTATCCTACACCCAATTTATTTAAAAAAAATTATTTGTGTCATTTAACATAAATTTTTTATGTGTGGGTATTTATTTTCATTACGTTCTTTCTCTTAGTCCCATTTGCATTCATTAATCACCATTGGATTTAGTCACCATTTTGATCTTTTTTCAGATAATTTTATCAGTTCATCCCATTAAGATAGACCCATAGTTTTTTTTGAAACTCCAAATAATTTCAGTAGTTTCGACAAACATTAGGTTCTCAAGACCATGTTATTGGGGCCTGTCAACATTTCCATCATCTAACAAAAGATCAACTTTGAATCCTAAGCATCCTTTCATTAAAACACCACCTATCCCCCCACGTACCAAGTGAAGAAATGAATAAACATCAACTCCCCCCTCTTGTTTATTTCAATCGCTCACTAATTTTTCTAGATCTTGTTTGTCTATTTAATGATATGAGATATCATCAAATTAATCATACACAAGATCTTCTTTTGAAAATTTCTCACTCAGATTGCAAGGATATCCTGACTAAATTAGGATGTGGATGAAAGGACCATTTTTTCACTATAAAAACTTTCCCCACTTATCATGCAAGGTGGTGATTTCAAATGATACGTTGGTAGGGTTTTTATAGTGCATAGATGGTAATCTGATCCAATTTCCAAGTATGATTTCTACTCCCAGGGATTAAAATAAAAAAATTCTACCCATTTTCTTCCATTATTAGGCAGAAGAACCCCAATCCTTTTTATATTTTCATTTTCATGAACATCTATGATAGGAATTTTGCAACAAAAACTGATAACCTCATGTTCAGTTAAAATGAATTATTGTAAGAATGATACAAAAAGTGAGCATACACAATAAAAAGTTTCAAATCATTATTAAGTAGGTTAATTCACATTCGTAGTTCCCTAGTTCTATAAATTTTCACTCATAGTAGTTTTTCCCCTGCTGAATCCATTGAGGATTCCTTCCACTTTCATTTCAACCTCAGTTCCAATTAATAAGTGGGTCTTTCTTTTCAGTGTGTTCTTACTCATTTCCCCACTTTCATTCATTCCAATCACCATTTTATTTCTTTAATTCATCGGTATTTTGATCTTTTTTATAGTTGATTTTATCAATTCATCCCATTAAGATAGACCCACAATTATAATTAAACTTTGGTCCCAATTACGGGGACTCCCAAAACACTCTTTAAAGCTCCACTCAGACTATCTTTCACTCCTTAAATTAGAATCATAACCAACATTCAAAACATCTATATCTACTTTTGTCTTCTTCAAACCTTTCTCCTAGTTTCCACTCTGAAATTTTTCTAGATTTGATTCTCTTTTTTGATTCCACTGAGGTTAAGTTTTGTTTTCAGGTTATCCTAGGTAGTTGGGATTATACTCTAATCATTATTTTGAGATGAGGATTTCTGATGATCCCACTAGGATGCTTATTTAACTTGTATTTAAGTTGATTTTTCCTTTCATCCCTAATAATAATTTTCATTTCTATTATTTAATCCTTCATCTCAACCATGTGAAATGTTTAAATTTGAAGCATTCGTGAAACCCCAATTAGATTGTTCTTTGGTTTTTCCAGTAGCTTGAGAACCTCAGTCTGAAACTTCTAGTTAATTGGATTTAAATTAAAGAGTTTCTTAAAATTTTGGGTTCTCATGGCCATGTGATTGGGCCCTATCAACATTTTCATCATCTTAAAAAATATTAGTTTCAACTCCTAATCATCATATCACTCAAACACCACTTGGCCCAACACGTACCAAGTGAAGAAATTAATAAACATCAACTCCTACCTCTTGTTATACTCACACCTAGAAAAGTTATATAAATTTTCTTTGATCTCTGTGTTTTTAAATAGATGAAAATTTAATTAGATTCTTTGTAACTTTATATAAATCACAAATTTTTTTCCTTTAATGATTTACACCACTATAAAATAATCTCAATACACATCATCCTGCTCTTACTAACTTAGAATAATGGTTTCATGTAGATTAAATGATTCTTTAAGAATGGCCTTTTATGGGTTTTAAGATCATACATTTTGTATATTTATTTATTTTTTTAAATATTAATATTATCAAATCAAGTATGATGGATACGAATAAAAAATTGATGGGTGTCAATCACATGAAAAAAGAGTATGAGGATAGGGTGAAAGAGTTCATCAAGTTTGAAAAATATCATGCATATAACCCTTCTCAAATCATTTTTCCATGTTTACGTTATTGTTATTCAAGACTAATTAGATTATAAGAGTTAGAATAACACTTGATCTATCACAAAATAGATCAAAGTTATAAATATTGTACTAAACATAGGGAAATTCTGGATGTAGCTAGTGGCTGGGATAACACTGTGTTTTATGAATCATCTGATATGATTATAAATGTGAACACTGATGAAGACTGTATTGAGGATATGATTATAGGTTTGAAAAATAATGAAGATCATATTGAGGAAATAAAAAATAACAGTTGTAGATGAACTTCATGATTGTCCAAAATTATTTGAGAAGTTAAAGAGTTGTGCAAAGATGTCATTGTATGCTAGTTGTACTGAATATAACTTATTTTCATGGATATTTGAAGATATATAATATAAAAGTTTTAAATAGATGAAGTGATTCTAGATTTGAGTTACTTTATCTCTTGAATGATATACTCCCAGTAGATAATTATTGTAGTACCCCCAGTTTCAATTAAGTAACCCTTCCCTTATGCTTTTTAAGTATGTAAATTATATGGGTGAAGTTTGGGAGATTTTAGAGAACTTTTAGAGTATTTTGATGAATTTTTTTACAAGTTCACGGTTTAGTAAAACTATGAAACACCTATAATAAACTATGCATAGTGAGACAGAGGCAAAGGGAAGGTGCATAGGTGGCACACGGTTTTCCCAAACCATGTTTCCACTAAGGATAAACTCTGCTCTTTGAAATAGTGGCTTTGGATTTTTGAGACAGTGGTTTCGGCATGTTTGGAACATGGTTTGGAAACCATGTGAGGAAACCATGTGAGCTCCATCCTTGAGGCAGTTTCTAACACATGGTTAGCGCATGGTTTTTCTAACCGTGCGCGACAAAGAAACTAGATCCTAAAAAAATGGATCTAGGTTGGCCTTATGTTTTCATGCCTCATTTTTTCCCCAAAAAAGTCCCTAACTTGGGATTTTTCCCTCTCAGATGTTTTATAACCTCTTCCCATCAATTTGGAAGCAATCTGGAGGCGTCTCTTGGTTTTTTAAAGCTAGATTCTCACAGTAAGTGATCGTTCTTAGTCGTTCTTGGAGATTTTTCTTAGATCTACTTATCTATCTCTATCAGATCCTTATATCTATGATTGTTTTAGATATATCTAAGATAGTGTGTTCCAAATATGATTATATTTGTCTTTGTTTATGATAGGGGAAGAGATCTAAGGTGGGTTCATGGAGATTCAACCCAGTTTTGTGATGTTTTTCATTCTGTTTCTCATTTTTGTCAAAACTCTCAAGGTAGGTGGCTTCACACTCGACTCATATATTTATAATATGAAGGATTAGTTTCAAATTTATTAAATTTATTGAAATTATTTGTGAAATTTGTATTCAAATCATGGTGTAAACCTTCTTTAGTGATGGTTTGTGATGTTGTGTGAAATTGTGGAATTGTTGTACAAGTGCTTTGATGAATGATTTTAAAATATTGATTTTAAAAATTATTGATTGGTTTTATTTATGGATAAAGGTTTTTGTGAAAAAGGTTTTCAATGAAAATTTTGTTTTGATTTAAATGGTTTTGGGCATACTTGGTGGTGTGTGTTCATATTTTATTATGAGGCTTGGTTGAAATATGACCTTGTGTTCGGTGCCAAAGGTGTAATGGTGCATGGGATTTAATTACCTTGTGATGACTTGGTAGATCGATGAGAAACCACTCATGAGTATGAAACTTTCATAATGATTCATGCATGGTTGGTGGTGCAGATATGTGGAATGGAATGGTTATGCCAAATGGAACTTGTGAAATAGTTTTAAAGCAGTATTTGGTTGCTTTATTTAAAAAAAGGATTTTGTTGGAAAATCGTTATATATGGAAATTATTTATATTTAGTTATAAAGTTTTTTAGAAAAAAATTATATAAATTATTTTTATATAAATGTTTCTAACATGTTTTATCCTAGTGGTGTGGGTGGGGAAATCATTGGGGGAAAATCTACTGAGTTTCATTACTCACCCCTGCTTCGGCACTTTGGTTCTTTTGTAGATGTCGTTTATTAGGACATGGAAAAAGGTAAAGTATCGCATTTTTATAGCAGTTCATAGTGATACTTGGGCTATTTGGGTGAAGTTGTAGCATGGAGCAATGAGAGGTTTGTAGTTCTTTTCCTTATTGAGTTTTATTAGTCTTGTAGTCTTATGTTATTTACTTTGACATTTTGTAGACTTCCGTTATGGTACTCTTTGGTTGGTTTTGATATAAATGAAATTTTTGAGTTGTATTTCATTGTTTCGTGCATCATATAACATTTATCTTAGTTAGCTTGTGTTTGGTTTTATATTTTATTATTAAAGGGAAATCATCCCCCATGTGTATTGAAGTCCTTTAGCATTTATTTCCAGTCTTTGGCATCTTGGGGATGTCGCTTAAGGCTAAGTAGCATCCTCCCACCTTATCAATCCAATGAGGTGGGGTGGTATGTTACAAATGGTATAAGTTTTGTTCGGTCCAAATTTTTTTTTGAGATAACTGGTATCGGCTTGGTCCTTTCCTTGTCGAACAAGTGGTCATCAATCCTGTCAGTCTCGGAGTTGAATTCCATTCTTATCTATTCCTTGATTTGGGATCATAAAAAGGAGTAGGATTGTTGGAACTTTAAATTTAGATCATAAATTGATATATCTAACCTTTTTATACTAAACTTCAAGTTATAAGGGAGTTGGGTACATAAGTGTTTTGGAGACACTTATAGGATTTGGAATCTCATTATCATGGGTTTAGCCAATGAGACGAGCATGACGTGCATTAGAAAAATAACTTCCCACTAGGAATGAATATTTCATTTTTAGTAATGATTTATGATTTGGTGCATAGGTATTGGTTTTTGAAAAAAAATTAAAGTTGTTTTCAAATGAAAGATTTTGAAAAAGAGCACAATTGTGGTGTTTTGAAAAATAGTTTGATTTTCAAAATCAAGTAGAGATTTTTCAAAAATGGTTGAACATGAAAAAGGTTGATTTTGGAAAGAAATGTTGTGATAATTGATGTGATAGAATTTGAAATGGTAAGCCTTCATTTGATAGAGAGTGAGACTTATATTGGTTGTTTTGTTTATAGAAAATGGCACCTAATAGGCATTGTAGAAACCAACCAGAAGAAGCTGCAGAGAGTGTGGTTGCACCTAAGTTGTAGGTGAACCAACAGCTGGTTCATAGTATCATCCAAGCATTTTAGGATATGTAAATAGGGAACCAAAGGGATGATTCAAGGAAAGTGGATCATTCCGTCGAGTTTTAGAAATAGAATCCACCCATCTTTCGAGGTGATTCAGAACTAGAGAAGACACAAGTGTGGATGGGATGAATCATATCTTTGATTTTATCAGCACACCAATAGATCTAAAAGTCAAGATGGTGACGTATATGCTTGAGGATCTTTTACACTAGTGGTGGGATCTATCTATGCAGGCTAAAGTGGATCAAGGCCTTGGTTGGGAGGATTTTGAAAAATTGTTCAAAAAACAATTTTATCCTCACACGTTCAAGATTCAGAGAACAAAATACTTCTTCAGCCTGAAGCAAGAAAATCTCTTTTTCATCGAGTATGCATCTAAATTCATGAATTTAGTGCACTTTACACCTGAAGTTGCTGCTAGTGCGTCCTTTAAGGCACGTGTCTTTGAATCAGGGATGAGACATGATATTTGCTCTAAGATTTTTGTGCTTTGTATTACGAACTATATAGAGATGGTAAATAGAGCAACAATGGTTAAAAGGGACATCTTAAGAGATATGGGAGGAGAAATTGTTTTGATACCATGGGACATGGTGGGAACTCTAATGTTGGGGGAAAGCTGAAGAGGGACACCTATTTCCAAGGTGGGAGTGCAAATCAGAATCAAACAGCTGGATCGGTGAATATTCCTCCAAAACAAAAGATCTCACCTAGATATTTCCAATATGGTTCCTTCGACCACATAAAGTGAGACTGTACAACACCACCAAGATCATTCCATAATTGAAACAAGATGAGGAATCTTCAGCGCTATTATCACAGTTCTCTGAGGCTGAGTGCTCAAGACACTTCTTAGGTATTGCAGGCATTATATTCTTTGATGGGGTGAGGGTAGAAGAATCAATATCATAAATAAAGATGAGATATCCATGGTGATTCTTGGAATACCATGACTCCTCAGCAAGGTCAATCTCAATAGGACAAAAAAGATCAAAGTGCAATGATGAAGCAATTATATGGAGTTGAGTAGGTGATTGGGGATGATCAGGCTAGACCATTTATAGTGATAGGTATGATTATTTTGAATTCTACCCTTATGCTAGTGTTTTTATAATAGTGCATCACATTACTTTATTGCTTCCTGTGATGTTGAATTTATGAGTTTAAAACTCGAGATGATTCTCTCTATGAAAAAAAATCAAACTCATCTTGGTCAAAGATAATGTTGAGCCTTTGTGTGTAGATTATGTTCTATAACCATTGATGGAGTTAAGATAAAATGAGATTTCTATATGCTGGAAATGGATGTATATAATGTAATCTTGGGTATGGATTTTTTTACAACATTCAAGGCTCACATAGACTGTTATAGAAGAACAGTTAGTTTCACGACTGAGGATGGCGTTAAGCATCTCTTTAGAGAAGAAAGGAATGAGAAGATAAGTGCAATGGGATTTTTGGCACTAGTAGTGGGAAAAATATCTTACCAGTTGGAAGTGTTGACTTTGGCATCGATGGAAGAGATCAAGAATAGTAGTTTTCTAGCAGTCGTGGATCAGTTTTTTGATGTGTTTCCCAAAAAATTCTCTAGGTTACCACCTATAAGGGAATTGAAATTTATGATTGATCTACTCCTAAGGACCAGTCCTATCTCACTTCCATATTATAGAATGGAACCAAAAGAATTAAGGGATTTGAAAGTATAGTTAGAAGAGCTGAAAATTAAGGGTTTCATTCGGCTGAGCATGTCTCTGTGGGTAGCATTAGTCTTGTTCGTCAAGAAGGAAGATGGAACACTAAGGTTGTGTGTGGATTATCATAAGCTTAAAAAAAATTATGATAAAGAATAGATATCCACTTCCTTGCATTGATTATCCATTTGATCAATTTAGGTGTAATGTCCCGGCCCGGCCTACCATCGAACCGGTGGCCGAACCGGTGGTCACATGGCCTCAAGCGCGTCTCCCCGTACGCCAGAGGCTGTCGACTAGCAGTGAGGGTCTCGGGAGATGATAGTGGGAAGACTATACCCTCATATCAGAGTAATGAAGCGGTATTAAGAGAGTAAATATCATTTAGTAGCGGAAGTAGTAAGCAATTTAAAGACAGCAAGGAAAGATAGAATAATATCCATTTTATAAAATGTGGTAAACGCCAGTTTACAATGCATGCATGTACAGATGACGATACAGTAATGAAAGCAGTAAACAATACAGCATGCTTTACAAACAATGCAAGAAGAAAAGGCAAAAAATCCCAACGACAATCCCCTGAGCATCCCAAGATCTCTCTTGGCCCTTTGCTCCTAACTCCTCTGGTGCAAACAGCATAGCACACAACCTAGGTCCTGCAAGAAAGAAGGTCTACTCGGGTACCCCAGTGCAATGGCGGCCTGAGTAGGGTGTGAGATATAAATCTCAGTAGGCCGGAACCACCAGTGTTTAACCCAATCTAGACAGTGTATAATAATTAAACAGTGAACAGGTATGGAGAAGTAAGTAAACAGAATTCCATAAGTCAATAACACTTGTCCAGGTTCCCAAGGACACCTGATGGTTATACCTACTATGGCTCGTTGCTAGTAAAGTAACCTGATCATGTCACCATATGTATATATATAGAAGCATTTAGATCATAGGTGGTGTGGGTTAAGAATACCTCCCACCCATTAACCATGATTAGCGGGCACGAGGTAAGAATACCTCTCGTCCCTATAGGTCAACTGGAAAGGGGTAAGAATGCCTCCCTTCCATAAATCGGGATTAGTGGGCATGAGGTAAGAATGCCTCTCATCCCTAGATCAACTGGAAATGGGTAATAATGCCTCCCTTCCATAAATCGGGATTAGTGGGCACGAGGTAAGAATGCCTCTCGTCCCTAGATCAACTGGCAAGGGGTAAGAATGCCTCCCTTCCATCACATTCATTCTACTGGCATGGAGTATAACTGCCTCCCATCCAGACATGTAATCATCAACAAAAATCAACTAGAAAGGGTTAGGAATGCCTCTCTTCCATACACGTATATAAATCACATCAGGCGTGGGGTAGACATGCCTCCCACCCATACTCAAAATAAGCCGGCATGGGGTATGCAAGCCTCCCATCCATAATCATACAAAGTAGATGGCATGGGGTATGAATGAATCCCATCCATAACCATACACATTCATTATCAGTATTATATTAAAATGCATAAGGCAATACCTCTTATACATTTCAAGTAATCATTCCACATTCACAATCAATCATTCATTATGTGGCATCAGCATGTGCGCACTCATAATACAACATGTCTATAATATACCGCTTATGGCATTACCTCATAAGAATTCAAAGAATCATAACACATACACATAAGCGAACACATTCACGTTCATACTTAAGGCAACCCATCTTAAGTATCTAAATCAAGATATTCACATATTCATTTTACTACATAAGTCGTGCTCATTACGTTATCCCAAGGCGTGGTCGTACCACCCAAGTCCATTCATTTCTAGGTTAACCATTTCATCTGAAAGGATACGTTTATCATTCCTTAACCCTTTATTACCTTATAGAGGTAACAATTCACTTTGTCTTAGGTCATCCCACTAAGGTTACCATCTTACTCAATTTTCCTAACATGGAAAATTGACCCAAGCACGAGTATCATAGCCATATAATTCTATTTGTCTCAACAAGCAAGATCACATACAAAACATCAAGAGTCACCACAACAATCCAGCAGGCAAGCATAAAAAGTCTATCACTACTTTTTATCTTGAAGACAGTGCACCCCTGATTGAGGGGTTTTATTATTAAATCATTAGTTTAGTTAGCAGGCAACCATTTTTATCTTATTCCTGCAATTCACACTATTTGCACAAAAGCATTCAATCAGAACTAACTTGCATAATTAAAATACTAAGGCAGTGCAATATTAAATTCACTTTCACTTTAATTAAAAAGGCAAGGAGAGGGACCCTACCTTAAGGTGGATCCATTCATCCACTCCGGCTCTTGGCGCTTTCTAACTAAGAGTCACAGGTGAATCGCCTAGTCTTTAGCGACTCAAAACCACGCAAAAACCTCGAACGCACTATAAACAACGTTCTAGGAACTCATAAACATCAAAATCCCCAAATTCAACAAGTGAGAAACAAGGAAAGAGGTGAAAACCTTACCCCGAAACCAAGCCGACGATCCGAAACCACCCGAACCGCTTTGTCTTCGGCGGCGGTTGCCAGAACGCGCACCAAGGAGTCCCAACGGACCTTCTGCATGACCTAGAACCAAAAGAAAACTGAAATTCGGATCACCCTAAACCCTAGGGTGTTCGGTCGATTCTCACTGGGTGACGAATAGGCCAAAAGGAAACCGGAAAGAGTGAGGAGGAGGAGGAGAGGTGCTTACCATGGAGGATTGGAGAAGAAACCACCGGAAAACGGAGGGAGGAGCTCAATTGAGAGGAGGCTGAGAGAGGGGCATCGCGCGGCTCACGGGAGAAGAGGAGGGCTGCGTGCGGGTCGAGTGAGGGTGAGGGAGAGTGTTTAGATATTAGGTTTGTATTTTATTTTAAATTTAATTAAAATACTTAAAAACACAGCATCGCACGGTTTGGGCCGCACGGTTAGCCAAACCGTGCGCCGACCGTGCGGTCCCCTCTACCCAAAGGAAACCCACCACACGGGCTAAGTGCATGGTTTGGGAAATCGTGCATAGCCTGTGTGCAAGTCCCTGCCTCCTGAAATAAGGCCGCACGGTTTGGGCTGCACGGTTAGCCAAACCGTGCGCCAACCGTGCGCCCTCTGCAGCTCTTTAAAAACAGGGGTCTGGTGCTTCCGAAACTTGCCGAGTCACCCAAGAAACTTAACGGGCCTTCGCCCCCACCCAAAAACATTAAAAGGAAGGTTTCTAACCTTCAGAACCTTGTTCTGAAGCCCAGTCTTCAAAATAACCGGTTCAGTAAATGAAAAGGTTCAAATTCCTTCGCTTTTTAACCCTGTTCAAAATGCGGGTCATTACAACCTTCCTACCTTAGAACTTCTCGTCCCCAATAAGCCTTCAGGAACAACGTACACCTCACTTAACCTACAAGGGTCGTGAAGCTTCGTTCAAACGATCACGTTGCATTCACAAACGTCTAACACACCCTTAAGAACCCATTAAACCCTACGGTTCTTAAGCCACCAAAACTCGAGCCAACGCTCATTTCTCAAACAAAACACCAAGATGGATCTTCTGAGCCTCTCTACCTAGAGACATGAACTCATCGTCGCCTCGCCAAGAATCCAGCTACAGGTACTTCCCACCTTAGATTTTTAACATTAAGTAACCAACTCCAAACTACGGTTCAGACCACTGTTGGAATTAACTTTCAAAGCACGGCCAAGCATTCCCACGACGCTCCTAGCATGATTTGAAACAGATCAAACGGTCGATTCCCCATCGACCTCAAGGCCCAAGTCGAACTGGTTGTTCATATAAGGCATCGACCAACACAAACCGCACTCACCTATACCTGTTAACATGCCTTAAAACGGTTCTCCACCAACCGCGTTCATTGAAACGAAGGAGGAAAAGAGTCAAACCTTAACAACTGACCATTAAAAAGACGCCCGACTTAGACGGCCGGCGTATTTCGAGCCAAACCACAATGCCTTCCTCCAAGGCACCTTACGTTTGTCACAAACACGCTCACCAAAGCCTACACTCGACTTCTGATGACGTTTCCAAGATCAAACCATACAAGAATCCACGCATCCCATGTACAACGCCGAAAGAGAACCATCCAATCAAGACCAACGGCTTAAAGGCATTAGTGCGGATAAGACCGATGCTCTCTTAGTGAATCTTGGATGAAGAAAAGATAGGGTACATGTTCGTCGCTGAACAGAATACACTAAGAGGTTTAAACGGATTCCAGTTAATCATAAGAGACTACTAGAAGGAAGAACAGTCGAACCTCAACTGGTCGACTTCAAGGAAGGAACTCAGCTTCACCTGCCGACGCATCCACATGTTTTAAACTCGCATGCCTCACAGGCATTCAAACACGAATGACGCATTTCTAGAAGGCATTCCAAGCACTGTCTCTTCTACATGGAAGGACACATTTACCATATTCAACGCAATGCGCTCCCAACCTTAGGAGTGTCCTAGTCGTTGAAGGGAAAGAAGATAAACTAGCCAAGCACAAACGCGCTAGTACACAAACACCGCAAAGATCCTGTGACGCTCTTCCACCACAATCACATCACCAAACAAACAAAGAGATTCAAAACAAGGAAACCAGCATGTCAAAACACACAATTCATTCGAAAGCCATCCCGAACATTGGGACGAAACAATTCTTTAACGTCGGGCCACTCTACCGAGGAGATGACCCAAAGTCGCAACGAAGGTCAAAAACCCAACAACCACCCGTCCGAACAAGGGTGTCATTAGAAAAACAAGAGTCCAATAAGGGACAACGGCACCCGAATGGCACCTCACGTCAGAAAACTCATGGTACAAGAAAGGCATTTAAAATGCTAAGGGTGATACCAACCACAGGTTAGACCCTTACGAAGATCAAACACCGACCTTAACGTCGGGTCATGCGAAACAAAGTCGCTAGGCTCAAAATCCAAACATCAATCTACCGCTAAAGAAAACAACGTCCATGGAAAACACCTACGGTCCCGTTCCAAGGCAACTCAAAGAGGAACTCAAAATTACCCCTTACACTAGGGTCCCAACACACCACCATGGGTTCCATTACCAAGCCCTTAACATTTCAACTCGTTTAAACTTTAACCATTTAAAAAATTCAAGCACGCATCAAGCAAACAGGAAAGTTTCACAAAAAAAATCCTTTTAAGAACATCAAACATTCACAGACATCCCATCTTTATCAATCAATTGAGAAAAACAACGTCATTTAAACAAAAGGGCGACCTACGAGGGTCCCATTTTATCAATCCTGGATTCTTCAAAAAGCAACACCAAAGCAATTACTCAATTTTTCTCAAACACCCCAAACCGGGTTATCTCATACAACACTTTTCAACTGACCTACTTGGGTCCAGTTGCACATTTAACAGTTAGCCCAAACCTTTCAATTTCGAAATTTGGCAACATTTTCCATTCAATCATTTCACAATACAGCAAGCCTTTACATTTAATACAGGTTGCCATTTCCCAATTCATGAAGTGCCCATACACTTTATGGATTGAAAATTGACTCCCCTTTTTATCAAAACCAGATTCCAACCCAGAATTTAACATGCTCACATACAATGGCCCAAGTATATGGGTGGCCATCTACTAACCTATAAAACGCCCATACACTTTATAGATTGGAATTTGGCTTCCCCTTTTTAATCAAAACTAACTCACTTAGCATTTTAAATATTTTTAACAGCCTTTTTCAAAATTCTGATTACACAGGTTACCTTTTCCCAGCTATAAGGCACCCATACACCTTATAACTGAAAACTGTCTCTCGTAATATTCACAACCAATATATTCAACTCATGCCATCAATTATATATATAAAACAAAGCATGTCACTACAAGCAGCTAACATCGAGGTATGTTACAACAAAGAAGAAAGATAGGCAGCATGGCATATTATCACCGAAACATGCTATCTAAATAGGCATGCTAATAAATACCTAAACATGGTACTAAACTAAGCATGACATATCAATAAAAGCACAAAATCAGATCAGCAGGCAATTACTAATGCAACCATATGGCATGGCACTATGCATGGCATGCTAATTTCTATGTGCCTAATATGATGCATGGAATGAAGCTTCCTTGCCATATCAAGCCAAGGGTAAAATTCAAGGAATTCCATAAACCATAAGCAGTATAAATACAATAATCACTCAAGGTGAAACCATATCCAATGTAATAGAAAACAGCACGAACAACAATTCCCAGCCCCAGCCACTTGGTCATTTACCATACGTGGGGTGATCAGTCCCAAGCACGGCTATTAGCCAAACGCTGACACATTTCCTAATCTCCTGTCTACCAACCCAAAATAGTAAGTAAAAAGGAAAAGAAACACCTCTGATACCACTTTGTAACGTTCCAGCCTGACCTACCATCGAACCGGTGGCCGTACCGGTGGTCACATGGACTCAAGCGCGTCTCCCCGTATTCCAGAGGCTGCCGACTAGCAGCGAGGGTCTCGAGAGATGATAGTGGGGAGACTATACCCTCATATCAGAGTAACGCAGCGGTATTATTAGAGTAAATATCATTCAGTAGCGTAAGCAGTAAACAATTTAAAGACAGCAAGGAAAGATCGAATAATATCCATTTTATAAAATGTGGTAAATGCTAGTTTACAATGCATGCATGTACAGCTGAAGATACAGTGATGAAAGCAGTAAACAATACAGCATGCTTTACAAACAATGAAAGAAGAAAAGACAAAAAATCCCAACGGCGATCCCCTGAGCATCCCAAGCTCTCGCTTGGTCCTTTGCTCCTAACTCCTCTGGTGCAAACAGCACAACACACAACCTAGGTCCTGCAAGCAAGAAGGTCTACTCGGGTACCCCAGTGCAATGGCGGCCCGAGTAGAGTGTGAGATATAAATCTCAGTAGGTCGGCACCACTGGTGTATAACCCAATCCAGACAGTGTATAATAATTAAATAGTGAACAAGTATGGAGAAGTAAGTAAACAGAATTCCATAAGTCAATAACACCTGTCCAGGTTCCCAAGGACACCTGACAGTTATACCTGCTTCAGCTCATTGCCGGTAAAGTAACCTGATCATGTCACCATATGTATATATATAGAAGCATTTAGATCATAGGTGGCATGGGGTAAGAATTCCTCCCACCCATTAATCGTGATTAGCAGGCATGAGGTAAGAATGTCTCTCGTCCCTATAGGTCAACTGGCAAGGGGTAAGAATGCCTCCCTTCCATAAATCGGGATTAGTGAGCACGAGGTAAGAATGTCTCTCATCCCTAGATCAAATGGAAAGGGGTAAGAATGCCTCCCTTCCATAAATCAGGATTAGTGGGCATGAAGTAAGAATGCCTCTCATCCCTAGATCAACTGGCAAGGGGTAAGAATGTCTCCCTTACATCACATTAATTCTACTGGCATGGGGTATAACTGCCTCCCATCCAGGCATGTAATCATCAACAGAAATCAACTGGAAAGGGTTAAGAATGCCTCCCTTCCATACACATATATAAATCACATCAGGTGTGGGGTAGACATGCCTCCCACCCATACTCAAAATAAGCTGGCATAGGGTATGCATGCCTCCCATCCATAATCATACAAAGTAGATGGCATGGGGTATGAATGCCTTCCATCCATAACCATACACATTCATTATCAGCATTATATTACAATGCATAAGGCAGTACCTCTTATGCATTTCAAGTAATCATTCTATATTCACAATCAATCATTCATTATGTGGAATAAGCATGTGTGCACTCACAATACAACATGTCTATAATATACTGCTTATGGAATTACCTCATAAGCATTCAAATAATCATACCACATACACATAAGCGAACAAATTCACGTTCATACTTAAGGCAACCCATCTTAAGTATCTAAATAAAGATATTTGCATATTCATTTTACTACATAAGTCGTGCTCATTAAGTTATCCCAAGGTGTGGTCGTACCACCCTAGTCCGTTCATTTCTAGGTTAACCATTTCATTTGAAAGGATGCGTTTATCATTCCTTAACCCTTTGTTACCTTCTAGAGGTAACAAGTCACTTAGTCTTAGGTCATCCCACTAATGTTACCATCTTACTCAATTTTCCTAACATGGAAAATTGACCCAAGCACGAGTATCATAGCCATATCATTTTATTTGTATCAACAAGCAAGATCACATACAAAACATCAAGAGGCGCCACAACAATCCAGCTGGAAAGCATAAAAAGTCTATCACTACATTTTATCTTGAAGACAGCACACCTCTGATTGAGGGGTTTTATTATTAAATCATTAGTTTAGTTAGTAGGCAACCATTTTTATCTTATTCCTACAATTAACACTATTTGCACAGAAGCATTCAATCGGAACTAACTTGCATAATTAAAATACTAAGGCAGTGCAATATTAAATTCACTTTCACTTTAATTAAAAAGGCAAGAAGAGGGACCCCACCTCAAGGTGGATCCATCTATCCACTACGGCTCTTGGTGCTTTCTAACTAAGAGTCACAGGTGAGTCGCCTAGTCTTTGGCGACTCGAAACCATGCCAAAACCTCGAACACACTATAAACAACGTGCTAGGAACTCATAAACATCAAAATCCCCAAATTCAACAAGTGAGAAACAAGGCAAGAGGTGAAAACCTTACCCCAAAACCAACCCGGCGATCTGAAACCACCCAAACCGCTTCGCCTTCGGCGACAGTTGCCGGAACGCGCACCAAGGAGTCCCAACGTACCTTCTACATGACCTAGAACCAAAGGAAAACTGAAATTCAGATCACCCTAAACCCTAGAGTGTTCGGTCGATTCTCACCGGGTGACGAATAGGCCAAAAGGAAACCGGAAAGAGAGAGGAGGAGGAGGAGAGGTGCTTACCATGGAGGATCGGAGAAGAAACTGTCGGAAAACAGAGGGAGGAGCTCGATCGAGAGGAGGCCGAGAGAGGGGCGTCGCGCAGCTCACGGGAGAAGAGGAGGGCTGCGTGCGGGTCGAGTGAGGGTGAGGGAGAGTGTTTAGATATTAGGTTTTTATTTTATTTTAAATTTAATTAAAATATGTAAAAAAACAGCACCGCATAGTTTGGGCCGCACGGTTAGCCAAACTATGCGCCGACCGTGTGGTCCCCTCTGCCCAAAGTAAACCCACTGCACGGGCTAAGCGCACGGTTTGGGAAATTGTGCACAGCCCGTGCGCAAGTCCCTGCCTCCTGAAATAAGGCCGCATGGTTTGGGCCACACGGTTATCCAACCCATGCGCCAACCCTGCACCCTCTGCAGCTCTTTAAAAACAGGGTTCTGGCGCTTTCGAAACTTTCCGAGTCACCCGAGAAACTTAATGGGCCTTCGCCCCTACCCAAAAACATTAAAAGGAAGGTTTCCAACCTTCGGAACCTTGTTCTGAAGCCCGGTCTTCAAAACAACCAGTTCAGTAAACGAAAAAGTTCAAATTCCTTCACTTTTTAAACCGGTTCAAAATGCGGGTCATTACAACCTTCCCACCTTAGAACTTCTTGTCCCCGAGAAGCCTTCGGGAACAATGTACACCTCACCCAATCTACAAGGGTCATGAAGCTTCATTCAAATGATCATTTTGCGTTCACAAACGTCCAACACACCCTTAAGCACCCATTAAACCCTACGGTGCTTAAGCCACCAAAACTCGAGCCAACGCTCATTTCTCAAACGAAACACCAAGACGGATCTTCCCAAGCTTGTATACCCAGAGACACGAACCCATCGTCGCCTCTCCAAGCATCCAGCTACAGGTACTTCCCAACTTATATTTTTAATGTTAAGAAACCAACTCCAAACTATGGTTTGGACCACCATTGGAATTAACTTTCAAAGCACGCCCCAAGCGTTCCCACGAAGCTCCTAGCGTGATTTGAAACAGATCAAACGGTCGATTCCCCATCGACCTCAAGGCCCAAGTCGAACCGGTTGTTCATATAAGGCATTGGCCGACACAAACCGCACTCACCTCTACCTGATGACGTTCCTTAAAATGGTTCTCCACCAACCGCATTCATTGAAACCAAGGAGGAAAAGAGTCAAACATCAATAACTAACCATTAAAAAGAGGCCCGGCTTAGACGGTCGGTGTATTTCGAGCAAAACCACAATTCCTTCCTCCAGGGCACCTTACGTTTGTCACAAACACGCTCACTGAAGCCTACACCCGACTTCTGATGACGTTTACAAGATTAAACCATACAAGAATCTATGCATCCTGCGTACAATGCCAAAAGAGAACCATCCAATCAAGCCCAACGGCTTCAAGGCATTAGCGCGGATAAGACCGACGCTCTCTTAGTGCATCTTGGACGAAGACAAGATAGGGGACATGTTCGTCGCTGAACAGAATACACTAAGAGGTTTAAACGGATTCCAGCTAATCATACCAGACTACTAGAAGGAAGAACAGTCGAACCTCAACTGGTTGACTTCAAGGAAGGAAATCGGCTTCACCTGCCGACGCATCCACAAGTTTTAAACTCGCGTGCCTCACAGGCATTCCAACACGAACGACCCATTTCCAGAAGGCATTCCAAACACTGTCTCTTCTATATGGAAGGACACATTTACCAGATTCGTTGCAACGCACTCCCAACCTTAGGAGTGTCCTAGTCGTCGAAGGGAAAGAAGATAAACTAGCTGAGCACAAACGCGCTAGTACACAAACACCACAATGATCTTGTGACGCTCTTCCACCACAATCACATCACCAAACAAACGAAGAGATCCAAAACAAGGAAACCAGCGTGTCAAAACACATGAGTCGTTCGAAATCCATCCCCAACATTGGGACGAAACAATTCTTGAACGTCGGGCCACTCTACCGAGGAGATGACCCAAAGTCACAACGAAGGTCAAAAACCCAACGACCACCCGTCCGAACAAGGGTGTCAATAGAAAAACAAGAGTCCAACAAGGGACAACGACACCCGAACGACACCTTACATCAGAAAAATCATGGTACAAGCAAGGTATTTAAAATGATAAGGGTGATACCAACCACGGGTTAGCCCCTTACGAAGATCAAACACCGACCCTAACATCGGGTCATGTGAAACAAATTCGCTAGGCTCAAAATCCAAACATCAATCCACCGTGAAAGAAAACAACATCCACGGAAAACACCTACAGTCCCATTCCAAGGCAACTCAAAGAGGAACTCAAAATTACCTCTTACACTAGGGTCTCAACACACCACCACGAGTTCCATTACCAAGCCCTTAAAATTTCATCTCGTTTAAACTTTAACCATTTAAAAACTTCAAGCACGCATCAAGAAAACTGGCAAGTTTCACAAAAAAAAAATCCTTTTAAGAATATCAAACATTCACAGACATCCCGTCTTTATCAATCAATTGAGAAAAAAAACGCCATTTAAACAAAAGGGTGACCTACAAGGGTCCCATTTTATCAATCCTATGTTCTTCAAAAAGCAACCCCAAAGTAGTTACTCAATTTTTCTCAAACACCCCAAACCGGGTTATCTCATACAACACATTTCAAATGACCTACTCGGGTCCAGTTGCACATTTAACAGTTAGCCCAAACCTTTCAATTTAGAAATTTGGCAACATTTTCCATTCAATCATTTCACAATACAGCAAGCCTTTACATTTAATACAGGTTGTCATTTCCCAATTCATGAAGTGCCCATACACTTCATGGATTGAAAATTAACTCCCCTTTTTATCAAAACCAGATTCCAACCCAGAATTTAACATGCTCACATACAACGGCCCAAGTATATGGGTGGCCATCTAATAACCTATAAAGCGCCCATACACTTTATAGATTGGAATTTGGCTTCCCCTTTTTAATAAAAACTAACTCACTTAGCATTTTAAATATTTTTAATAGCCTTTTTCAAAAGTATGATTACACAGGTTACCTTTTCCCAGCTATAAGGCGCCCATACACCTTATAACTGAAAATTGGCTCCCATCATATTCGCAACCAACAGATTCAACTCATGCCATCAATTATATATATAAAATAAATCATGTCACTACAAACAGATAACATCGAGGCATGTTACAAAAAAGAAGCAAGATAGGCATCATGGCATATTATCACCAAAACATGCTATCTAAATAGGCATGCTAATAAATACCTAAACATGGTACTAAACTAAGCATGGAATATCATTCAAAGCACAGAATCAGATCAGCAGACAATTACTAATGCAACTACATGGCATGTCACTATGCATGGCATGCTAATTTCTATGTGCCTAATATGATGCATGGAATGCAGCTTCCTTGCCATATCAGGCCAAGGGTAAAATTCAAGAATTCCATAAACCATAAGTAGTAGAAATACAATAATCACTCAAGGTGAAACCATATCCAATGTAATAGAAAACAGCACAAACAACAATTCCCAGCCCTGGCCACTTGGTCATTTACCATACGTGGGGTGATCAGTCCCAAGCACGGCTATTAGCCAAGCGCCGACACATTTTCTAATCTGTTTTCTACTAACCAAAATAGTAAGTAAAAAGGAAAAGAAACACCTCTGATACCACTTTGTAACGTCTCGGCCCGGCCTACCATCAAACTGGTGGCTGGACCGGTGGTCACATGGCCTCAAGCGCGTCTCCTCATACCCTAGAGGCTACCGAATAGCAGCCAGGGTCTCAGGAGATGATAGTGGGGAGACTATACCCTCATATCAGAGTAACACAGCGGTATTATCAGAGTAAATATAATTCAGTAGCGGAAGCAGTAAGCAATTTAAAGACAGCAAGGAAAGACAGAATAATATCCATTTTATAAAAGGTGGTAAATGCAAGTTTACAATTCATGCATGTACAGATGACGATACAGTGATGAAAGCATTAAACAATACATCATGCTTTACAAACAATGCAAGAAGAAAAGACAGAAAAGCCCAACGGAGATCCCCTGAGCATCCCAAGCTCCCGCTTGGTCCTTTTCTCCTAACTCCTCTGGTGCAAACAACACAACACACAACCTAGGTCCTACAAGCAAGAAGGTCTACTCGGGTACCCCAGTGCAATGGCGACCCGAGTAGGGTTTGAGATATAAATCTCAGTAGGTCGGCACCACCGGTGTCTAACCCAATCCAGACAGTGTATAATAATTAAACAGTGAACAGGTATGGATAAGTAAGTAAACAGAATTCCATAAGTCAATAACACCCGTCCAGGTTCCCAAGGACACCTGACGGTTATACCTGCTTCGGCTCATTGTCGGTAAAGTAACCTGATCATGTCACCATATGTATATATATAGAAGCTTTTAGATCATAGGTGGCGTGGGGTAAGAATGCCTCCCACCCATTAATTGTGATTAGCGGGCACGAGGTAAGAATGCCTCTCGTCCCTATAGGTCAATTGGAAAGGGGTAAGAATGCCTCCCTTCCATAAATCGGGATTAGTGGGCATGAGGTAAGAATGACTCTCATCCCTAGATCAAATGGAAAGGGGTAAGAATGCCTCCCTTCCATAAATCAGTATTAGTGGGCACGAGGTAAGAATGCCTCTCATCCCTAGATCAACTGGAAAGAGGTAAGAATGCCTCCCTTCCATCACATTCATTCTACTGGCATGGGGTATAACTGCCTCCCATCCAGATATGTAATCATCAACAGAAATCAACTGGAAAGGGGTAAGAATGTATCCCTTCCATACACGTATATAAATCACATCAGGTGTGGGGTAGACTTGCCTCCCACCCATACTCAAAATAAGCTGGCATGGGGTATGCATGCCTCCCATCCATAATCATACAAAGTAGATGGCATGGGGTATGAATGCCTGCCATCCATAACCATAAACATTCATTATCAGCATTATATTACAATGCATAAGGCAGTATCTCTTATACATTTCAAGTAATCATTCCACATTCATAATCAATCATTCATTATGTGGCATCAGTATGTGCGCACTCATAATACAACATGTCTATAATATACCGATTATGGCATTACCTCATAAGCATTCAAAGAATCATACCACATACATATAAGCGAACACATTCACGTCCATACTTAAGGCAACCCATATTAAGTATCTAAATCAAGATATTCGCATATTCATTTTACTACATAAGTCGTTCTCATTACGTTATCCCAGGTCATGGTCGTACCACCCTAGTCCGTTCATTTCTAGGTTAACCATTTCATCTGAAAGGATACGTTTATCATTCCTTAACCCTTTGTTACCTTCTAGAGGTAAAAAGTCACTTAGTCTTAGGTCATCCCACTAAGGTTACCATCTTACTCAATTTTCTTGACATGGAAAATTGACCCAAGCAAGAATATCATAGCCATATCATTCTATTTGTCTCAACAAGCAAGATCACATACAAAACATCAAGAGGCACCACAACAATCCAGCAGGCAAGCATAAAAAGTCTATCACTAATTTTTATCTTGAAGACAGTGCACCTCTGATTGAGGGGTTTTATTATTAAATCATTAGTTTAGTTAGCAGGAAACCATTTTTATCTTATTCCTGCAATTCACACTATTTGCACAGAAGCATTCAATCAGAACTAACTTGCATAATTAAAATACTAAGGCGGTGCAATATTTAATTCACTTTCACTTTAATTAAAAAGGCAAGGAGAGGGACCCTACCTCAAGGTGGATCCATCCGTCCACTCCATCTCTTGGCACTTTCTAACTAAGAGTCGCATGTGAGTCTCCTAGTCTTTGGTGACTCAAAACCACTACAAACCTCGAACGCACTATAAATAATGTTTTAGGAACTCATAAACATCAAAAGCCCCAAATTCAACAAGTGTGAAACAAGGAAAGAGGTGAAAACCTTACCCCGAAACCAACCCGATGATCTGAAACCACCCGAACCACTTCGCCTTCAGTGGCGGTTGGCGGAACGCACACCAAGGAGTCCCAACGGACCTTCCGCATGACCTAGAACCAAAAGAAAACCGAAATTTGGAGCCCCCTAAACCCTAGGGTGTTCGGAAGATTCTCACCGGGCGACTAATAGGCCGAAAGAAAACCGGAAATAGAGAGGAGGAGGATAATAGTTTCTTACCATGGAGGATCGGAGAAGAAACCGCCGGAAAATGGAGGGAGGAGCTCGATCGAGAGGAGGCTGAGAGAGGGGCGTCGCGCGGGTCACAGGAGAAGAGGAGGGTTGTGTGCGGTTCAAGTGAGGGTGAGGGAGAGTGTTTAGATATTAGGTTTGTATTTTATTTTAAATTTAATTAAAATACTTAAAAACACAGCACCGCACGGTTTGGGCCGCACAGTTAGACAAACCGTGCGACGACCGTGCGGTCCCCTCTGCCCAAAGGAAACCCACCGCACGGGCTAAGCGCATGGTTTGGGAAACCATGCGCAGCCCGTGCGCAAGTCCCTGCCTCATGAAATAAGGCCGCATGGTTTGGGCCGCACGGTTAGCCAAACCGTGCACCAACCATGCGCCCTCTACAGCTCTTTAAAAATAGGGGTCTGGCGCTTCTGAAACTTTCCGAGTCACCTGAGAAACTTAATGGGCCTTAGCCCCCGCCCAAAAACATTAAAAGGAAGGTTTCCAACCTTTGGAACCTTATTCTGAAGCCTGGTCTTCAAAACGACCAGTTCAGTAAACGAAAAAGTTCAAATTCCTTCGCTTTTTAACCCAATTCAAAATGCGGGTCATTACATTAGGGGGCCTCAGTGGTTATCCGAAATTGACTTATGATCAGGATATCACCAATTGCAAGTTCAGAAGGAGGACATTCCGAAGACAACTTTCAGAAGAAGATATGTCCATTTTGAATATGTGGTAATGCCTTTTAGTATTATGAATACACCAATGGTCTTTTTGGAATTTATTAATCATATATTTCAGCAATATTTAGATTCTTTTGTTGCGGTGTTTGTGGATGACATATTGGTGTATTCAAGGACAAGGTATAAGCATGATAAACACTTAGCAATAGTTTTAGGAATCTTGAGATACCATCGTTTGTATGCCAAATTATCAAAATGCAATTTTTTATATAATATGTGCACTTTCTTGGCCATGTAATTTCTAAAAGAGGTGTTTTAGTAGATTTGGAGAAGATAGAAGTTGTTATCTCTTGGAAATCGCCAAAGAATGTCATTGAGATACAGAGTTTTCTTGGTCTATATGGTTATTACCGATGTTTTTTTCATGATTTCTCATGACTATATTTACCTATGAAAGCTTTGAAAAAGAATAATGTTTTATTCCAATGGATTGAGGAATGCCAGAAATATTTTCAAGAGTTGAAAGTTCTCCTTACATCAGCACCTATCTTGATATTTCCAAAATCAGGACAAGGGTATGTAGTGTATTGTGATACTTCGGGATCTGGGCTAGGGTTTTTTCTCATACAAAGAGAACATATTATTGCTTATGGGTCAATTTAGTTAAGGGTGCATGATAAGAACTTCCCAACACATGATTTGGAGTTAGTCGTCGTAGTCCATGATTTGAAAACTTGGAATCATTACCTCTTTAGTGAGAAGTTTAATATGTTTACGAATCATAAGAGCATAAATATATTTTATCACAAATATATTTGAACTGAGATAAAGAATATGGGTGGACGATCTCCAAATGTTTGACTTTGACTTGATTTATACACTGGGTAAAGGCTATTTGGTGGCTGATGCATTAAGCAGAAAGTTGTATGCTCAATTGGAGAAAGCGGCTTCAGATGAGTGGTAGTTGATGTCAGTCCTAGCCAACATGAACTTGGACTGTGAAGAATGAGGTGAAGTTGTAGTTTTCTTTCAAGTTTCTCTTGTTCCTGATTTATTGAAGATGGTTAAACAAGCACATACATCTGATGCAGAATGTGTGGCTATGAGGTCAAAATTCGATGGTGGAGAGACCATTCATGGATGGAGGCTGGATGGGAGTTCAGTGTTATGGTTCAAAAATCAGATGGTTGTACTTATGTCTTCTCAGGAGAAACTTCTTCATGCTTACCACCATTTATGGTGGGTTGTCCATCCTGGAATACAGAATATGTATAAGGAATTGAAAGCGTGATTTTGGTGTATTGGCATGAAAATAAAGGTGGATGAGTTTGTTTCAAGATGTTTAACTTGTCAGCAAGTTAAGGTAGAGCGTCAATAGCCGAAATTTATACTATAGTATTTACTTATTTCATTTTGGAAATGGGATCAGATGACTATGAATTTTGTAATAGTTCTCCCAAGAACAGTTCATAAACAAGATTCTATATGGGTGATTGTGGATCGACTCACAAAGTCAACCCATTTCATTCCTATTTGTGAAACTCATATGGTGGAGGATCTATAAAAAATCTATATACTAAAAGTGGTAAAGAGACATGGAATACTAGTTTCTATAGTGTTAGATAGAGATCTGAGGTTTACTTCTCATTTCTGAAAATCCTTATAGAAATCCCTTGGGACACAGTTGACTATGAGTATAGTGTATCATCCTCATATGGATGGAAAATCTGAAAAGATGATAAAAATGTTGGAAGAAATGTTGTGGGATTTTGTAATGGATTTTAGAGGCTCATGGTAAGAGCACATACCCTTATTGTAGTTCTCGTATAACAACATCTATTAAGCCTCGATACAAATGGTTTCTTTTGAAGTATTGTATGGGTGTCATTATCATTCTCCACTTTTTTGGGTGGAAATAGGTGAGACTTCACTAATTGGTCTGAGTTTGGTCCAAGAAACAATAGAGAAGATTCATTTGGTTAGAAAATAGATTGAGACAACTCAAAGTCATCATAAATCATATGTGAATCATCGTCGACAGATGTTGTCATTTGAGGTGAGTGATCATGTGTTCTTAAGGATTTCTCCAAGGCCTGGACATCAATGTTTTGGGAAGTAGAGAATGTTATATCCTTAATACATAGGCCCTTTTGAGATACTATAATGGATTGGTGAGGCGACTTATCGATTGGAATTACCACCATGGTTCAGTGTCATGCATAATGTGTTCAATGTATCTCAGTTGAAAAGGTATATGCCTGATCCTGACCATGTGATCAGATGTGATCACATTGACCTAAAGTCGAATGCTTCGTGAGTGCATATCCTCGTGCAGATTGTGGATAGTAAAGAGAGAGTCTTGTGTGGAAAAAGCATCGGTCTAGTACGGGTTTTGTGGCAACATGGTCAGATCCAAGAAGAGACTTGGGAACACAAGAAAGAAATGAAATAGCAATGGTCAGAATTCTTTCAGGGAACTAATGTTTTTCTACTTTTTAGAGATGGAAATACCAATAGTGTGGAGAATGTATCACCACAAAATTCAATTAAGTAACCCTTATTTTATGATTTTTAAGTATGTAAAGTATATGGGTGAAGTTTGGGAGAGTTTGGAGAACTTTTGAAGTGTTTTGGGTATTTTCTATAGGTTCATAATTGGTGCACAGTTTAGGAAAATTGTTTAACACCTACAAGAAATTGTGCATGGTGAGATAGGGGGAAAAGGTAAGGTGCATGGCCGGTGCACAGTTTTCCCAAACCATGCATCCACTAAGGAGAAATTATGCGCTTTGAAACAGTGGATTTGGATTTTTAATATAGTGGCTTCGGTATGGTTGGCACATAGTTTGGAAACCGTGCAAGGAAACTATGTGAGGTTCATCCTTAAGTCAGTGTCTAATGCATGGTTTGTCTAACTGTGTGACTAAACAATGCACGACAAAGAAACTAGATCCTAAAAAAATGGATCTAGGTTGACCTTGTGTTTTAATGCCTTGTTTTTTCCCCAAAACGGCCCTAACTCGGGAATTTTTCCTCTCAAAGGTTATAGAACCTCTCCCCATCAATTTAGAAGCAATTCAGAGGTGTCTCTTGGTGTTTTGAAGCCATATCATCACAGTAAGTGATCATTCTTGGACGTTCTTGGTGCTTTTTCTTAGATCTACTTCTCTATATCTATGGGTTTCTTAGATCTACACCCATTTTGGATAGATCTAAGATAGTGGATTCCAAATATGATTATATTTAGATTGTTTTATGATAGGGGAAGAGATATAAGGTAGGTTCATAGAGATTTAACCCAGTTTTGCAATGTTTTTCATGCCATTTATCATTTTCTTCAAAACTCTCGAGGTAGGTGGATTCACTCTCGACTACTCTATTTAGAATATGAAGGCTTAGTTTCGAATTAAGTAAATTGATTGAAATTTTTGGTGAAATTGGTGTTCAAATCATGGTGGAAACCTTCTTTAGTGGTGGTTTGTGACGTTGTCTGAAATTGTGGAATTATTTTACAAGTGCTTTGATAAATGCTTTTAAAATGTTGATTTTAAAAATGATTGATTGATTGATTTGTGAAGAAAGGTTTTGTAAAAAGGTTTTTCAATAAAAATGTTGTTTTGATTGAAATGGTTTTGGGCATACTTGGTGGTGTGTGTTCATATTTCATTATGAGGCTTGATTGAAATATAACCTTGTGCTCGATGCCAAAGATGTAATGAAACATGGGATTTAATTACCTTGTGACGAATTGGTAGATCGATGAGAAACCGCTCATGATTACAGAACTATCATAACGATGTATGCATGATTGGTGGTTTGGATATGTGGAATGGAATGGTTATGCCAAATGGAACTTGTGAAATGGTTCTAAAGCATTGTTTGGTTGCTTTATTTAAAAAAATGGATTTTTTTAGAAAATAGTTAGATATGGAAATTTTTTATATTTAGTTATAAACTATTTTAGATTTTTTTTATATACATGTTGCTAACATGTTTTATCCTAGTGGCATGGGTAGGGAATTCATTGGGAAAAATCTACTGAGTTTCATTACTCGCCCCTACTTAATCACTTTGGTGATTTTGTAGATGTCGTTTACCGGGACATGGGAAAAGGTAAAGTATCAAATTTTTCTATAAGTGAATACTGATACTTGGGTTATTTTGGTGAATTTAGAGAATGGATTACATGGAGCTTTGGAGTTTTGTTTCTTATTGAGTTTTGTTGGTCTTGTAGTCTCTCGCTGTTTACTTTGACATTTTGTAGACTTTTTTGTGGTACTCTTTGGTTGGTTTTGATATAAATTAAATGTTTGAGTTGTCTTTCATTGTTTCATGCATCATATAGAATTTATCATGGTTGTGGTTTGTTTGGGTTGATGTTTTATTCTTAAATGGAAAATCATCCCCCACATGTATTGTAGCCCTTTGAAATTTATTGTCTACCTTTTTCATCTTGGGGATGTTGTTTAAGGACAAGTAGTATCCTCCCACCTTCTCAAGCCAATGTGGAGGGGTAGGATGTTACAATTAGATTCATTTCTGAACATAAACACTACAAAAATTCTACATCAATGGGTATGATGTCTGAAAGAATGCATGTTTATCCAAATGACTGTATACTATTTCATAAGGACCATGAATCACTTAAGAAATGGTCAAAGTGTGGTGCGTCTTGATACAGGAAAGATGAATATGTCCCTATGAAAGTTGTATGGCACTTTTCAATCATTCTAATATTTAGGCACCTATATAGAAGTGATAATAATGCAAGGCAATTGACATGTCATGTAGATACAAGAAATAAAGATGGAAAACTTCATCACCCAGTAGACTCTCATCAATGGAATAAAATTAATCACAAGTATCCTAAATTTGGAAATAAGCCAAGAAACTTTCTTATTGTGTTATCTATAGATGGAGTAAATCCTTTTAGTTTTCAAAGTAGCACTCATAGAACATGGGCAGTTATTTTCATAAATTATAACTTTCCACCATGGTTATGAATGAAATAAAAATACATTATGTTATCTCTACTTATATCAGGATCAAACCAATTGGGTAATGATATTGATGTTTATTTGGATTTATTGATTGAATATTTGAAATTATTGTGAGAGTCAGGTGTTATGTTGTATGATGATTATATAAATGAAGATTCCACATTAAGATCCATGTTGTACAGGGTGATAAATGACTTTCCTGGTTATGAAAATTTGTCAGGATATAGCATTAAAGGAACTCAAGTGTGTCTCATTTTTGTAAACAAGGAACACAATCCATTAGGTTAAAACATTCATCAAAGACTATGTTTCTAGGATATTTCAGAATTCTACCCCAATGATATAAATATAGATCTTGAACGAAATCATTCGATGGGAGTTCAAAAGGAGGTATAACACCATCTCCGCTAATAGGTGATCAATTGTTTGAGAAAGTAAATGATATAGGCACTGATTTTGGTAAAACTTCTTAAAAAAAACTTACAAAAAATGGTTGGAAAAAGAGATTGGTTTTTTTAAATTACCATATTGGAATTGTTTGTATGTCCAGAATTTTATTTATGTTATGTATGTGGAAAAAAATGTATGTGATAGTGTCATTGGCATGTTACTAAATGCACTTGACAAGTCAAAGGATTAAATTAAGGCTAGGTTGGACATAATTGACATGGGGATATGGGAAGAGTTGACACCAATGAAAGGTAAAAGATGTAATTTTCTTTCTCCAACTACTTACACTCTTTACAGGAAAGAGAGATATCAGTTTTTCAACTTCTTAAATGATGTCAAGGTTCCAGAGGGGTATTTATCAAATATCAAGAATATCATGTCAATAACTGATTTAAATTTAAAAGGTCTTAAATCACATGACTATCATATTTTGATGCAAGATCTAATGCATGTAGCTTTATGTTTTATTTTTTCCAAGAATGTTCATCATACATTAACCAAGCTCTATTTCTTTTTCAAAGTTATATACCGCAAAGTTATAGACTTGGTGAAATTTCCTACTATGGAAAATGAAATTTCTATTATATTATGTGAATTGGAGATGTTCTTACCATCGTCATTCTTTGATATGATGGCTCACTTGATGGTTTGCTTGGTTAGATAGATTTGAATATGTAGTCCTATACATTATAAATGGATGTACCCCATTTAATGGTATACATAGATTTTGAAAGGGTATGTTAAAAATCGAAGTCAGATGGAAGGTTGTATTGCAGAGTGATATGTTGTTGAGGAAGCCATTGAATTTTGTACTGACTACTTGTCTCGTGTAGAAAGTATTAGTCTATCTAAATCTAGTCACACCAAGTGACTTATGGGTGAAGTAATTTTCTGAATAAATATTGTCACAATTACCATTAAAAAGAGTTAAAAAACTCACATTTTCATTTTTTATATCATATTAGAGGTTACACTATATGTTGAAACCCAAAAAGTAATTATTAGGCATTTGAATCCATCAAGGGATGCAATATGGATATCATATACACATAAAAATAGTTTATAGGATGGTTTTGAGACCATATTTTTAAGGAGTCAATTGCAAATCTAGATTCAATTTCAGAACAACTTTGATGGCTAGCCAGAGGACTAAGTGTTCATATATTATCTTATAATGGTTATGTAATTAATAGTTATATGTTTTATACAAATAAACATGATGAATGAAGCACCATGAAAAATAGCGGAGTTACACTTGTGGTTTAAGTGATGCATGTATCTAGTACCAAGGACAAAAATCCAATTTTGAAAATATGTCATACTTTGACATCATCAAACAAATATGGGAGTTGGATTATACAACATTCCAAGTGATGTTTTTTTAATGAAAGTGGGTTGATAATAGAAGTGTAGCTAAAATAGATGAATTGGAATCCATGAAAGTGGATTTTAGTAAGAAAAGGTACAAATACAAACCATTTATTGGCATCATAGGCAGCACATGTATTTTATGTTCCAGATCTTGCAAATCAAAAGTGGTTAATTGTTCTATTATCGACCAAAACCACTGAATGTTCAGATGCCAATTCAAATGGGAATGGACCTTTCATTGGGAAGTTGCAATCATTTCATAGAGGTTCCATTATAGATGAGGTCTTGTATCTCAGAAGAGACCACAATGAGGGGATTTAGATACTCGATAGAGGGGTCAAATCTCATCAACCTTTAAAAAAAGAGTTTAGTAATCAAGTTATATATTTTTTGTAATATACATTGTGTTACATCATATTATTATCTATTTAATGTTTTATTTATATAATCTAAATTAAATGTTCAAAAACTTCTATAGATAATAACTTCTACTCATTTCGATGCTCCAAATCCTGAGGAACAATAGGTTTCTTAATATATTGATGCTCTCAATGAAGAGGAACGGTAAGTTTCTGCACATTTCAATGATACTAATTTAGATGAAAAACATATTTATGATATTGAAGTTGAGGAAATGGTAGACGGTGAATAACCTAAGTCCTAGAAAAAATAGGAATGTTGTAGCGTGAAAATGTTAATAAAAATTATTATAGAGAGAAACAAAGGCATCAAATTCAAGGTTGGATAGAATTCATGTGGCCAATATGTTAACCCCAACAAGGCCATGTTCAGTAGTTACATTAAGATCACCACTCGAATGCATGTGTTGGTTGATGTAGATTTGTGGCACAATGTTGTGCTCTCACTTAAGACATTAATTTGGGAAAAGATTATGGCAATATTATGATATATTTTCTTTATTTTACTAAAAAACAAAATAACAAAGCATTTATTTACTCTTCATTATCCCTTGAAAAGTGCATTTATAATAGATGAATGTTGTATGAAATTTGTATTAATAATCACTAGAAAATCTCATAGATTATTTCATACAATTCTTATGAAGTATCATCTCAAATATGCTGAAGGGAAAATAAACTTACACTCACCACATATGTATGCATGCCTAATAAACCAACAAATTTGGAATATGTTTATTTTTCATTACAAGGAGACAAATTTTTAGGTACATTATGATTGGTAATACATTGATTGACAATAAATGTATTAATCACTTTGATTAAGAATTGTTAATTTATGAAACAACAACTGAG
The DNA here is from genome assembly GCA_963277665.1 of Viscum album. Taxonomy (NCBI): domain Eukaryota; kingdom Viridiplantae; phylum Streptophyta; class Magnoliopsida; order Santalales; family Viscaceae; genus Viscum; species Viscum album. The sequence continues at coordinate 897,363,669 of OY728126.1, forward strand.
TGATAAAAATAAGCTATATAAAATAAAACCAATATACCCCTACCATAAAGCAAAGATTGGGTATGCTTCACTTGAAAAAAATGGTATATATTTTAAATCTATAGTAATATTTTTATTAATTATGTTTCTTTGTTTATATAAATATTGATGAATCAAAATCCAAAACCACTTCCATCCCACATCATGTGCTATATAAGGAGGCTTGTGTAAATAAATATAGGATAATAATAGATAAAAATACACAAAAAGTATGAGAAACATGTGTAAGTATGACATAATAAAAAAAATATTTAAATTGGTATTACATAATAATGATTACTTATTTTCCTATATTTTTTATCTAATTTAGAAATAAGAATCATCATCAGATGTACCCGATGAACGACTATTATCAGTGGCCTTGAAGCGGCTAGAATAGTATGGTCGTGTCAGAGGTTCAATTTTTGGGGTGCCACCCCAAACATATTTTGAGAAAAGAAATAAATAGGGGGTAAAGATAAGAAAATGGAAGAGATGCAGGAATGATTAGATAATCTAGAAGAAAATATTAATTGGTGGTCTAAGTTGTTAGAAAATGTTATGGGAATGAATCAAAGAGAAGAAACAACACAACAACAGCCACTACATGAAGGTCCCCCCCCCCACCCCACCTCACTATCTTTGAGGTAAGTCATTCCCCTCAAAGGGATTCCTCATAAGAGGTAATCAATTTTTTCATAATTGTTTCTGTGAAATGTGAATCAAGAAGGCATTGATACCTTTCCTATACTAATATTCTACAGGGTGAAAATAATTGTGATTTATATCTAACATCACCCACTCATCGCCTTGTTGTGGGGAGTACAATGTACAATATCCAAGGAGATATTCTACACATAAACAACTTTATATAGGTCATGTGAGAGTGGGGATTCACATAGCTCACAAGCCGAGCACCAAGATACCTATTTCACTTGATGATCTGAATATACATACACTCAATCTTTCTATTAGAACTTTCGTAGCATGGTCATTTGATCTTGTAAAAATAAATTTCGATAGGGAGGTATTCCTTTCCAATTTATTTTTTATGCAAAACCTTTAACAGTTAATGAAAAAATGCTTAAAAAGATGAATGTCATTACGTATGGAGAAATGGAAGAGGCTGAAATGAAAGTTCAAATCAAAAATATATAAAGGATCAACTGACCGATCAAAAATATCTTCAGAAAATACCTTTCCCCCACCCATTCAACTTCTGCATTTACTAACTTTACAATTTCATGTGGATACAATGTTAAAAAGTGGCCATACGACCATAACTAATTTTGAAGAAAAAATGTATAGGAAGGACATTATAGACTATCTTGGTCTTGAGAATGTAAATAAAATCATTAAGCATGAATGGATAGAATTCTTAGTTTTAAATGTATAAATGATGTGTGTTTTCATAATTTGTTTGTCTAGTAGCTGATCTACTATGTTAATTATGACTAAATATTGTTCATATTTTTTTGCAGGCATATATATCAATAGTATTTGAAGGTAAAACCTTATGAATAGAAATTTGGATTCATTATCATTGGAACCAAAGAAATATGAAGTAATAGTGGATAAACTAGCCATAATGTTTGAAAGAGAACTTATAGACGGCAAACTCTTCTTAATACCCATGATGTAAGGGTGAAACTCTACAATTTAATAATATCAAATATATTTTCATTACTTTCATTATATATCCCTTTTTTTTAGGTAGCATTGGTTACTCATTGTAATCAATTTGAATACTCCAAAGATTTATTTTTTGGATTCAATACACGGATACCCAAAAAAACAACCACGCGTGATGATGTTTATCAATTTATAATACGCTACATGCAACATTTTAAAAATAAATTTCAAGTTATACATTTTATATTATGTTTTAATAAAAAAAATTATGATAGGGTGGTGTTTAAATATCATCAAAGTCATGGCATGAAGACAGTACATAAGCATAAGAAGCCCGTCAAATTCTACAACTGGATAAGTATTAGGATGTATATAAGAAGATTCACTATCAAAACATATATAAAAAGAAATTACTTATTTTTTCAATGTTTCTACAATTCCTAAAACAAACCAATGGAAAATATTCTGGTTGTTATGTTTGAAAATTTATGAAAGATATCGTATTATATCAACAAACTACCATCTCTAAATATGTATTTCTGATTATAATTACAATTTCATTTAAAGCATTTATTAATCCTTTGTTTGTTTATATTTTTCTAATAATATGAAGATTGTTGACAGTCCTCATATTCAAAATAGGAAATAGATTTATTTAGAAATGAATGGGCAGAATACATGGTGTCATAATGTATATAGACATCATAAAGAGGTGACTTACGAATACTTATTTAGTTAGTTTTCCCATCATTTTATCTACTTTTTTAGTTAATTTACTTATCATTTTTATCTGATACTTTTGTTAATTTTTACAGAGATCATGAAGAAATGAATTCATCTATAATTTTTTTTCTTCGACCATTTGATGATTTATTAAGAGCACAAAATGATCAAAAAAACAATCATAGATGAAGTCTTCAATAAGGATGATGCACTCATGTACTATTATCATGCACTCAATAAGGATGATGCACTCATGATGATACACTTTTATTTTTATTCTATAATGCATTCAATATTCTGGGTTATCAAACAGCAATATTGGTAGATAACCCTGAATTTTGAATGCATTGCAAAATAAAAATACATGTTGTGATCTGTAGGAATCAACCACACCTCAATTCGATACACGATATGATCAGTGTGGCTCAAAGTTTATATTTTTAGTTTAAAATTGACATTTTAGTTCAAAACACACGTTATATATTCAAAACCAAGCAAACACATTCATATTTTTTTTGATACATTTGGAAAATAATTCACATGTCATTTTTTATGTGTAGAAATCATTTTCATCTCAATCTAATACATGGTGTGGCCAATATGACTTGAAGTATATGTTTTTAGTTTAAAATTTACACATTAGTTCAATACACATGTCACGTGCTCAAAACTGAGCAACCAAGTCACATTGTTTTTATATTTTAGGAAAATGATCCATAAGTCATTTTTTATGTGTAGGAATCAGTCAAACCTGAATCTGATACATAGTGTGATCGGTATGATTTAAAGTGTGTTTTCAGTTTGAAAATTACATTTTAGTTAAAAACATGTGCCACTCACTGAAAACCTAGAAAACACACTAGTATTGTCTTTATACTTTGGTAAAATTATCCTTAAGTCATTCGTGACATGTAGGAATCAACCTCACGTCAATCTGATGCACGGTGTGACCGGTATGACTCAAAGTGTCCGTTTTTATTTAAAATTTACATTTTAGTTCAAAACACATGTCACATACTCAAAACTAAGAAAATGCATTCATATTATTTTGATACTTTAATATAATTATCCATAATTCATTTGTGATGTATAGGAGTCATCCTCACCTCAATCTGATACATAGTGTTCCTGGTTTGACTCAAAGTGTATGTTATCGGTTTAAAAATGACATTTTAGTTTAAAACACGTTTCACTCATTAAAAACCAAAAAATTACTCATATTATCTTGATACTTTATGACAATGATTCATCAGATATTTTTGATGTGTAGGAATCAGTCGCGCATCAAACCGACACATGATGTGACTGGTATGACTCAAAGTACGTGTTTTCAGTTTAAATTGTCATTCTAGTAAAAAGGACATACGACATACTCAAAACCAATCAAATGCATTTGTATTGTTTTGATACTTTAGGAAAATGATCCATAAGTCATTTTTAACATGTATTAATCAACCGTGTGTCAATCTGACGCACATTGTTACTAGTATGACTTAAAGTGTGTGTTTTTATTTAAAATTGACATTTTAGTTCAAAACACACATCACATGCTCAAAACCGATCAAAGAAATTCAGATTGTTTTGATATTTTAGGACAATGATACAGAAGTCATTTTTGATGTGTAGGAATTAGTCACACCTCAATCTAATACACGATATGTCTAGAATAACTCAAAGTGTATATTATTAGTTTAAAATTGACATTTTAGCTCAAAACGTGTGTCACTTACTGAAAACTAAGAAAATTCACTCTAATTATCTTGATACTTAAGAAAATGATTCATAAGTCATTTTTTATGTGTATAAATTAGTCACACATCAAACCCATACACAATGCGGTCGGTATGACTCAAAATGCGTGTTTTCTGTTTAAATTAAAATTTTAGTAAAAAAGACATGTGACATTATCAAAACTAAGAAAATGTGTTAGGATTATTTTGATACTTTGATAAAATGATTTATAAGTCGGTTTTTATGTGTAGGAATCAATTACACATCAATCCATTACACGGTGTGATCGATATAACTCAAAATGTGTTTTATTTAAAATTGATATTTTAGTTCAAAACACACATCACACACTCAAAATCAAGAAAATACATTTGGGTTATTTTGATACTTTATGAAAATTATTCATAAGTTATTTTTGATGTATAATAATTAGTCACACCTCAATCTGATACATGGTGTGCCCAATATAACTCAAAGTGTATGTTATCTATTTAAAATTGATATTTTAGTTTAAAACGTGTGTCACTCATTGAAAACTGAGAAAACATGCTCAGATTGTCTTGATACTTTATGAAAATGATTCATAAGTCATTTTTTTATGTGTAGAAATCAATCGCACATCATGTCGACGCATGATGTGATGGTGTTACTCAAAGTGCGTGTTTTTAGTTTAAATTGACATTTTAATAAAAAGGGCATATGACATACTCAAAACTGAGAAAATGTAATCAGGTTATTTTGATACTTTAGGACAATGATTTATAAGTCATTCTTTATGTGTATGAATTAATCGCACGTCAATTTGATGCATGATGTGACCAGTATGACTCAAAGTGTATGTTTTTATTTAAAATTGACATTTTAGTTCAAAACACACGTCACATACTCAAAACTGAGAAAAAACATTCAGATTGTTTTAGAACAATGATCCATAAGTCATTTGTGATGTGTAAAAATTACCTGCAACTCAATTTGATAAACGATGTTCTCGGCATGACTCAAAATGTATGTTATCAGTTTAAAATTGACATTTTAGTTCAAAACGTGTGTCGCTCACTGAAAACTGAGAAAATGCACTCATATTATCTTGATACTTTAGGAAAACGATTCATAAGTCATTTGTGAATTATAGGAATTAGTCATATATCAAACCGATAGACGATGTGACCGGTATGACTCAAAGTATGTATTTTTAGTTTAAATTGAAATTTTAATAAAAAAGAAATGTGACATACTCAGAACTGAGAAAACACATTCAAATTGTTTTGATACTTTAAGACAATGATCCATAAGTTATTTTTTATATGTAGGAATGAACCACATGTTGATCTGATGCACGGTGTAACTGGTATGACTCAAAGTGTGTGTTTTTATTTAGAATTGACATTTTAGTTCAAAACACGCATCACATATCCAATATCGAGCAAACACATTCAGATTGTTTTGATACTTTAGGATAATGATACATAAGTCATTTTTTATGTATAGGAATTATTCTCACCTCAATCTAATACATGACGTACCTGATATGACTCAAAGTGTATGTTATCAATTTAAAATTGACATTTTGGTTCAAAACGTGTATCACTCACTGAAAATTGAACAAATATGCTGAGATTGTTTTAATACTTTAGGACAATGATTTATAATTCATTTGTGACTTGTAGAAATCAGTCACACATCAAACTGACATAAGATGTGACTGATATGACTCAAAGTGCATGTTTTCAGTTTAAATTGACATTTTAGTAAAAAAGACACATGACATACTCAAAACTGAGAGAACACATTCAGATTGTTTTGATACTTTAGGGAAATGATTTGCATGTCATTTGTGATGTGTAAGAATCAACTGCACGCTAATTTGACACATGGTGTGGCCGATATGACTCAAAGTGTGTGGTTTCAGTTTAACAATGACATTTTATTAATGTAGTATTTCATATTTTTGTTTAGTTTACTTCTTTACAGTATTACTAACATAAGAATTGTTTTCTTATATAGGTGCACTCTTTTGCTCGAGATGAGATGCTTTGTTCGACAACTGATGGCATGATTGAGCTCTTTTGAGGGGGGGTTTGGGGCAAAAAACAATGGAACACTAATGTTTTTGAATGTTTGTGATAAATCGTACATACTAATATAATTGTACAAACCAGTGTTTGAAATGTCTATAATATAGTGTTTTTTCTTGTATTTGTTATGTAAATTTTATTTGAATTAATTAAGTTTTGCATATGCTTTTGCATTGTTCTATAATTTTAGTAGCAAATCGTAGCAGCATAGCTTTTATGAGCGTAAACTAGTGCCGATAAAGGACCCCCTTTATCAGTGTTTTTTAGCACTAATAAAAGAGAACATCTTTTATCGGTGCTTAGAACATCAGTGTTTTTTCAGCGTCGATAAAAGGGTTTTCTAGCACTCATATAAGGGGGAACTGTAGTAGTGCGTGTTGAAGATTGTTAGTGAAGGTTCGTTCCATTGTTGAAAAATTTGTTTTATCATATTATCTGTGCGAAGAGCACATACACTGCCAAGGGACTACAGTGCAACACAAGTGATGGATATACTCTGCTTACTGTAAACCATAATGATTGTTTTCTAGTGGTTGTGTGATCTCAAATTGTTTCCAGATCATGTCAAGGATTAGCTACTTCTATTGAGTAGTGAACCTTGTAATTTTTTGTATTTATGTGGACGTGATTATGTGTTGCATTTTAACAGAGTCATTTCTCCTTAATAGGAGGTGAAAGTTGTTTCAAAGAAGAAAAAACATAAAAAGAGTTGACCACTGATTCACCCCTACCTCTCTCAATAGTCACATAGATCCTGACTGGTTTTCTCAAAATAAAATAAAAGAGAGAAAAAATGAAACAATGCGATGTTTATTTAAAAAATACAAGAATAAATATCATATCTGTCATGAGCATCTATACACATTAATACTTTCATAGTGTATAAAAAACGGGATATGATAAATTTCATTATGTCGTCATCATGGTTTTGTGGCATGATCAACGATCCCCACTTCATTGTATGATAGATATATGATGCTCATCATTGGCCCACTTATGGAAACATTGATTCATTTTATTATTTGACGAATGATGTTTATCTCAACATCAACCCCGTTAATTATTAACACGATTTCAATAATAACTAATCACATTCACTCCAGATAATGAAGCATAATTTGATAGCTGTGAGTCTTTATTGTTTTTCAGAAGCTCATTATTTTGCTCATAACAAAAGATTAAGAAAACAATTCATGTGTTTTTTCAACGTTATTAAGTGGGGATATAATAATATATGCCATATAAAATAAGACTCACTTGTTGATCAACTCTTTGAATGAGTTGAGGTGATGCGCACGAGGGGGATGCTAAAAAATGCTTGACAAACATGAGAAATACCTTTTTCATGTAAGAATTATCTGATGTTAATGATGGTGATAAAGATAATGTCATTACGATACATAATGCAGAGAAGACGATTGTACTGATAACATGCGGTAAAACATGGTTGTGACATTGATTGATACCATCAAGTATTTCAAGATCAGGTTCTTGTTGTTGACTATAAATGAATTATGATATTGATTGAAAACCGAACGAAAATGAGCATACAATTGCAAATCAAATGATGAAATAATAGATCAAAAAATATTATTTCATCGTCACATCATCATATTCCATGTTAAATCCAACCGTCACGTCTTATTTTGTATTTCAAAATACTAAACTCAATCATACTTCCTCCTTCCGTCGCAATTTAAAGCGCCAGCATTTTCAAACACGCCGCAGTCCCTGCCTAAAGTTGGGTTCGGGGGTCTCAGAGCTTGCAGTTTTACTGCATTCCAAATGTCGGACGATGACGATTTCCAGAACCCTAGCCACACTCTTGTCCCTGTTCCCAAAACGGCCGGTAGCCAGGGTCCTTCAAGAAGGCTCGGCTGCAGCTCCTCGCAGTCTCGATCGGCTCTCAAGGTTCACAGCTCTCAAACTTCCCTTCCCCCATCAAAAAGATTCAAACGCCCCGTCAATCCCGGTAAGGAGAATGAACCAATGCAACAATCACCTCCCTCTTCGACGCAGACTGTTCAAATTCGAGACAAGTCGGTTTTTGAAGAACTATCGCCACCGCCATCGCTGCGTCCTGTTTGCCCCGAATATCTTGACGGTGATCGGGTTTGCAGTTCCATTGCTGAAGAATCGGATGCAGTAATGGCCTGTGGTTCTTCTCCTGCTGGTGTAGCTGTTGGAAAATTGGACAAAGACGAGTTGTGTGCTCATTTTGTGGGCAATGCTCCTTTTTCTAATTTTTCCATTGAATGGAGGTTGTTGGAGTCGCGACTGGATCACCCGCCCAAAAGCCACAGTGGCGATCATTGCTTTGATGACGAGTCCGAGAACTATGAGCCTGGTACGCAGCTTGACGCGTTACTCAATTTGTGCTGTAGTGGAAGCCCGCAAGACGTTTCCACTGGAACTGAAAATCACTTTCCAAATGAAGAAGGTAACTCAGGGATCGACCCTGTTCATTGTCCATTATGCGGGGCAAACATTTCTGATCTGAGTGATGAACAAAGGCTGGTTCATACCAATGATTGTCTCGACCGAGAGGAGTCTCCCAAGGTAAAACTTCCAGACAGATGAATACCATTTTTTGGCAATTCCTTAATTTTTTTTGCCTGAAGTTGCCTTATACTGATTAGAGCAACTCCAACCCATTACTCCATTTTGGAGCAAGGTTACTCCAAAATGGAGTATGAACAGTGAAATGAACTTCACCCCATTTAATTCATTTCTACTGGAAAAGGAATATTCTTCGGATATCCTTACTTTTTATGAATCAAAATAAATGCAAACCATTTATTATATAAATAAAATAAATAGAATTAAAAAAAAAAACAGAAAGGTGGACCGCGCAGCTACAGGCACTGTAGTTTTCCTTCAATTTGGCGTTGGATATAACGATGTGTTGGAGGGAAATTTGGACGCCACAATGGCTTTTATCTCCATTTTAACGATGCGTTGGAGATGGTCTTAGGGCATCTCCAACCAGGAACTCTAAAATGGAGTAGGTTACTCCAACGATGAAACCATCTCAAATCCATTACTCTATTTTTTACATTAAAAATAATATTTTTTGAATCTTTCTATTATTTTTAATTAAATATAATCCAATCCTATACATATGATTGTTTTTTTTAAAAACATATAAAACGGATTTGGCACTGCATTGTACCAAAACACGTGGTTGGCGTTGAAAATGGTGTCGGTCGCCAAATGGTGTTTTGCGCCATTTAAGCTTCTTGTTGGAGATTCCCTTATGGATAAACACAAAGGAATGAGAATAACATGGTTGTGGGTAATGATTTATTTCGAGCAAAAAAAAAAAAAAAAAACAATTTAACGCGTTTTGTGTATCTACTCTTACTTTGAGCCATACAAATAAGTTCACTTGGGGCGCAGTTATTTGTCCAACCTGCAAAAACACTGCACGCTATTTTATTTTATTCATGTTATTTTTTTTATTTTGATTCCAAATTCACCTTTGCTGGGTGCAAATCCAAATCACACACTGATAAATGAAAGGATTGGGGCTACTCGTCCCATCACCAATTGGTTTTAGGATGAAACCTCATAAGAGTTTATGTGTTGGGGTTGGAAGGTCTGTGCTAGAGGAACAATTGCAACAAGTGGTATCAGACCCAACGTGCCTCCTGATGTTTGTGGAATGCTAGTATTTGTGCTTGTGTGGTGGGAGCGAGGTGTCCCGGGGTGTTATAGAGTAGGTGACATGGCAGTGAAGGTCGTGCTCAGAGGAGAATGCTGGAGGTGGAATGTCACTATGGAGAGTGAGTTCTGAGGTGATCCATGGGTTTGAGAACCACCAGGATGAAAGACGGAGCAATGATGAGAGAGTGAACGTTCCCTTGTCCACGCGAGAAGGGCAACTTGTTGCTTGGAAGTAGAGCATTTTGTAGACACGCGTGGGTGTGCATGAATGTTGGTGGGAGAATGTCACAGGCCGAGAAATGAGGCGATTTTATTCCGCACCAACAAGAATGAGAATAGCGATTCATTTGATTGATCCCATTTTAAGAGAGATGAGAGTGCCACGATGATGTTGGAAGAGTTCGTGTCATGGTTTTCCATGACACCTCATTGGTTGGGAGTTGAAATCATTCTCCCGATGAGTTCATGACATGACAAAACCAGCGAAGCTCGTATCAGATGAAAGTGCTGGAAGGCCAAACCTCACCCCGAGGGTCAGGGGTGGGGTGCCACACGGGTGACCCGCTATGCCGGAAAGACGAACCCGTGACAACCTCCACCCAGGATAGATAAGGATATTTGAATATGGATATTACAAGTTATAGTTTGGTGATGTTTTTTGGCTAGCTAACTGCTCCCCCCATATATCATAGAATATGTGTTTCTTTTTAAATAAATAACCTCTTGTTTTTGTGTTCTTTTTGGTGACACGACAAAAGTTCCAATGTCTTTGAACTTTCATTCCATTGTTGTTTTAACAATACTGATAAAAAAGTATGTAGAATATTTAGATACTTATGATAAGAGTAAATGGTCAAAGTGTGACAGTTTAAATGGGTTGACTTGTATTATGTTCTCACCTTTATTTCATCTATAAATAAAGAACTCTACCTCCTTTTGAGATATGAGATTTTACCTTAACATGCTATCAAAGCAGGATATGTAACCCTCCTTGTCCCAAAGTCTTGACGCCGCACCCACCACCCTCGCAACACCCCCCTCCTCGTCTCGAAGCCCCGACGCTGCTCCCCCTTCACCCTCGTGATGCCCCCCTCTCGCGACGACTTCCCCCCTCCCCCCCTCTATCCAAGAAGCTCCGACGCCGCTCCACTCTCGCGGCGGCCCCCACTGTCCATGTTAGCATGGGTGAGGGACGATTTTGTCTTTTCCCTTTACTTTTATTAGTTGTGCTGGTAGGAAGTAGTTGTATTTGGTTGGGGGCTATTAAATAGGGGACTGGCAGGGAGAAGGGGGATACAATTCATTTGCTGGAAACAGCTTGGAAGCTGCTGGAGGTGTGGCCTTGGGAGGTTTTGCCCAGCTCAACGTAAGTGGTCTTCCGAGGAGATCTCCCCCCCCTCCTTCCAACCTTTTCTTCCCTCTACTGTATCTCCGTTCCCATTCTTCTGAAAATAAAAGATTTGCTGCTGTTGTTCTATTTTCTTCTTTAATCTTTTCTGCTGAGCGATCGTTAGTTTTCTAACCTAACAATTTGGTGCTTTTATTGAGAAAGTTTCTCCATTGTGAACTCAAGGTGAAGGCTCAATTGCAACTAAGAGACCGTTCGCTGCTGGAGGCTCGCACCTAGAGGTTAACGAATTTTTTGCTGTTGGAGCACACACGATAACATTGGAAGTTGTGATTTTGTGGTGTAGCTTGAGTGTTGAACGTTGAGTAGAAGTTGCGATAACATTGGCGATTGCTGTGCTGCACAGCAAGAGGCAGAGGTGCCGATACGTTCCCTGTAGGACTGTCCGCAAATTTTCTTTGTTAGAGTGTAACAGTTCGAGACGATCGCTTCTGATTTTCGCTGAAGTGTGCCTACTAGAATGGTTACTGGAGTTGCTGCAGAGGAGTCAGAACTGGAGCGATTGTTTCGTGCACAAGCAGCTGAGATGCAAGAATTACTAACGTATGTTACAACCCTTGCTAGGGTGCATGCGGAGTACCATGAGCAGCAACAAACCTTGCGGGAACAGGTACAGGAACTCGCTGAGTTATCTCATCAATGCCGAACTAAGGAGGATGATTTCCCATGTGTTGCTCAAGTTGCGGAAGAACAGACTGCAAGTGACGAACTTAATGTTCTGGAAGAGTTTGATTCTGGTTCTGTAGAGAAAGTTATTGCAGCTGTAGGAGAAGTTGCTGGAGGCAAGCTAGGCTCAACCACTACTGTTTTTCAGTTTGGCTGTCAGCGTAGTGATTTTGCCGAAAGTAGAACAGTGGCTGAGCAGCCCATAGAGGATGAGATTGTGGAGGCAAGCTACAAAAAGGGTGCCATTCCAACCGAATTACCTAGGCTGGAACAGTGAAATGTTACTTGGGATCCTTGTGACCGAAAGACTGCTGCAGTTAACGGAGAGGTTCCTGTTCAGTCGAGGCGTTGCAACATCTACTTAAACAAGCAACGTCGGGGTTCTTTCCTTGGGAAATTTATTTGAGCGATTATTGGAAGATGATACGGTGTGAAAAAGCAATAGAAATGACATTGAAGCTGTCGGAATACTAAGGCAGAGTAGATTACCAGTAGGGTTTGTATTTAATACGTGCAACAAATGTTTTGACTTAATGTTCATGGCAACACTTCTTCTCCATTCATACTCGACAACGAGGAAGTTAACGCTGTCTGTGGCAGTGGCAGGAGCAATAGATTTTAAGGAGAAAATAATTGTTTTAGGAGTAATAAAGAGACAAGATATTACAACTCACAACTCAACCAGCTGTCTAACTTAATGCTCAAGATTGTGTTGCTGGTATTACTGCATTTTGACTCTTCCAGTGCTAGGCATGGGTTATACCGTCTTCTGTGATGCATCAGACATCGGCCTAGGAGCAGTGATGATGCAGGCGAACAAAGTCGTTGCGTATGGATCTCGACAGTTGAAGCCTCATGAGAGAAACTACCCGACACACGACTTTGAACTAGCAGCAGTTGTCTATGCCTTACATTGCTGGAGACATTATCTTTTGAGTGAGCGCTTTGTGGTGTACACGGACCACAAGAGTCTCAAATATATTTTTATACAACGTGATTTGAATCTCAGCTAGCGGAGATGGGTTGAATATCTACAGTCCTTCGATTTTGAGTTTGCCTGGAAAGAGAAATGTAGTTGTTGATGCGCTGAGTTGGAAAACTCAATCACAGGCCGTACGGGAAGCCAATAATGAATGAAAATTAATGGGTTTCTTCTTTGAGATGCATATGGGGTTTCATGATAGCCACGAGCTATCTTACCTCTCATCTTTGACAGTCACCTCTTCCCTCCTTGAGAAGGTGAAGGGTAGACAATTTTTCAGATCCTGAGGGCTTGGTTCTCCGTGAGAGCATATTAGGAGATAACTCGCCTCCGGATTGGTCTGTGGACATAGACGACATCCTGCGCATACATGAACGTGTTTGTGTTCCTACATATATGAGAGAGGAGTTGATGCAAGAGTCTCACGCTTATCAGTGGGTAGTTCATCCAGACATCTTCAAAATGTATCGTGATACGACACCAGTATTGGTGGCTTGGGATGAAACGACAGATAACAAACTTTATCACTAGGTGTTCCACCTGTCAGCAGGTGAAGGCGGAGCACCGGAGACCTGCAGGCTTGTTACAACCGCTTCTAGTCCCGGAATGGAAATGAGAAGATGTTGCCATGGACTTTGTAGTCGGGTTGCCTAGGTCGCCGAAGGGTAGCGACGTTGTATGGGTAGTTTTTGACTGACTAACGAAAGTAGCCCACTTCATTCCTATTCGGGAGACTTTCTCAGTTGATGAGCTGAGAAGACTGTATGTTTGTGAAATTATACGACTACACGAGATCCCTCATACTATCGTTTCAGATAGGGACGCTCGTTTTACATCACGGTTCTGACAGAGCTTGCAGAAAGATATGAGAACACATGTGCTTCTAAGCACAACTTTTCACTCTTAGACCGATGGACAATCGGAACGGACAATACATGTTCTAGAGGATATGCTCCAAGCCCGTGTCCTTGATTTCAACAGTTCTTAGGAGAAGCATATCCCTCTCGTTGTGTTCGTTTATAATAATAGTTTCCAAGCAACGATTCAGATGACTCCTTTTGAGGCCTTGTATGACAGGCCGTGCCGTTCACCCCTATGCTGGCTAGAGGCAGGTGAGATAGTACTACTAGGTCCTCATCTCGTTCAGGAGACTTCAGAGCAGGTTCAGCTGATCAGGAAGCATATGACTACTGCTCAGTTTAGACAGAAATCTTATGCCGATCGCCGCTGTCGACCTCTGGAGTTTGAGGTCGGGGATCGTGTTTTCCTTCGGGTATCACCCAGGTTAGGGCATAAACGGTTACGGAAGCAAGGGAAGCTGTCGCCTTGTTACGTAGGGCCGTTTGAGATTCTAGAGAGAGTCGGACTGGTAGCCTATCAGTTGCTACTATCTCAGAGGTATCGTGCCATGCACGACATCTTCCATGTTTCACAGCTTCGCAAATATCATGCCGACCCGTCTCATATCTTTGATCCCGAGGAAGTTGAGTTAGATACCGATGCTACATTTGAGGAGTATCCAATACGCATTGTTGACCAGAGCACGAAGGCTCTCCGAGGCCGGTTTGTCCCTCTAGTACGGGTGCTATGGTAGCACGACCGCGTGCAGGATGAGACTTGGGAGCGGGAGACCGACGTACGTGCCCAGTGACCAGAGTTGTTCTCAGACAGTATTTCCCCGTCCTTGGAAGGTGAACTCGGGGACGAGTTCTTTTAAGGGGAGAAGACCGTAAGAACCCGTTTTTTCACTCAGGTATGAATCCTTTAAATTTCGGTCTAATTCCTTATTTTGGACCTAATATGGATGCCTAATGGGTTAGTGAAGGTCCCGAGGGTGTTCGAAGCTTGTTCGGAGCCCGAAACCCATTTTTTTTGGAAAAAATGGTCTTGTCGCACGGTTAGGATAAACCGTGCGGGGTCAGACGTACAATTAGATCTAACCGTGCGAATGGTCTGCATTTTTGGGCAGAGCCATCTCGCACGGTTTCCCCAACCGTGCGGCCTAACCGTGCGGTACACCTCTTTCCCCAGGTACCCATGCAAGGTTTGCGCACGGTTTGACAAACCGTGCATAGACTAAATTTTGGGTAATTTTACCTTTTTGCCCTTAATGATCTAATTTAACCTCCTTCCTCCTATACGATTTTCCAGCGGGATGAACTCCATTTTCTCTCATTTTGGAGCTTTTTGAAGGCCTAAGCTAGAGATCAAGAGATCTCCTTCATCCAAGATCCGTTCGAGCTTTCGTCACGTTGGATGCGCAATGGTAAGTACTTGAGTCCGTTTGAGCCGTTCTTCGTCTCTCATGCTCTCGACCTAGTTATCGAGGTGTGAGCGTTTTTATCTTTTTCTCAGATCTACTCCAATCCAAGACAAACTAGAGACCGATATTGGAGGAGGAGAGTCGTACGGGTCTAAGGTGGGTGGTCCTCATCCCTCAAGTTTGTTGATTTTGGAATTGTCGTGTGGGGCCCGCCGATTTCATCGGGTGCCGTTTATTAAATTTATATGTCATGCTTATAATTATTAGATCCGTATGGTTATGCTCTTTCCAAATATGTGATTAATTAGTGGTTATGCCCACAACTCCATCCATCCCATGTTGGATGTTATGCCATAATTGTCGTTTTATTGTTTTGATACGTTTGTGTAATGTCTTTGACCTGGGAGCCACTAAAGTGGTGCTCCGAGCCGGGTAGTTACATGACCTCAAGCGCGCCTCCCCGTACGCCAGAGGTTGCCGACTAGCGGCGATGATCTAATAAGCCACATGGAGAGACTATACCCTCTTCACCAAAGTAAGCCATGACAGATCACAACAAAAATAATGGAAACAGTATGAAACAACCAATAAACATGCATAACCAAACGTTTCCCAGACGGGGTACAACCACAAATCAAATACAACAATGTCATGTCATACTAGTAGTGCAAAGTGAAAGAAACCAAAAATAAAACAGACGGCCAAAACTCCAAGCGGGTTCTGACTCTAAGTTCGGATCCTTCTCCATGTACACCCCGAGCCCAACTCAACATCCTAGAGTAGGGCCCTTGCCTTCGTCCTGACCTGCAACCCGGAGATCTGCTTGGGTACCCAACGGCGGCCCAAGCAGGGTGTGAGTACAAAACTCAGAAGGTCACCACCAACGGTGTTTACAAAATATCCAGTCTAACAGATAGTGCAAGTACAAAATAAATGGTAAGTAAACAAGGAACAGTTTGGGTGCCATAAGTTAACAGGGTTCATTTAAATTCATTACCAGCATTTATCCCAATTCCATTTCTTATACCATCATCATTACTGTAGAATGGAAAAATAGGAGAAACCCGAACCCCCAAGGTATGCTCTCTAAAGGAGCCCTTGGGGTTATTTTATAATGAATATTGAACTCCACATCAGACCTCAAGTCCGATGTGGGATACAGACTCCAACACTCCCCCTCAAGCTAGGTGTACCTAGCTTGAACACATAAAGAAAAAACAAAGCAAATAAGAGACTGCAAACACTCCCCCTCAAGCTGGACATACCCAGTTTGACGACAAAACAAGGCAAAACAGAATAAAAGATAAAGCTGCAAGGCTGCTGCTCCCCCTCACGATTGCAGCTCCCCCTTTTGGATGATGGATGAATGAAGTTGTCGCGGGCGCAACAGAGGAACCACATAGACGACGGAGCGCCAAGAATGCCGCACTAGTGGGGCCAGTCGATGATACGCCGGGAAAACCATACTAGCACCGGGAAAGCCGTACTTGCGGGGCCAGCGACGGGAGGTGGGGATTCTGTAGAATCGTTGCGGGATCTGGCGGCGCCAAAGGGCCCAAATCCTAGGCGGTCGAGGTGCTGCGCCACGGTGGAGGAAGCGGGAGGGCGAGCCGGCAGACATGGGAGATAACGCTCTTGATCTGGAAGGAGCGCGCAGAAATTGTTCTGCTGGGAAAGGGAGGCGACTGCCGAGAGAGTAGCGCAAGAGGAGGGGGCCGTCGTGCGCATTGAGAGAGCCACAGATGGAGCGCCGACGTGGAGGCAGAGACGCCGCAGGATGCACTGGCGACTAGAGCCGGCCGAATCTGGCCAACTGGATGAGGCGCAGTTGCTGTTGCGCAAGGAGCCGGTGCTGCGGGTGTTGAGTCAATAAAGTTTCCTTATGACTTTTCCATTCCTTCTTGTTTGAGGAGATTGTTGAGTCAATAAGGTTTCTTTACGACTTTACCATTCCTTCATGTTTTGAAAATCACAAACACCTTATCTTAAGACAAATTTCATTTTACCCTATGTTTTACTTTTATAATGAAAATTTTCCTTCCCCAAGAAAATTTATCCTTAGATGTTTTTCATTGTTCATTTTATCTCTAAGTATAAAATTCGGTTTCATATCTAAAAACCTCAGAATCTTATAATACTTAGATATAAAGCATTCTGTTTTCAGGATCCGAATTCAGATTCCGAACTCTCTGAATTCAGACTCCAAACTCTTATGAGTTCAGACTACGAGTTCTCTGAATTCAGATTCCGAATTCTCTGAATTTAGACTCCGAACTCTTATGAGTTCTGATTCCGAGTTCTCTGAATTCAGACTCCGAACTCTTATGAGTTCTGACTCCGAGTTCTCTGAATTCAGACTCCGAATTCTACTGAATTCAGACTCCGGAATTCTATAGAATTCAGGTTATGAATTCCTTGGAAAACAGAATCCGAATATCCTTGTATTACAGATACCGGATGTGTTTTTGGTTAGACTCCGAACTATTTTTCCTTACATTCCGAAAAATGATTTTGGTTATGTAATTATATTTTTGCTTACACATGTTTTGGTTATAAAACGATGTCGTGCATTCAGTTACTAACTAACCGTTGTTTAAGTGACACATGTACAGGTCCCTCCGAAATTCAAGGAAAAATATGACCGTTGGAGGAGGGAGCCGACCGTTGGAGCTGTGCCTATAAATAGGAGCTCATTGGAAAGAGTTCACAACTGTTCTATGAATCTAGAGATTACATGCTGTTGAAGTGATTTCTAGAGAGAGAATTTTCTTGCTTAGTGCGTACTGAACATCTTGTTCAGATTTGTTTCGTACGACTCCGAATGTTGCTGAGTACATTCGAGGGCTTCCGGGGATAGGAAGACAGAGGTACCGATTATCTTAAAGTTCGAGAACTTCCTTGCTGAGCAAGACAGAGGTGCCGACTACCTTGAAGTTGAGGGCTTGCGGGGATAGCAAGACAAATTCCGATCTTCGTATCGAGGGCTTACCCTGGTGTGGGTAAGACATACTTTCTTGAAAGTATAAATCAAGGGACCTTTATTCAAGGTTGTTGGATACCCTTCTCTTTGAGTTAAAAAATTTACTACTTGTTACTTGTATTGTTTCAAGTTTTTCGCTCCATTTTGATTGTTGAGGAAAATGTAACTATCTTATACTTTCTTATACTTGTACACTCTGATTTAGTAAGATTCTATACGCTTTAAGGTAGAATCTTTATCTTTGTAAACTTTTGTTAAGTTTTATTTCCGGAACCACTTTTCCGGAATTGAATCTTCGGAATCATATTTTCGAAATCAAGCGTGTAGAACTAGAGGTTTTGTGAATTACCTTGTTTAACCTTGTTAAACATCTTCATCTTTAAAAGTTCCAAAGAATTTTTAAAGTATACAATTCACCCCCCTCTTGTTATTGAGCATCATTATTACGATATCACAATCAGTATGGTCTATCATATCGATCCAACAATTGGTATCAGAGGAGGTCTCTGAAATACTTATATTCACATATAAGTTTTTTTGCTCAAGTTTTTCATTGTTCTATATTTTTCTTGCTTAGGATATTCTTATCCTTGTTTACAAACTTTACTACTAACAAGTTTTTGTGGAAAGACTTTCTTTAAGATGACAGGAATCAATATTGGTTCCATTGGCAACCTAAATCCAACTCGACCACCTATTTTTGATGGGAATGATTACGAATATTGGAGAGATCGTATGAAAACATTCATTATCAATACTGGAGTAGATAATTTTATTATGCTTACTGAATGATATAAAATCTCTGACAAGGAAGTTAGTACTTTTACCAATCAAGAAAAGCATGAATATCAACTGAATTATAAGGTATGCAATACATTGCTTTGTTCTATGACTAGAAATATATATAACCAAATTTGATTTTGTGAAGTAGCAAATTGTATTTGGAAAAAGCTTGAAGTTACATACTTTGGAACTTCCAAAGTTATTGAAACTAGAAGAGCCATACTCAGAGCTGAATATCATGGTTTTTGCTTTCCTTATGGAGAACCCATATGTAAGGTGCAACAAAGATTTATGACTATCGTCAACAGTTTACAATCTATGAGTGAGAAAAAATTAGATGATGATGCTCTTTGTGGATAAGATCATAGACATCATGCCCAATGAGTGAGAATCCAAGAGAACAGCTATAGATGAGAATAGAAAGGTTACACTGATCAACTCTTGATGAACTTTTTGGAAATCTTCTTTAACATGTGACTAAAATGAAGAGAGATGTTGATAATGTTAAGAAGAAGAATGAAAATTGAAGTGTTGCTTTTACAACTACTTCAAATCATATGAAAGCCAAGACTCCTGAGAGAGTTACAAGATCTAAATCTAAGAACGTTGTTATACAATCCGAATCTAGTGGAAGTGAATCTTCAAAAAATGGGTTAGCCAATCTTGCTCGAAGGATGAACAAGATTGTTGGACAGAAGAACTTTCAATCCAAATACAAGAAGAAAGAAAGGAAAGATAAGAAAGATTAAGAAGTCACATGTTATGAATGCAAAAGAGCTGGACATATAAGGCCTGATTGTCCTATGCTTAAGAGAAAAGGAAGAAAAGAGAAGCATTCTGAGAGAAATAGAAAGAAATACTACAAAGCTAAAGCTAAGAAAGTTTTGAAAGCTAATTACACCTGGAGTGCCAGTGGTGAAGACTCTTCAGATGAATCATCAAATTACGAATCTTCTGGACATAAGAATCTTGGTTTAATAGCCAGACTACCTATTGAAAATCATTGCTTAATGGCTAAGGTACACAATGTTGAATCTATGACCAATGTATCCCTGAATGCTAATTATAGTAATAGTAAATATTATGAATCTTCGGATGAAGAATCTTCTTCTGATGAGGATAATACTTTACCTACCTATGAAGAAGTTTCTAGGTTTGCTAAGCTTCTTGAGAATGAGAATTCAAAACTCCAGAAAAAGCTTGATAAGACAAATTCTAGGAATACTATTCTTTAAGGAAATATCAGATCTTTCTAAAGATCTTGATAAGAAAATTCTTGATTTTGAAAGTATTTCAAAAAATCTTGAGTAAGTAAATTCTGAGAAGGATAAACTTTCTAAAGATCTAGAAAAGGTAATTTCTAAGAAAAATGTTTTCGAGCCTAACTCTAGTTCGAAAACTAATGTTTTGGAAGACAAGAACTTAGTTATTAGACTAAAGTCATAAATATTTTCCTTGAGGAAGTGTTTGTCAAACTTTACCTTAGGTAAGGAAAATTTTGATAAAATGTATTCTCAAATCCGACCTCTTAGGAATAATTCTGGTTTTGGTTATACAAGTTCAAAACCGATTTTTAGTAACAATTATTTTGTTCCTCAAAGTGCTCCATTCTGCACCAAGTGTCAGTGTGGTGGATACTGGGTAAAAAGTTGTTTCTTAAACAAAATCCAGTCTTTAGGATTTCATAAAGCTTATTTTTCAAAGAAAACGTGGTTACCTAAAATTTTGCTTTCTGAAATTTCCGGATCTAATAAGAAAGTTTGGATTCCGAAAATCTAACTTTCTTATTTTTAGGAAAATAAGGAAAGTACAAACAACAATACTTGGTACATGGATAGTGGATGTTCTCGGCATATGACTGGTAAAAAAAACTTCTTTGAAAAGATTATCAAGATAAAAGGAGGAAAAGTAACTTTCGGAGATAATGCTAAGGAAGAAATTATTGGTATAGGTAACATCGTTCTTCTTGGAAAAACTTTGATTTCAAATGTTTTATTTGTTAAGGGTCTTAAGCACAACCTCATTAGCATAAGTCAATTATGTGATGAAGGTTACCTTGTGAATTTTAGGAATGACAAGTGCTTAGTATACAATTCCAAGGAAGAGTTTATTCTTTCTGCCCATAGGCAAGAGAATGTTTACACACTAAACTTAGAAGACCTTAGGAGCCAAGACCTACCTTGCCTTAGTGCAATGGAAGGTCATTCTTGGTTGTGGCATAGAAGGTTAGGACACTGTAACCATAGGAACCTATGCAAACTCTCTAAGAAAATACTAGTTAAGGATCTACTGGAGCTTAGACTTGATTCTTCAAAAGTTTGTGATTCTTGTCAATATGACAAACAACATAAATCAAGTTTTAAATCAGTCGGTGAAGTCTCAACCGCTGATGCATTACAGTTAGTGCATATGGATCTTTTTGGACCAATACAAACTGGAAGCATTGGAGGCAAATATTATGTATTTGTCTTAGTTGATGATTACACTAGATTTACGTGTGTCTATTTTCTAGCAAAGAAATCTGAAGCTTTTTCTTATTTCAAAAGTTTTAGAGCTCAAGTTAAAAATGAGAAAAACCTTCCCTTGATAACTATTCATAGTGTTCATGGAGGAGAATTTCAAAATTTTGATTTTGAAACTTTTTGTAGTAGAAAAGGCATTACTCATAACTTCTCAGCACCCAGGACATCTCAACAGAATGATGTTGTTGAAAGAAGAAATGAATTTTTCAAGAGATAACAAGAACCATGTTGAGTGAGTATTCTGTAGCCAAACATTTTTGGGCTGAAGCTGTAAGTACTGCTTGTTATACTATAAATCGAGTTTTGATTAGACCTTTTCTTAATAAAACTCCTTATGAGTTATGGAATGGTAAAAAACCTAGATTTTCCTACTTCAAAGTTTTTGGTTGCAAGGTATTCATTCTAAATACTAAAGATAATCTACACAAATTCGCACCAAAATTTGATGAAGAAATTTTCTTAGGCTACTCCACAACTTTTAAGCCTTATAAAGTTTTCAATAAAAACACTTGTACTGTGTCAAATTTGATGAAACTGATCCTTTTGTTTTTAAACAACCTCAACTTACATCTTCAGATGTGTTTTCAAAAACTGATTATCAACCTTTGTTAGAAGATCCTTCTGATAAGGAAAATGTCTAAGAAAATAATTCTGAAACATTTACCCCAGAAGATTTCCTACCCTATGTTGATGAACATGTTTTACAAAACCCAAATCAGTTGTTTCTTAAGAATCACCCCAGTGATAGTATCATTGGTGATGTTAATCAACCTGTAAGGATTAGAAGTTCCTTAAGAAATGAAATAGAACATCTAACATTCTTTTCCCAATTAGAACCAAAAAACACTGATGAAGCTTTAGGTGATGATGATTGGATAAAAACTATGCAAGATGAACTAAATGAATTTGAAAGGAATAAAGTCTGGATCTTGGTTGAAAGGCCTAAGGAAACTTCTGTTATTGGAGTAAAATGGGTCTTCAGAAATAAGTGTGATGAAAATGGAACCATTGTAAGAAATAAAGCTAGATTGGTTGCTAAAGGCTATAATCAACAAGAAGGAATAGACTATGAAGAAACCTATGCTCCAGTAGCTAGACTTGAATCTATTCGTATTTTACTTGCCTTTGCAACATTCTTCGATTTCAAACTTTTTCAAATGGATGTTAAATGTGATTTTCTTAATGGTTTTGTACAAGAGGAAGTTTTTGTTGAACAACCTCCTGGTTTTGAAGATACAAAACATCCTGAACATGTTTTTAAACTTACCAAAGTATTGTATGGACTTAAGCAAGCCCCTCGAGCTTGGTATGATAGACTTACAAGATTCTTGTTTCAAAATAATTATGTTAAAGGAAATGTAGATCCAACCCTTTTTATAAAGAAAGATAAGAAAAATGTTTTGATTGTTCAAATTTATGTTGATGACATTATATTTGGTTCAACTCAGCAATCTTTAACTGATTTTTTTGCTGATCTAATGAAATCTGAGTTTGAAATGAGTATGATGGGTGAGTTAACATTTTTCCCTGGTTTTCAAATTTCTCAAAAACCAGAAGGTATCTATATATCCCAGCATAAGTATATTAAAGATCTTAAAAAGTATGGATATGACAACACTAAGAGTATAAGTACTCCCATTGGTACCTCAAATTCACTTGATCTTGATGAAGCTGAGAAACCAGTAGATCAAACATCTTTTAAAGGTATGATAGGAAGTTTACTTTTTTGACAGCTAGTCGTCCAGACTTAATGTTTTCAGTATGCTTATGTGCAAGATACCAATCCAATTCTAAGAAATCTCATTTAAAGGCAGTGAAAAAGATTTTTCGCTACTTAAAGAGAACCATGAATCTTGGACTCTTTTATACTTCTGGAAATGATTTTATTCTAAAAAGTTTTTCGGATGCCGACTTTGATGGATGTAGAATGGATAGGAAAAGTACATTCGGAACTTGTCATTTCTTAGGAGATTCATTAGTTTCTTGGTCATGCAAGAAGCAACACTCAGTAGCACTTTCCACTGCTGAAGCTGAATATGTAGCAGCTGAAAGTTGTTGTGCTCAAGTGTTGTGGATGCAACACACACTCACAGACTATGATATGAATTTTACCAAAACACAAATTTTGTGTGATAATACCAGTGCCATTGCCTTAAGTAAAAACCCTGCACATCACTCTCGTGCAAAACACATAGATATTAGGCATCACTTTCTTAGGGATCACATACAAAAAGGAGATATCATTCTTCAATTTATCGGAACACAAGATCAACTTGCTGATATTTTCACAAAATCTTTACCCTCCGATAGATTTGAATACATTAAACAGAATTTAGGAATGATAACCGTAAGGTAATTTTTCTTGTTAACTTCTTGTTGAAACTTATCTCATTGCAGTAATAAACTCCTTTTCATAGGGGGAGTACATTTGCTTGTTAGTTAGTCTAAAATTTTTCATAGTCTAAATTTTTTTCATTTTCAAAATTTTCGTAATGAAGATTTTCAAAATTTTCGCAACAAAGATTTTCAAAATTTTCGCAATGAAGATTTTTAAAATTTTTGTAATGAAGATTTTCAAAATTTTTCGTAATGAAGATTTTCTACACTTTCGTAATGAAGATTTTCTAAAAATTCGAAGTCAGTTTTTCAAATTTTTTCGTAATCTAAAGTTCTTCAAGAAATTTTGTTCTCAATACGAATAATCTTCCTAGCAACCCGGAAGGTATGTTTCCTTCCCTGGGTTTTCGTAATCATCTTTTATTTGCTGGTATTTTCATTTGTTTTTAAATTTTCAGATTCTTTTTTCCTTAAATCCGAATGTTTTTCTTTAAAAACCTCAAAAGATCGGATCAAAGATTTCCTTACGACTATCATTTCAATCGTCAGAGCTGATCAGAACGTTTTTCAACCGTTGGATTGAGCATGGAAGCTCAACCGTTGTTTCAAACACCTATATAAAGGACCCCTCGATGGTTGTCCCACATCGAAACTCAAGCCTTCGCGTGTTGAAGTTCTGCCCTTCTACTTAAAGCCCATTCCGAACTTCTCAAATCTTGCTCAAATTCGAATGTCTGTCGAAGAATCTTCTCAGAAAGACATGTCAACTGTCAAGCCAATCTCGGAGTGGCAGGTTTATAGAGAAAGGTTGGTTCATGCAAACTTCTTTGCAAAGTATGATTCTATAATCACAAAGAACATCAAGCTGAATGGATGAGAGACTGTTTGCATATCAAAACCAGGAGCTCAAGATTTAGTGTATTCGGATTTGCTAATAGAATTTTATGAAACAGTAAGTTTTTTTAAGGAAGAAGGCAGAGATAAGTTCTCTTTCAAAAGCTATGGGAAGACTTATGCTCTCTCGTACACCAAGGTTGCAAATTTAATTGGAGTTTCTTATGAGGGTGAGGCAGAGTTCTGCTCACATAAGTTTCCGGATGTTCAAGGAAGCTTTGTTAAGGTGAAAGCTATGGAGTGCCTCGGTCTTACAGATGTTAAGACTCCGAAGATTGTTCACCTCACTACAAATTTCCGGATTCTCGAATTATGGGTTCAGGGATTCATCATTCCGAGAAAAGGTGACAAAGATACATTAAAGAAAAGTGATATGTATATTTTGGATTTTCTGGTGAGCCTGAGAAAGATCAACTTGGTTAAGCATATTCTGATTACGATCGGGAATATAAAGAATGGAAATCTGAAGGCTCAGATCATTATGTATCCAGCCATTCTTTCAAAGCTAATTGTTCGTTGCTTGGAGTCTTTCAAAATTCCTTGCAGTTCAAAACCAAGGAATTGCAAAGTCATGCTGGTTAGTGATGATACTTTGAGAAGGATGACTGTTGGATTTTCTAAAGAATCCGGAGAATTTTATGACTTGCCAGAAGCAGAAGTTGAAGCCATACCGAAGAAACAGGAGGTGGCTGAACCATCTAAAAAGGCTGGAAGGAAGAGGAAGTTGATCGAAGTAGAAGAAAAGGTAAAATCTCCTATGGCCAAGGAAGTTCAGTCAGCACCCCCAAGCCGAAAAAGCAAAAAGCCTATCCAGATGAGGTAGCAGTTAAGTGGAGGGAAGACAAGAAGAACAAAAAAGAAGGGGAGTCCAAGTTTGGCCTAGACCCTGCTGAAGCAAAATCTCTGAAGGAGAAAACAGCTGAGTATCTGGAAAGGGAAGAGAAAGAAAAGAAACAGAAGAAGAAGATGTCTGAAGCTGAAATTGTTCAATCCCTTCTGAGGGATACTGAGAAAGCATCTGAAAATATCCCGGTACCACAATCTTTCTTGGTAAAAGCTTTACCAGAGACTCCGGGGAAGAAATTTGTGACTCCGAAAAAAGTCAAAGAAAGAGAAGTAGAAGTATTAGAAGAAGTTGAAGAAGAAGTTGAAAGCAGTGGTGACACCGCAGAGTTGATTAAGCAAGTCGAAGATTTCCATGAGAAAGAAAGTCCATCCGAGAAGCTCTCAATCCGAACTTCTGAAGCAGAATCTTCAAAGCTGGCTACCCCTGGGAAAGACGAGAAAGGTGAAGATGACAAGGTTGAAGAAGTGAATAAGGTGTCTGAAGAAGAAAGCTATAATCATCACTTCATACACCCAGAGGATGCTGAGGCAGGAGCTCAGGAAGAAATAGTAGATGAAGATAAAATTGTTCAGCTGTCTAACAGTGAACATGAATCTCCGGATGAGAAAGTCATTCTGAGAACTGATAAGGGTAAACAGGTGGTTGTTAATACACCTAGTAAAGCTGTTGTGAAGAAGAAGAAAGCTGGTGGAACATCGAAGAGGAAGACTGCTGAGTTGGAGAAAAAACCCTCACCAAGCAAAGTTTCAGATTCGGAATCATCATCCCTTGGACATGATTTCGTAGTACAGTCTTTGAAAAAGCTTGTGGGGACTATTCCTATTTTTCCCAGCATTGATTCAAGATGCTCTGAACACACCTTAAACCAAAAATCGGATTTAGTGTCCATGGTGATGGACAAGTGTGTCAAGCTTGAGGCTGATTTCAAGAATTTTTTCATTAACTTCGAAGCCCATAAAAGATCACGCAGGAAGTTGACCAGTTGGTCAAGGAAAACCATAGAGGACATGAGAAATCTTGATGAGTTCCACGATAGTGTCAAAGAGGCATTTGACATTGAAGATGGTAAGATCAATGATCTCACAAGCAGTTTTGAAGAAAAGCTGACTCTGAAACAGAATTCTTGGATTCAAGAAGTGAAGGATTTGAATGGGAAACTGTATTCAGTTGCTCATAGTTGGAAGAGAGAAAGAGATCTCCGGATTGAGATAGAAGAAAAGCTTGTCAAGCAAGAGGAAGTCTTGAAGGCTCAAGTAGTGGCTCTTAAGACTCAGGAAGATAGAATCAAGGCCCTAGAGAAGAAAGCAGAGGATCATGATCAGATTCTTAAGCGAGCAGAGGAAGATCATAAGGAGCTCAAAAAGCTGAAGACTATAGTCAAGAAGTTGATGCCCAAGGAAAAGGAAGGATTACCTTATTTAAATCCGATCTTTTGTTGTATTTTCCTTGTTGTACAAATTTTTCCTATCATAATGAATTCTTGGTCGCTTGTCTTTTGGATGTTTTGTACTAATCTTTCAGGTACCATGATTTCTTTTCCATTCCCTCAAATTCCATTTTGAAAATCACAAAGGGGGAGAAAGTAAAAAGAATACTAAGTAAAGAAGAAATATCCCTAAGGGGGAGTTTATCTAAAGGGGAGTTTTCATCATGAAGATTTCCGTATGCAATAAAATGATAAGTCTCATTCTGAAAATCTAGAATACGATCCTTAGTGTTTCCAAAGCCTAAGGGGGAGTTAGTCGTATTCATCATTGCCCATGTGTTAAGGGAGATAAGTTTTGTATTCAAAGTCTAGGAAAATATTTTCTAAGTTCTTATATTCTTTTTCGAAAGGATGTTTGTGCTGTCCAAAAAGGAGGAGATTGTTGAGTCAATAAGGTTTCTTTATGACTTTTCTATTCCTTCTTGTTTGGGGAGATTGTTGAGTCAATAAGGTTTCCTTATGACTTTACCATTCCTTCATGTTTTGAAAATCACAAACACCTTATCTTAAGACAAATTTCATTTTACCCTATGTTTTACTTTCATAAGGAAAATTTTCCTTCCCCAAGAAAATTTATCCTTACCACGTTTTTCATTGTTCATTTTATCTCTAAGTATAAAATTCGGTTTCATATCTAAAAACCTCGAAACTTAAAATACTTAGATATAAAGCATTCTGTTTTCAGGATCCGAATTCAGATTCCGAACTCTTTGAATTCAGACTCCGAACTCTTATGAGTTCAAACTATGAGTTTTCTGAATTCAGATTCTGAATTCTCTGAATTTAGACTCCGAACTCTTATGAGTTCTGGCTCCGAGTTCTCTGAATTCAGACTCCGAACTCTTATGAGTTCTGGCTCCGAGTTCTCTGAATTTAGACTCCGAACTCTTATGAGTTATGACTCCGAGTTCTCTGAATTCAGACTCCGAATTCTACTGAATTCAGACTCCGAATTTCTTTGAAATTCAGACTCCGGAATTCTATAGAATTCAGGTTCTGAATTCCTTGGAAAACAGAATCTGAATATCCTTGTATTATAGATACCGAATGTGTTTTTGGTTAGACTCCGAACTATTTTTCCTTACACTCCGAAAAATGATTTTGGTTATGTAATTATATTTTTGCTTACACATGTTTTGGTTATAAAACGATATCGTACATTCAGTTACTAACTAACCGTTGTTTGAGTGACACGTGTACAGGTCCCTCCGAAATTCAAGGAAAAATATGACCGTTGGAGGAAGGAGCCGACCGTTGGAGCTGTGCCTATAAATAGGAGCTCATTTGAAAGAGCTCACAACTGTTCTATGAATCTAGAGATTACATGCTGTTGAAGTGATTTCTAGAGAGAGAATTTTCTTGCTTACTGCGTACTGAACATCTTGTTCAGATTTGCTTCGCGCGACTCCAAATGTTGCTGAGTACATTTGAGGGCTTCCGGGGATAGGAAGACAGAGGTGCTGACTAACTTAAAGTTCGAGGACTTCCTTGCTGAGGAAGACGGAGGTGCCGACTACCTTGAAGTTGAGGGCTTGCGGGGATAGCAATACAGACTCCGATTTTCGTATCGAGGGCTTACCCTGGTGTGGGTAAGACATACTTTCTTGAATGTACAAATCAAGGGACCTTTATTCAAGGTTGTTGGATACCTTTCTCTTTGGGTTAAAAGATTTACTACTTGTTACTTGTATTGTTTCAAGTTTTCCGCTGCATTTTGATTGTTGATGAAAGTATAACTATCTTATACTTCCTTATACTTGTACACTCTGATTTAGTAAGATTCTATACGCTTTAAGGTAGAATCTTTATCTTTGTAAATTTTTGTTAAGTTTTATTTCCGAAACCGCTTTTCCGGAATTGAATCTTCGAAATCATATTTCCGGAATCAAGCAAGTGCGTAAAACTAGAGGTTTTGTGAATTACCTTGTTTAACCTTGTTAAATATCTTCATCTTTAAAAGTTCCAAAGAATTTTTAAAGTATACAATTCACCCCTCTCTTGTTATTGAGCATCATTATTACGATACTACAATCAGTATCGTCTATCATATTGATCCAACAGCGGGAAGCGGGAGGGGACAGAGGGAGGCGGAGGGGCACTGGAGGTTTCGACGCACTTGAGAGGTGGCGAACAGGAGCTGTCACTGGAAAAGGAGGTGCCAAAGCCGTGTCTGGAAGTGGGGCCGCCGGGATGTGGAGGGGAAGCTGCTTCGCGCGGGAGCAGGGAGCGCCGTCGGGGAGCGGGGAGGGAGCAATGTAGGGCTGTCCGGGAGATACACGAGGATGGAGCTGCGCGCAGGAGGGGCCGTCGCGCACAGCAGGGAGGGGTGCAGGAAGGCCGTCGCGCGAGAGTGGTGCAGGAAGGCCGTCGCGGAGGAAGACCACCGTGGAGGAAGTCCGCCGTTGAAGCCGTCGGGAGGAGGCGGGCCTGTAGTTGCGACGGGAAGCCCAGGCAGGGAGGATTCCACTAGTAGGGTGCCACCTGAAGGGATCTGCTGGGAGGGGCGCAGGGAGCGTCGCCGGCGCACGCAGAGGAGGCAACAGGAGGGACATGGACGTCGGGCTTCTTCGCGACGGAGGGGCTACGCCTGGACGAAGATCCGCCGGCAGGGGGGAGATCCGTCGAGAGGGAGGCCGAAGTAGGGATCAAGGACCGCCACAGGGGGCGGACGTGAAATACCTACGGCTCGTTGGCCATGGAGGCCGCCGCCCCCTGTGGGGGTGAAAAATATTGAGAAACCCTAGAGCAGAATAGAAAAAATAGACGGGGGGTCGGGATTAGGTTCTCTCTGATACCATGTAGAATGAGAAAATAGGAGAAACCCGAACCCCCATGGTATGCTCTCTAAAGGAGCCATTGGGGTTATTTTATAATGAATATTAAACTCCATATAATACCTCAAGTCTGATGTGGGATACAGACTCCAACAATTACATAAGCCACATCGATCACATGTTCCATGGGTTAGGCATAATTATCCTCTACACAAGGGTCTAAGGCAATCAATCACAAAGCATAGGGGAAACAAGTCAAGTCCCTAACTCACTAGGGATACACATATCACATCAACGCATTTCCTCACCTCGAAGCCTCAGTCTGAGTGGAATGACATCGATACAATAACCTCACCTCGAAGCCTCAGTCCGGGTGGAATGCAACCGTTAGGGGAATAGAGCCTCTGTCCCCTTCCCTAACCCGTGCATTTTGGGTGGACAATCTAACTCGACCCGTGGGCGTAGAACCTCAAGTCAATACCTCACTCTACCAAGTCATGTGCACATGCTTATTTATCAATCACCACATCCATACCATAACACAACAAAGCATAACCAATGCCATTGGAAATCATCATTCACAATGCATAACAAACAACATGGGAAACAATACTATGCCATAACCCATTGACACACTTCCCAATTACAATTCATATCCATTTAGCCTAATTCCCATTCCCGTGCCTTAACCCATTAGGTGTATTCAACAACCCCTATGCCATTAGCCAAATTCATCAATGACCACACATTGACCCATTTAGCCCATTTATCATTTCACAAGTATTCACCCACTCATGCATTTCAAGTACAATTCTCATATCACATAACACAACCACTTTATTGCATTCAATCATTTAGGTGCACCACTTAATCCTCATGTATTAACCCTTTCCACAATTCCATCTATTCCCTTGTTACATTCGTTAACATATTCCCCATTCCCATTCCATTACCCCATTACAAGTTCACCATTCAATATGCACTAATTCCATTAGGCATTTCTAACCAAGTTCATTAAACAATCGACATAATCTCTATCACCCTATTACCCATTTTCATATCATTCCAACAATGTCTTATGCTCTTATTGCTCTAGGCATATTATTCATCATTCCATTTATGACTTAATCAACCGTTAAAACATATTCTACATGGGTTCCACATTAATAATCGGCAACCCTCCACTTAACCCCACCACACTCTAGGTTCGGGTTTTCCGGCGCACCCCATGGGTGGCCATAAAATGGTTAAGTCCTCCTCTACGCATCCCATGGGGATCGTGAGGGTTTCAAGAAATCATTTAGACACCTAATTTACCAATTCATACCCAAGATAACCAATACACAACATGAGAAGGCCAAACCCCAACACACATGCACAAATCTCGGGCAAAACTATGGGATATAACTTGTAGACCACCTACCTCGAACCCGACGATGAACACACTCTCAATCATGGCCTTAGATCCGGATTCGAGCACCCCTTGAAGCCCCAACCTAGGTTCCACTGGAAAAAGAGGGTTTTAGGGTTTCAAAAGATAGGAGAAACCACAAACCTTAATCTGAAAAAGAGAATAAAGGAGAGGATTAGACTTACCCGGAGTTTCGATCTGCAACCAACGACGATTTTTTTTAAAAAACGTTTTAAAAAAAAATTATTTTATAAAAAACGCTTTGGTATTTTTTTAAAAATAAGCTCTAAAGGCGGCAGCGCGCCGTTCTTCTAAAACAAAAAAAAATTACAATTTTTTTTTGTTTTGTTTTGTTTATATATATATATATAAATAAATAAAAAACAAAAATTTTCAGTAGAATTTTCAGCATAATTTATCCGTTATTTAAAATTCAGTAGTACTGTCATTACAACAGCTTGGATTTTGACAGAAGATCTCACCCAGGGCTCCCTTTTATAAGAGAGCTTACTCTGGAAATCATTCTGCATTTGCGATGTGGGATTCTGGTTCTCCCTTTCCTACACAGAACATTATGCATTTTCGATGTGAGATTCTGTTTCAAGTACGTGACTTTGAAAGATTAAAAAATATAAACTATAAGACCAATATAAATGAAACTTAAAACATGAATTAAACATATAAAAAATAGTTGAAAACAAAAAGAATTTCATAAAAAATGATGATAAAAAATAATTTATAAGATTTCAAAACCACATACTTGGAACTTAAAAATGTTTCAAGTACGTGACTTTGAAAACCTATAAAATAAACTACAAGACCAATATAAATAAAACTTAATACATGGATTAAACATATAACAAATAGTTGAAAATAAAAAGAATTTCGTAAAAAATGTTGATGAAAAATAATTTTTAAGTTTTCAAAGACACCTACATGGAACTTAAAAATGTTTCAAGCACGTGACTTTGAAAGCCTATAAAATTTAAACTATAAGACTGATGTAAATGAAACTTAAAACATGGATTAAACATATAACAAATAGTTGAAAATAAAAAGAATTTCGTAAAAAATGTTCACGAAAAATAATTTATAAGCTTTTAAAACCACTTAGTTGAAACTTAAAAATGATTCAAGTATGTGGCTTTAAAAGACTATAAAATATAAACTATAAGTCCAATATAATTTAAAGTTAAAACATGGATTAAACATATAATAAATTATTTAATTATTTAATTAATATTATTAATAATTAATTATATAATAATTAATTAGTTAATTAGTAATTATTAATAATTAATTATAAGATAATTAACTAATTAATTAGTAATATAATTATTCATTATATAATAGTTAATTAATTAATTAGTAATATAATTATAAACTATATTTATTCATTATAATTGATAATTAGTAATTATTAAAAATTATTATATAATAATTAATTAGTTAATTGACAATATAATTATTAATTATATAATAGTTGATTAGTTAATTAGTAATATAATTATAAATTATAATTATTCATTATAATTACTAATTATAATTATTCGGTATAATTACTAATTATAATTAATAATTATAATTACTAATTATAATTATTCATTATAATCACTAATTATAATTATTAATTATTAATTAGTTAATTAGTTAATTATTAATTATTAATTATATAACTATTAATTGTATAATAATTAGTTAGTTAATTAATAATTATTAATAATTAATTATATAATAATTAATTAGTTAATTAGTAATATAATTAGTTACTTAGTAATATAATTATTAATTATTCAATAATTAATTAGTTACTTAGTAATATAATTATTAATTATATAATAATTAATTAGTTAATTTGTACTTAGTTAATTAGTAATTATTAATCATTAATTATATAGTAACTAATTAGTTAATTAGTAATATAATTATTAATTATATAATAGTTAATTAGTTAATTTTTTTGAGAAAGATACAGCCGAGACCCTTTTTATAATTAGTTAATTAGTAATATAATTATAAATTATAATTATTCATTATTATTATTAATTAGTATTTATTAAAAATTATTATATAATAATTAATTAGTTAATTGGTAATACAATTATTAATTATATAATAGTTAATTAGTTGATTAGTAATATAATTATTCATTATAATTATCAATCAGTAATTATTAAAAATTATTATATAATAATTAATTAGTTAATTAGTAATATAATTATTCATTATAATTATTCATTATAATTATTCATTATAATTATTAATTATTAATTAATAATTACTAATATAATTATTAATTATTAATTATATAACTATTAATTGTATAATAATTAGTTAATTTGTAATATAATTAGTTAATAATATAATTAGTTAATGAGTAATATAATTATTAATTATTTAATAATTAATTAGTTAGTAATATAATTATTAATTATATAATAATTAATTAGTTAATTAGTAATATAATTATTAATTATATAATTTGTAATTAGTTAATTAGTAATTATTGATCATTAATTATATAATAACTAATTAGTTAATTAGTAATATAATTATTAAATATATAATTGTTAATTAATTTTTTTGAGAAAGATAGAGCCAAGACTCTTTTTATAATTAGTTAATTAGTAATATAATTATAAATTATAATTATTCATTAGAATTATTAATTATTATTTATTAAAAATTATTATATAATAATTAATTAGTTAATTGGTAATATAATTATTAATTATAAAATATTTAATTAGTTAATTAGTAATATAATTATTTATTATGATTATTAATTAGTAATTATTAAAAATTATTATACAATAATTAATTAGTTAATTAGTAATATAATTATTCATTATAATTATTCATTATAACTATTAATTATTAATTATTATTTAGTTAATTAATAATATAATTATCAATTATATAACTATTAATTGTATAATAATTAGTTAGTTAATTAGTAATTATCAATAATTAATTATATAATAATTAATTAGTAAATTAGTAATATAATTATTAATTATTTAATAATTAATTAGTTACTTACTAATATAATTATTAATTATATAATTTGTAGTCAGTTAATTAGTAATTATTAATCATTAATTATATAATAATTAATTAGTTAATTAGTAATATAATTATTAAATATATAATAGTTAATTAGTTAATTTTTTGAGAAAGATAGAGCCGAGACACTTTATTATTAGTTAATTAGTAATATAATTATAAATTATAATTATTCATTATAATTATTAATTAGTATTTATTAAAAATTATTATATAATAATTAATTAGTTAATTGGTAATATAATTATTAATTATATAAGAGTTAATTAGTTAATTAGTAATATAATTATAAATTATAATTTTTCATTATAGTTATTAAATTGTAATTATTAAAAGTTATTATATTATTAATTAATTGGTTAATTATTATATAATTAATTATTAATAATTACTAATTAACTATTTTATTATTATATAATTAATTATTAATAATATTAATTAAATAAATAATTAATTTATTATATGTTTAATCCATGTTTTAACTTTAAATTATATCGGTCTTATAGTTTATATTTTATTGTCTTTCAAAGCCGCATACTTGAATTATTTTTAAGTTTCAAGTTGGTGGTTTTGAAAGCTTATAAATTATTTTTCATGAACATTTTTTAAGAAATTCTTTTTATTTTCAACTATTTGTTATATGTTTAATCCATGTTTTAAGTTTTATTTATATCGGTCTTATAATTTATATTTTACAGGCTTTCAAAGTCACGTGTTTGAAACATTTTTAAGTTTCATGTAGGTGTCTTTGAAAAATTATAAATTATTTTCCATCAACATTTTTTACGATTTTTTTTTATTTTCAACTATTTGTTATATTTTTAATCCATGTATTAAGTTTCATTTATATTGGTCTTGTAGTTAATATTTTATAGGCTTTCAAAGTCATGTTCTTGAAACATTTTTAAGTTTCAAGTCAGTGATTTTGAAAGCTTATAAATTATTTTTTATCATCATTTTTTATGAAATTCTTTTTGTTTTCAACTATTTTTTATATGTTTAATCCATGTTTTAAGTTTCATTAATATTGGTCTTATAGTTTATATTTTATAGTCTTTCAAAGTCACGTACTTGAAACAGAACTCCACATCGGAAATGCAGAATGTTCTGCGTAGGAAAATGAGAACCAGAATCTCACATCGGAAATGCAGAATGATTTCCAGGGTAAGCTCTTTTATAAAAGGGAGCTCTGGGTGAGAGTTTCTGTCAGAATCCAAACTGCTGTAATGGTAGTACTGCTGGATTTTAAAATAAAAATTTTAATTTTTTTTTGGTTTTAGTGGAAAGGCGGTATCGCCGATGCCTCCTTTCACACGACGCCAAAGGCGGCATCTGCGATACCGCCTTTGAGGCGTAGTTTTAAAAATATTTTAAACCCAGTCGTTTTTAATTTTTTTTTAAAAAACGTATTAAAAAAAAACTCACCAACAACTCTCCAAACGGCTTAGGAACGAAGGCGATTGACCTCTTGGAAGATCTTGGAAGCTTGGATCGTCACTAGGGTTGAAGGAGGAAGAAGGGGGAGAAATCCCGAGTTGGGGTTAAAAATCCCAGGATGGCAATTTTGTAATTTTTTTAAAAAATTCTGGGCCGCACGGTTTGCCAAACCGTGTGCAAACCATGCGGAAGCTACTGCCTGAAAAACACCTCCTTCGCACGGTTTTCTAGGAATTCCACACGGTTTGCCAAACCGCGCGTGAGCTTCTGTCCATGGTTGCACGGTTACCTGGGATGCTCCGCACGGTTTGCACAAATTGTGCGTAAACCGTGTAACATGTCCATAAATTCCTTTTTCTTCCTCTTTCGTGTCCCGAATCCCCGAGACATCCCCCAAGTCTTCACATGAACTTTGGGAAACACTTATTTAGTCAAAAAGAAGAGGCCCAAACCAAAACTTAAAACGAAAACATACGTTAAGAAAATCTGGGGCCTTACAGTTTAAGCCACTATTTGGGTGTTTCTTGGCTTGACCTTCCTAAGGGTACGTTTTTCTATATTAAATGACTTGATTTATATTGTGAATTGCATAATGGCAAGTACCATGTATTCTCACTACTTGACCCGCCTAAGCTAAGTGCTTTAATTAATAAACTTATGTGAAATGGAAATTGGCAAGTATATTAAGTATATGACTTGCCCTTTTTAAATGTAATTAAATAATAGTTTGCACGTCCGTAACACCCCTTACCATGTTGATGGAAGGTAGCCGAGTGAACCTTGCTTATGAAAATGCCTTAAATGGATTAAATGAATGGTTGCATGCTCAATTAGCCTTGTCACACTAATGAAAGGTAATGGCTTGAACCTTATGAACTGTATATGACTTCATTATCAAAATAGGAGTGACCTGACGCGAGCTTGCCTTGGATTCCCGAGAGAGTGCGTTGAGCACTCGAGGACCCCATTCCGAATTCAAGGATACGACTTGCTTAGGTTGATACCTACTTAGAACCCGATCCTTGTCTAACTTTGGATGCCCAGTATGACACCGTAGGATCCCTCATGTAGTACTAC
The DNA here is from genome assembly GCA_963277665.1 of Viscum album. Lineage (NCBI taxonomy): Eukaryota > Viridiplantae > Streptophyta > Magnoliopsida > Santalales > Viscaceae > Viscum > Viscum album. The sequence goes on from OY728126.1 coordinate 897,400,447, forward strand.
AGGATGCCTTGGATACAGTCCTTGGATCCAGCATTGACAAGTAGGTGTCATGGTTAAAGCCCATTGGGCCCTGTTATTGCTTAGCCCCGTTTTACCTTGGATGAACTCCTTGGACTCGGTAGACGTCTTAGTGTGGAATGATTTGGACTATGCTCTTTGGATTATACTCTTAACCTTAGCCAGGCTACAGTCATTACTGAGTTGGCGACCCTTGAGGTCTACGTTGCCTTGGTTGTTACCTTGGAACTTCATTATTAAATATCATTACAGGTTGCCTTGTTACATCTTGGAACCTTCACTATTGCTAACATGTGACTTATTTATAAACTGGTAATAATTAATTAATGAACTGGTTACATGTTCAGATACCAGCTGAGGGCTGAAGCAGGTACTTGGGTATTTAGTTATATTGTACTGCTTTACTTTATATATGCATGCTGGCACACTGTTACATTTTCATTACACGGGTCGGATGTTATAGACACCATTGGTGGTGACCCACTGAGATTTATCTCACACCATCTCTGAATGCCGTTTGGTACCCAGGGCAGATTACATGAATGCAGGTGTCGATAAAGGGAAGCATACGACTTCGAACACTTAATTGCTTGCTGTTTAGGATGAAGCTTGATAGCAGATGACCGAGCCAAAGCTCGGGATGCTGGGGATAGTCTTTTGATTTCCTTTATATTTTGTGGAATATGTTATGCCTGCTGTCTTGTACCCATGTTTTCCAGTTTTCATATAACATATCATTATCAGTTATTCCAGTTGATACAATTATTGTTATCATTGTTTATCTATTACTTGTCTGCTTCTGTTGTTTACTTATATTGCTTCCGCTATTTACCTCTGTTTATATTTATCCGCTGTGCTACACTCTGGTAATAAGGGCATAGTCTCTCTACGAACACACCTTAGGCCATCGCTGCTAGTCGGCAGCCTCTAGCGTTTGGAGAGATACGCTTGAGGTCATGTGGCCCACCGGGCTCGGGGCACCTATTAAGTGGCATCCGGGTTCGGAACGTCACATTCCGCCCTGGTGTAATTTACACCCCAATGGGTTTGGGTGCATAGGGAGCTTGGACGAGTGGATGGAGAGGCACCTTGGTTGATTTTTCTGATGCATGCCCCTTTGTACAAGAGTAATGTTGCCCATTATATGGAGGGCCATGTCAATGCTTATGAAGGATGGTACCACATCTCGAATATTCACTTCAATGTCTCGAGAGTTGACTGTGATCCAACATCGGATAATTCAACATCGGTCTACAATACTGTTGGGGATGGAGGTAACCAGGAAGGTCGTGCTGATAGATACATTGATCCCCAACCAGAGTCTGAGAAGCCACTTATGGTGAACCCGTGGCTGAAACTGCTACTGGACAAGCGCTGCCCCCCCCCCTCCAGAATCAGTGTTCATGAACAAAACTCCCAGCATCAAGTCAAGACGCCGTGGAATGACAATTTATGCTCGAGCTGCTTTAGAATGAAGTCGACAAAAGTTGGCTGCATTTGTTAAAGAAGAGAATCAACACTGGCCAGAACATGATATTGAGGACAATTTCTTATTTTTTTTTTTTCACCTTGAGGACAAGGTGGATTCTCAAGAGGGTGAAAGTGATAGGAATGTGAGAGTAGGGACTGTCCGTGTGTGGGATGGGTTTGTAACTGCCAGTGGTAGTATTGTAATAGTATTGTAATTACTGTAGATAGCTGCTGGGGTAGTTGGTAGTAGGCCGGAGTATTAAATATGGGGGTTGGTTGTGGGGAAGGACACTAGGATATTTTGTTGGCTTTTAGCTCGGCTGATTGAGAGATCTCGGCCCTGGCTTCAGGGAGTATGTGTGTGGGCTTCTTAATGAGATAACCAATCTCATGCAGGGGATGTTGTGCCCATAAGATATCCACTGTCTTTTATGTCATGGTCTGATACTCTGCCTCAAAGCTTGAGTGTGATGTGATGGTTTGCTTTTTTGCTTTGTCAGGAGATAAGATTACCACAAATGAAAATTGTATATCCATACATGGACATGCCTCCACATCAATGTGTTCATGATCTGAGTACAACGACCCAAGGTTTGATTCCCTCATGACATATCTGACGATACAAAACACCGCATCATCCCACACTTTCGCAGGACGATCCATGAACTGACTTTGCGTACAATTCAAACAATATCTGGTAGTGCCATAGTGAGGCAGTTCAGTTTGCTGACAAACTGATGATACGTGTCTGGTGAGGGTAATGTCTTACTTTGTAGGAAGAGATTTCTCATTCAACTTGAGAAAGATGTCTACAATGTCTTGCATGGGGCTACCTTGTCTCTTTTAGAAAATTCAAGACATGATTTCATTGTGATCAGGAAATCCCTTTCGAACAGTGTCTTGCATGGGGCGACCTTGTCTCTTCTAGAAAATTCAAGACATGCTTTCATTGTGATCCGGAAATCCCTTTCGAGCATTGAGGGACTCCAATTCTCAAAAAATACTTCAGGGAGCCTGTAATGGCCTCGTCGGAGGATACCTTAATTCTCAAGTCGAACCCTTACACGACCTCTTGAGCATTCCCCTAATCACCAGAGTCTGACGACAAACATTGAGGTTAAATGCATAACCGTTGGGGGATAATTTGAAGGAACTCGTTATTGGCGGAATCCGGGTGCCAACGCGGAGGATCAGAGGCTCTTCAACGTCGTCACGATCACGGGAGATCAAACTAACGATCCTTGAACTTGGATTGATCGATCTATTATCTTCCCTTCACTTTCTCTCTCCAGGACTTGATAGAGAGGGGGAGAGGAGAGAGAACTCGAGAAAAGATTTCTTTCCCTCATTTTGGGCTTTAAAAATGCTTAAATACTTAGGTTATAACTTTCATAAATTGCATTTAGGTCCTTATGTAAGTTAACTCTTCAAATATACCCAAAAACGACATAAACACTTAAATCTTGTCGCAAATGTCGCGGATATTTTATCACATGCTTCTAACACATAAATGATGTTACATGTAGAGGGATAAAAGAGAGAGACCGAACCCCCAAGGTATACTCTCTAAGGAGCCCTTGGGGTGCTTTTATAACAAATGGTAAAGACCACACCGGACCTCAAGTCCGATGTGGGATACAGACTCCAACACTCCCCCTCAAGCTAGGTGCACCTAGCTTGGACACATAATGAAAAGAAAACAATAAAACAGACGCTAACACTCCCCCTCAAGCTGGACATACCCAGCTTGATGACAAAACATGACGAAATAAAAAGAAAGCTGCAAAAGTTGCTGCTCCCCCTCACGAGCGAAGCTCCTCCGCAGGATGATGGATGGATGAGGTTGCGGGTGCAGCAGAAGAAACCACTCAGATCGGCTGGTTGACGGAGCGCCAGGAATGCCGCACTAGTGGGGCCGGTCGTTGAAACGCCGGGAAATCCAAACTAGCACCGGGAAAACCGCACTTGCGGGGCCGGCGACGGGAGGCGGGGATTCCGCAGAATTGTTGCGGGACTGGCGGCGCCAACGGGCCCAAATCCGAGGATGTCGAGCTACTGCGCCAGCGAATGGACGTGCCGGCGGAGAGAGATGCGGCTGCCGGGAGGTGCCGGGAGATGCCAGCGAGGCGGGGATGCCGCAGGAGGAGGCCGGCGAGGGTGCAGGAGGCCGGGAGGCGGCGCTGGAAACCGGAGGAGGACCCCTGCGGGGAGCGCCCGGCACGGGTGGAGGCCGGAACAGTCCGGATCTGCCCGGATCTGCCCGGAACAGTCCGGATATCGCCGGATCTGGCCGACAATCACCGGATCTGGTGGGAGTAGCCGGAACTGGCCGGATCTGGCTGCCGGAGAGGGGTCGCCGGCCGGAGAGGGGTCGCCGGCCGGAGCTGGAGGCCGGCTGCTGGAGAAGGGAGGCTGCCGGCGCATGGAGCCGGCTGGGATGGAACCGCCGGGGAGGGAGAGTCGCCGGGAGGGAGCGCTGCGTGCAGAGGGAGGTTGAGCCGACGGGATGCGCAGAGGAGAGGGCCGCCGGGAAGGGAGGCCCGCCGGGAGGAGGAGGCGCGGGAGGCGCCGGAGGGAGGAGATCCGTCGGGAGGTGGAGCCGCACCGGGAGTGAGAGGCGGGCGCCGGCGTCGGGATGCCGCAGCAGGTGGCAGGGCCGTCGCGCAGGGAGCCGTCGCGGAAGGCGGGCCGTCGCGCAGGGTGGGAGAGCCGAGGCGCCGGCGGCTGGAGAACCAAGGAGAGGCGCCGCGCGCAGCGGGGGAGCGCGACGGCAGAGGCGAGCCGGGAGCCGGGAGCGCGCAGGGAGGAGGAGTGCGCAGGAGGAGCGGGCGCCGGTGTCGAGAGCCTGCGCGCCGGGAAGGGAGACCCGCCTGGAAGCCGGGGAGCCGGGACGTCGGGGTGAGGGCCGCGGGGATGAGAGGGCCTCCGTGAGGGGAGCGCCGGAGAAGGGGCGGCTGGGCGGGGCAGAGGCGGAGGGGCGGCGGCGGTAACCCTACGGGGCCTTGAGGCCGCCGCCCCCCGGACGGGAAACCGTAAAGGGGAAAAAAAAATAGGGAGGGTGGGATTGGAGGTTCAAAAAACCTCCTCTGATACCATGTAGAGGGATAAAAGAGAGAGACTGAACCCCCAAGGTATACTCTCTAAGGAGCCCTTGGGGTGCTTTTATAACAAATGGTAAAGACCACACCGGACCTCAAGTCCGATGTGGGATACAGACTCCAACATTACATGATAAAATACGAGTTATTAACTCGACCCAGCTCTCCTATAAATATTAAATGAAGCTTGAATATTAAACATTTAATATTCGTTTGAAAAATATTTTTCATTATATTCACTGAATAACTTGTGAATATAATAAGTAAATAGATTCAATGGTTATTATTCTGAACTCGAATAGTATTGAATTTATTTATTTCCTTTGCGATTGTATAAACATTGACATTACCCGACCTCTGTCGCGGGGCCCATCATGTCCTAAACTCCAATTCACTAGAATTAACTAAGCTTCTGAACACGCTTTGCGTGTGACCCTCTAGATCCTTTATCTCGATAACAGTGAGTGATACTCACAGACTAGGAGCGGAGTATAGTATCCCATCAAGGCCCCTAAGGAGATCAGGTTTAGTCATAGCAACAACCTCCCACGAATATACACCGTGTAATATATTCTCTTTGTCTCACAATATCTAATAAAGCAGGACGTACACTTCATGTCATCATTTTTTCTTTATTTATTCATGACCTTACTAGATAAATTTACCTTTAATCACAATGACCGTGAATTTAATAAAGGTACTACCATTCTGATCAATTGGGCCCAGGACATCTCATTCTTTCGGAAGCGACAAAAACTTTCTTGAACATTCAACCAATGCCACACTATCAATACACATCCAACACAAACTACCTCGCCACAACTTAAATGTTATGGTTTTCATTTTGAATCAAAGTGCACGATCAAATAATACACATTGATAATGATCTCAAGTCTTGTGATCAATACACGTGTTCGCAAATAGAAATTATCAATGACATCTGAAACATGTGGTGTTTCTATTGGTGGGTCAGGCCTCATGATCTGCTCTACTTGAAATCAGCAAGTGCAAACTTCATGAGAACATGTTTCAATGTTTATGAGCCCCCAACACCTGATAGTCAGACGTCATTTATGTCCAGTCTGTATGATGTATCTAGACCATAAGACATGTTTAAGATTACAGTCATATTATCTCAAGGTTCTCATTATAGCTGAGAACTGTTATAGCCTTTTGATACAACAAATAATCTAAAGACATACCATGTAAATAGTGGACGCAGAAGTGTCGACACTATTGTGGTAAGTATTCATCATGTATAACATCTGTATGCATGAATTGGTAATCGAAAAGTACTTTTCAAGTTGGGTACAGGGCACTCGTTTTTCAACACTCTCACTTGCACTAGTGCCAACTTGCTAACGATCAACTTGTTAGCTTTCACATGATAAAATCATGCTTCTGGTGAGCTATGACTTTAGTTATTGGGTCTGCCATGTTTTCCTATATGCAACTCTGCTATTTGCAGCTTCACCTCTTTGAGTAAATCTTTCTAAAAGATGATATCACTGAGTATCACCTTTTTGCCCTCTGTAATAACATTGTCATCTTGGTTAGTACCTAAAGTATGATTCCAAGAATCGGAACAAATCGTTGCATATTTTATATTTCTTTAACTGCATCAGAAGCCGCAACGTATTCGTTATTTGTAGATATGACTACCACTGTCTTGAATGAGCTTCTCTTGCTCATTAACTATGATATTAGATCTTATTGATTCATAGGAAGGCTAGTTTGTGTCCCCTTATAACTAGTGTCCCTTCCTCTCCAAGCACCAGGTACACATCCTTTATATTTTCTCAAGTACAATTGGATAGTTTTGATTGCTTTTCGTGCAGTTCTCTTGGATTTAACTGATATTTTCCTATCATAAAGTATATGTTGGCAATATATAGCACATAACATGACATATGTGATAGATCCACCGCAGATGCGTATGTAATTATATTGACCATTTTAATCTCCTCCTATGTCTCATACATTTCTTCTTGAAGAGATTTATGCCATGTGCCATTGACAATAATTCTCTCGAATTGTTCCAACACATTGTTAATATGTTCATTGACTTGGTCCAAGTAACCCATAGATCTGCCGCGGTAAATCTTGTTCCCTAGAATTTGGGTTTCAACTTTAAGTCAATTTTTGGAGAGTTTCTTTGAACCCAGTCTTAACTAACTATAAGACTAATAATAGTTTTTCATATGTTATCAACATATTTTACTAGAAAATTGTGGCGCTCTCACTAACCTATTGTAGACACCGGACATACTTTTGTTTCAAACGAATATTCTTTGATCACAATGTTTGCATTAATCCATAAATGAAAGTCTATAACTTGCATTTTTTATTGGCATTCTTTGGTGTCATCAACCCTTTCTGGTTGCGCCGTATGGACACCTTCCAAGAAAGGTGTCGTGACATTTAATGCACAATATAATGATCATAGAAAGTTGTTATGACAAGTGGAATCCAAATAGATTTAAGAATGATGATTTGGTATAATCAATCGAGCCTTATTGGTACCACGTTTGTACCGCCCGACTTTACATTAATTAGAAAAACTATCAAAATTTAGACTTTATTTTGGTATATGGAATCCATTTTTTTTGAATTCATATGAACTTGTCAATCATAGCTGATTGTCTTTTTAATGCTTTCTTATAGGATTCATTATTCTTATCGAATAATATATCACCAGCCGCGGTGAATATAAAACCATTTCTCTTAGTATTATTTTTCTTACGCAGTATGTGTCTTTGGAACATTCCCTTTTCACAAACTTTTGTGAAACTTGTTCCTATGTCAACTACTTGTGCATCTACAACCTTGACTTAACCCAAGTCAATCATTCTCTCACTATCTCAAATAGCGATGTGCCCCCTTTTATAGAAGTACAGTCTCTCACTTGACTATAATTTTTTTACCTTGGGGATTTATATAACATTCTTAGAGACCTTTAGGATAATTACCTTAGATGCACATTGTGTTATTCTTGATGTAAGTTTGTTTATTGACTTAGCCTTAACAAACTCTTTGCATCCAAACACGTTGAGTATGACATAATGGATTTCTTTCATACAATGGTTCATATGATATCCATTTGCCATAATCATTGACATATTGCTATGGGTTAACGCTGCTATTTGCAAAACTTGTCTTGAAAAGATTAAGACTTTGCAAGACATCAAAGACACGTCATTGATCCTCCTTTTACTAACATCGTGGCTTTGATGTGTATAAGGAAATATACGTTTAGGATTTGCTCCACGCTACATTTTAATGATTAATGTTTGCATGTAAGACTCATCATCGATCATCCTTGTACTAATATCATAATTTTGATGTGTATAAGCGAATGCGAGTTTAGAAATAAATCCACTCTATATTTATAATAATTGATAAATACATGGTTGAGATATTCTTTGGCTCACCGGCCCGAAGCAACTCATATCTTTTAACCATGCATGTGTCCCCATTTTACCTTGATATTCTTTAAAACTCTAAAAGGAATCTCACGAAGTATATGAATTTACCTTTAGTTTCTCCTTGGGATGATTCACGCTCTCTTAGCTGAACTAATTCCTAAAGCCTTGCGACTTACCTTTATTTCTAAAGGTTTCTTTTTCGAGAATTAGATTATTGATTGTGTCGATAATACCTAAGGTTTTTAGCTCTAAAGAGTCTAAAGACCATACTTAGTATATCCTTGACAACTATTTTTAGTTTTACTTGTTGGATTGGTGTAGCCTGATTCGGTTGTGCCGAATGCCTGTGGCCTGCAACTGTCGCAGGTCGAGCTTCGAGGTGAGGTCGTTGGGGGTTGCAGGGGGCAACGCGCCCCTGCTCCGGGGGCCGAAGGCTCCCGACCCATTTTTTCCGGGGACTGTAGCAACTCTGACCACTGTAGCAGAGTTGACCGACCGACACCGACAGACACTGTAGCAGTGCAGACTTCGGAGTCAACTATACTGTAGCCTTTTGACTTGGGTGACCGCCTTTCATTGTAGCGACGCGGACTTCTTGTGCGGTTGGTGAAACAATGATTGTCTTCCTCTCCATTTGTAGCCCATTTTCGGGCTAGGGTTACTGAAAAAACTCTGTAATTGTGCTCTCGGATTATAGTGGATATTCTGCCTCTCTGTGGACGTAGGAATTATTCCCGAACCACATAAATCTTTGTGTCTTTGTTCTTTTTTTTCCTTTTACTCTTCTGTTTTTCGTCGTTTCTGTCGCTGCAACTCCCGGCGTTTCCGCAACAACTGGTATCAGAGGTTGAATTCGGATTTCTCCAACGATGGCTATGGACGAAGGCAAAGTGAAGATCGATCACTTCGATGGAACTGACTTCAGTTTCTGGAGGATGCAGATCGAGAATTATCTTTATCAAAAAAAGATGCACTTGCCGCTTATGAGACTGAAGCCAACAGACATGGAGTAGTCGGAGTGGGAGCTGCTGGATCGACAGGTTCTGGGCGTTGTGCGCCTTATGTCGGCAAAAAACGTGGCGTTCAACATCAGAGTGGAGAAGACGACGATGGATCTGATGAAGGCGCTCGCGAATATATACAAGAAGCCTTCTGCGACAAACAAGGTGCACTTGATGCGACGATTGTTCAACCTGAAAATGGATTAAGCGAGAATTGTTGCAGACCACATCAACAAATTCAACACCATCACAAGTCAGCTGACATCGGTGAAAATTGATCTTGGTGATGAGGTATGTGCACTGGTTTTATTGTCCTCTTTACCTGACAGTTGTGAAGCAACTGTAACAACTGTGAGCAGTACCTCGGGGAATACCAAATTGGTTCTGAAAGATATACGGGACCTAATCCTTAGTGAGGATGTGCGAAGAAGAGAATCAGACAGATTCTCTGGTTCTTCTTTGAACGTTGAAGGAAGAGGAAGGTACCCACAACGAGACAATCGTAGAGGGCGATCAAGGTGAAGAGGGAAAAGCCGAGATAAGGCAAAGGGGGCTGGTCCTACCTGCTAGACATGCGGAAAGAAAGGACATGTCGAGGAGTGCAGAAATAAACGAAAGGGACCCAAAACCAGTGGAGCAAACACGACAGCTGAAGAAACTGATGACGTGGTGCTATTGAGCGTGGATAGCCCAATGGAGTCTTGGATTTTAGACTCTAGGGCGTCTTTCCATTCTACATCGGAGAAGGGATTTCTGGAAAATTACGTTTCTGGAAATTTTGGCAAGGTACATCTTGCTGATGATGAGCCCTTGCAGATTGTGAGGAAAGGAGATGCACGGATCAAGACCAACAATGGGCGTTTGCTGGTTCTGGAAAACGTGAGGTATATCCCTGGATTAAGAAGAAATCTTATTTCTGTCGGACAACTTGATGATGCAGGGTTGAGTACCACGTTCACTGGTGGTGCATAGAAGATCACTAAAGGAGCTATGGTCATAGCTCGAGGAGCAAAGAATGGTACCCTATACAACATGACAGAAACTTGCATGAACATGGCTGCATCACTCAAAGCTGTAGGAGATTCACAACTGTGGCACAACAGGCTAGGCCACATGAGTGAGTAGGGGATGAAGGTGCTGACAAAAAAAGGACTGCTACCGGAGCTGAAGTCAGTGGAAGTTGGCCTATGTGAAGATTGTATCTTCGGAAAGCAGAAGGTGTCTTTTGCAAAAGGAGGCAAAACACCAAAGGCTGGGAAGCTGGACCTGGTGCATATTGATGTTTGGGGGCTTGCACCAGTACATTCCCTTGGAGGGTCACAATACTATGTGACATTCATCGACGACTCAACAAGGAAGGTATGAGTTTAATTTCTGAAAAGAAAATCTGATGTGTTTAAGATGTTTCAGAAGTGGAAGGTCATGATGGAGAATGAGTTGGGATCAAAGCTGAAATGTTTGAGGTCTGACAACGATGGAGAGTATGATAGTCAGAAGTTTATAGAATTATGTTCTGATAATAGAATTCGGTGGGAGAAGACCATTCCAGGTACACCGCAACAGAATGGTGTGACAGAGAGGATGAATAGGACGTTGAATAAATGTGCCAGGAGTATGAGGTTACACTCGGGGTTGCTCAAGACTTTCTGGGTTGATGCAGTGAACATGACAACATATCTGATCAACAAAAGTCCATCTGTGCCAATGGGAGAACGTCTACCCGAGGAGCTCTGGACGGGTAAGGAGATAAAACTCTCACATTTACAAGTTTTTGGCAGTTTAGCTTATGTACACATTGATGCTAATTCAAGGGACAAGCTTGATGCTAAGTCCAAGCCATGTTTCTTTATTGGTTATGGTGTTGACGAGTTTGGTTACCGCTTTTGGGATGATCTCAAGAAGATAGTCATCAGGAGCCAGAACGTGGTATTCAATGAAGGTGTCATGTACAAAGATCGTCATGTAGCTGAAGATGAAAATGGGAACATTGAATCAGAGTGCAAGGAGTGAGTGGAGCTTGAAGGTGTATCTGAGTATGAGACATCCGAACCGGTGGAACCTACTACTCTAGTAGAGTTGAGAAGATCAACAAGGGTGAGAATTCCTGTGCAAAGGTATTCACCATCCTTGCATTATCTGTTATTGACTGACGGTGGAGAACCAGAATGTTTTGAAGCGGCAATACAACTGAAGTAGTCGAGCAAGTGGGAGCTGGCTATGAAGGAGGAGATTTCCTCATTGCGTGATAACAACACTTGGGAGCTGACACCTCTGCCAACAGGAAAGAAAACATTGCAGAACAAGTGGGTCTACCGGGTCAAGGAAGAACATGATGGAAAGAGTAGGTACAAAGCAAGACTGGTAGTGAAAGGTTTTCAATGGAAGGAAGGTGTGGACTTCACTGAAATTTTTTCACCTATAGTGAAGCTTACCACCATTCGGGTGGTTCTCAGCATTGTGGCATCAGAAGACTTGCATCTTGAGCAGCTTAATGTCAAGACTGCTTTCCTTCATGGAGATTTGGAGGAGGATATCTACATGTAGCAGCCAGAAGGATTTGTAAAGTCTGAGAAGGAAGACCTGATGTGCAAACTCCAGAAGAGCTTGTATGGGTTGAAGCAGACACCCAGGCATTCATGACTAAAAATGCATACAAACGATGTGACATGGATCAATGTTGCTACATAAAATCCTTTGGTGATGAATATATTATATTGCTTCTGTATGTGGATGACATGCTCATTGCAGGATCATGTATGCAGAGGATTATTGAGCTGAAAGGGCAGTTGGCTGGGGAGTTTGAGATGAAAGTTCTTGGAGAAGCTGACAAGATTATGGGGATGAAGATCAAAAGAGACTGCATAGTTGGAACGTTGATGTTATCACAGACTGATTACACTGGAAAGGTTCTGAGAAGATTTAGTATGCTGGAAGCAAAGACAGTCTCTATTTCCCTGGCGAGCCATTTCAAACTATCAAAGGAGTAATCACTGAAAACGGCAGAAGATGTTGAGTACATGACAAAAGTTCCATATGCATTAACTGTTGAAAGCTTGATGTATGCCATGGTCTGTACTCGACCTCACATCGCTCATGCAGTGGGAGTTGTGAGCAGGTATATGGTTAACCCTGGAAAACAACATTGGGAAGCTGTGAAGTGGATACTGAGATATTTGAAGGGCAGTAAGGAGGTATCCCTGTGCTTTGGGAAATAAAATCCATTGCAGAGGTATGTGGATGCTGACCTTGGAGGTGACGTCGACAGGAGGAGTACCACGGGTTACATATTTACCTGTGGAGAAAAGTTGGATATCACAATTGCAGAAGGTGGTGACTTTATCCACCACAGAGGCAGAATACATTGCTGTAACAGAAGCTGGGAAGGAGATGGTTTGACTGAAGAACTTCTTGGATGAATTGTGAAGAAAGCGAGAGGGGAATGTATTGCACTGTGACAGTCAGAGTGCTATACATCTTGCAAAGAACTCAATGTTTCATGCCCGGACGAAGCACATTTAGTTGAAGTATCATTTCATCAGAGGTTTGATGCAGGATGGGTTGCTGACATTGCAGAGGGATCGGCGGGCCTAAGTTCTACTTTGGGTTGGGAGGTAGTAGTAGATATCCCAAAAAGTCTCGCGGTTGTTAATTCGATGTAATCTCATGAATGAAGTTGAATTACCTCGAATTATGAAAAACCATAATTTGATATCAATTCCTCTCTTTTCGTCCTGTCGAGTCCAAGTCCACTTAGTAAAGTAGTTTCGTTTAGAAAGGACTGCCAGAGCATTGAGGGAGTAAAAACGAGCCACCGTCGTCTCACCTGAATTCACTATAATTAACACTTGATTACAAGGGTTTTGAGTAGACACACTGTCCCTCAAGGATCACTTCTCTCATCAAAGTTTGATTTGGTGCCATTACAGAAATTATCTCAAACACAGAAAAATTACACCATTGACATGTTGTAGCATTGAACTCCTCTAGCCTTTGGGAATGACTAATGGTTTTGCATCTTCTTGCTACAACTTTCTTTCTAAAGAAAAATTTCTTCCGAGTAGCTTTCTCCCGTTGGATAATTTCTTCAGCCCTTTTGCCTTTGGCGTGTCTTCTTTCTCGCTTTGCTTTGTGTTGATTTCCCTTATTAAAATTGATCATCAATATCTGCTCAATTGTAGCATCTTCACTCCATGTTTGTAGATGGTCAAATCCCCTTCTGATTCATCATAAAATCCCGATGGGAGTAATCTCACAATATCTCCGAAGTTTCCTCTTATGAAGATTCTGTACCTAATCTTCACTATGGTGTGGTCTACCCTTACCAAAATGTGGTTCTACATCTTCTCTTACCGGGTTGCTTGACCCCAGGTGTTATGTAAAAATATTGAGAGAGGGAGAGAGAGAGAAAACAACCGAAGAATCTGTATATTACTGCTAAACAGGAACAGGAGTAGAGCTACAATAGAAAGGGAAAGAGGAGGGGAAAGAGAAGAAGTAACCCGTAGGAGAAGACCACCCTCCCTTGAGCCCAGCCGAGACCACCGGCGAACCTGCTGCCAAGCATTTGCTAAAAATAATTCGTCTCCCTCTTGCAGCCAACCCCTCCAATTTATAACCCAACTATCAGCCAACATCAACTTACTAACAACCTACTGCCAGCTTTCACCAGCCCCTAACAAACTAACAAATACAAACAAACCCAAAAGACAATACTGCCCCTTGGCAGTTGTACACAGGCAGTCCCCACGCCCCTTAACAAACTTTCTAGCCAATAACAAACTCTACCTGGACAACCCCCCTTTATTCCTAACATTCGCCCCTCCTTAAAAACCACCTTGTCCCCAAGGTGGACCACCAAAAACACAGCTCGACCTCTTCAACATTGGTTTTATAAGCCCCCTTTGAAGTCGGCAACACATTTGATCCAGCACCTGCGAGTAGAAGGGCTGCTGATGAATTCTGCAAGTAGAAGGGGTATAATATCTGGTAGAAACAGCTGCGGTTTCTACCAACGGAATTGCTGCATGTGGAGGTGTGAAACCAAGGTCAAAAACCAAAACACAGGTTGCCCCACGACCCTTAGAGGTTACTGCGGTTTCTACCAACGGAATTGCTGCATGTGGAGGTGTGAAACCAAGGTCAAAAACCAAAACACAGGTTGCCCCACGACCCTTAGAGGTTATTGCTAGTTGTGGCTGCAGTAGTGGCTCTGGAACATGATGAAATCCCTGCCGTTGTGGAGATTCTTGTTCCTCTTTATCTTCCACTTGGTCCCAAACAACAAGCCCGGCGAGCTTCCGCTGTGCTGCAGCACAACAAGTCTCCTGCCCAGCACAAATTCCAGCCAACCCATCGTCTTTAATTTCCATATCTCGAAGCTGCTTTGGATGCCCAACAGTTAAAGCATCCTGCCAAACACAAAAACCAGCATGTATTGCAAGCATCTGGCAAAGTAAGACACTTAGCATCCCATGTGTTTGCAGATTTGAGTTCCCGATTTTGAATGTTATCTCGTCCAACCGCTTACATTCCTCCAAATGTCTTCTATCCCCTTCAGCTGCTAACTCTTCAAATGGGTGTTCTTGTTCCCCACAAGAATTTACCCAAAAACAAACCAAGTTGCATCTTGACCAGAATAATGTTGCCAAGACATCTTCACAAACAGTAGGAAGTGCCCCAAACATCTCCAAGCTCCACATTTGCGAAAAATTCTGTCCAAAAGCATGTGTAGCTGAAACTGTACTTCCAAGAAAGGAAATAAGTTGGCCAAAACCTCGTATGCCCTTAGCTACAATGCACTTAGGGGTATACCTCCCAGCTAGTCTATTTGATCCTAACCGTGCCCAAACCTGCTCCATTTTCCAGCAGCCATGAATCCTAGCAACATTCGGCATAACAAATTCTGGTTCAGCCAATATTTGTCTAGCGGGATCAGTGTGGAGTCCGGGAACAGAAATATGACTATGGGAATCTCCTGCCCGCCTTTTTGCGGCCATTACCTCCAGCAAAGAAGCTGCATTCAGAGGCGTGAAACCTGAATCATAGACCAAAATCAAGGTAGTTCCCTGTCCTTTGGAGACTATAGCCAAGTATGTGCACTGCGTCTTAGGTGGAGGCCACAACATCAAATGTGCAATTTCTTTGGAAGTTTCTATGGCACCCTTGATGCCATCCAACTCACCCTTCAAAGTCTGGGAGACATCCTGTTTTCCCCCTGCTGTATTTTTCTCGATTTCCTCTTTTTCTGACTTCACTTCATTTTCACATAGCAGAGTCTTTACCTTGATTGACTCCTGATTTGTTCCCTTCAAAACTGTTGTGTAGTCCCCAGCTCTTTCAGTTACAGCCCAAGCCTTCTGTTTAGCACCTTTCAAAATGTGAGACGTGGCCTGCTGAAATGCAATCGCTGCTAGCTTCTCAACCTTGAGTTCTGCAAAGGCCGACTCCTCGTTATACATTATGGCAGAAACATACTCTTGCTGATCAACTTCAGACTGAGCCAACTTTATAAGCATTTGATCTTTCTCTTTCCAATTGGCTTCATCATTTTTTGGTACTTCACCCGAATCGCCGTTCTCATGATCAACAATGCCCATAAACGTATCACTGGAATCGTCCTGTGGAGAGTGCCCACGCGTCACTCGAGCAGGTTTTGGGTACCCTACCACCATGCCCAGCTCCGAAGGGTACACAGAAACTCTGCTGAACTCACCTTGTCCATTGTCGTATTTTTTTTCTTCATTTCTAACTTTGCTAAAAAAAAATGTGGCTGCTCCTCCAGCAATACCAGAACCAGTAACCTGCTCCTCGATATAATTGTCTCGCCTTTCCACACTAGCACTCAGGTCATCAATTACTTTTCTCTGCTGTTCCGGAGTGGAAACAAACTGCTCCTCCAAAGCAATAGGTTGCTGAAACGGTTTCCTCTCCATCCGCGGCCCATACTTTTTCAATAGAGCTGGTTTAAACATTTCCCATGACGGGTTTGGCGTAGCTCTATGCCAGGACAAAAACCAGTGCAAAACAGTGTACTCCATGCTTAACTGCGAATAATGCAATTTCATGTCTTCTTTTGTTCCAAAATACTGGAAGTATGATTCTGCCTTAATGATCCAGCTCAATGGATCCTCTCCTGAAAAATAAGGAAGCTCGACTTTCTTGGTCTCTCTCAATTTTCCAGAATCCGAACCACAATCCACAAGCAACTCATTCCCCTTGAGATTCTCTGTCATCGGTTCAATGTTCTCCTTTCGAACCGGTAATCCAGCAGAAGTTTCCATCTGATCCAACAAAATCACCAACTCTCGTTGCCATCTATCAATCATAGCTTGTCTCCTAACAAAAGCTTCAAAATATTTTTCAGTCCCCTGCATCTTGCCTTCTCAAACTCGCAGCTTCTTTGTTCTCAACTGCTTCCCCCTAGCGACGATCAACTTCAATCAGCAGAGCAGCTGCGTTTCTCCGGTGACGATCGACTCACTGCTGCAATCGTCTTTCTCCAGCCGCAATCGTTTCTCTAGTTCGCATAACAGCAGTACGCATCGGTAGTGATCGTTTCTACTGCAACAAACTCCAGCCTCTGTGTCGCGTCTCCTCCAGTGAGCTTCCACTACACTCACGCGGCTCCGGAAAAAGGTTCGACCAACTCCTGCGACGCCTTTCCTCCAGCAGAAGCGTCTCCCACAGCAGATCACACAACGATCGTCCACAGCGCACTCGTCTCTGCGGCGATCTTCTTCTTCCTTTTTTTTTCTTCTTCTTTTCCGTCCGTCAAAAGTCGTCCGTCAAAAGTCGTCCGTCAACAGCACTTACGTCGGAAACTCACCGCGGCCCGAAAGCTCTCCGAGACGCGGTCGTCCTCCTCTATTGGCTTAACTACGATCGTTTCCCCCCCGGCGTACGCGTCTCCGGCAGTAAATGTCCACAGAAGATCGCACAATAGCTCGATTTTCCTCGGCCTTTGCTTCCTTGCGCGCTTCACTCATCAACTTACACAACAGCGATTGTCCTGCTGCTGCGTCCGGTTCTCTTCTATAGCGAAGGAGTTTCTCCAGCAGCGATGCTCCTCTCCCCAATCGTGCGATCAGTCCTCTCGCACGGTAGTTCCCCAGCGGAGTCGCCAAATTGTTATGTAAAAATATTGAGAGAGGGAGAGAGAGAGAAAACAACCGAAGAATCTGTATATTACTGCTAAACAGGAACAGGAGTAGAGCTACAATAGAAAGGGAAAGAGGGGAAAGAGAAGAAGTAACCCGCAGGAGAAGACCACCCTCCCTTGAGCCCAGCCGAGACCACTGGCGAACCTGCTGCCAAGCATTTGCTAAAAATAATTCGTCTTCCTCTTGCAACCAACCCCTCCAATTTATAACCCAGCTATCAGCCAGCAACAACTTACTAACAACCTACTGCCAGCTGTCACCAGCCCCTAACAAACTAACAAACACTAACAAACAACCCAAAAGACAATACTGCCCCTTGGCAGTTGTACACAGGCAGCCCCCACGCCCCTTAACAAACTTTCCAGCCAATAACAAACTCCACCTGGACAGCCCCCCTTTATTCCTAACACCAGGTAATCAACATCTTCACCATGGCGTGAATCCTCGACTCCTTGTTTCAGCCATGAATGTTGCAAAACAGTCTCCTTTGAAACGACATCCACCACGATTTTTTCAACCCGTTTACCCATTCTCATCTTAAAACGACATCGACCATGACGTGGTCCCTTGGGCGTGGTGCACAATACTTCCATCAATGTTTTCCTGCAAGCCTCGATCGTTTTCCGTATGCACTCCAACCGTTTTACAAAACCATAGTGGCAATGTGCAACAATGTGGTCTGAGGTACCACGGTGTGGTTTTGGTTTTTCTTACCAAAACCCTTCAAAACTTTCTCCAAATTTCATGGAACTCCTTAAGTACTTCTTCAATGATAATATAAGACGTTTCTTCCTCGCTTGCCAACAAACACAACTCGAACTTCAAAATACATTTTGGACTCAACAACATTGGAACGCAGGTCCTAGGCATCCATGCTTAGAAAGCGTGCAATAATGGACGTGTTTGGATGGTCATGATATCAGGAGAAGGGTACATCTGGCTCATGTCTTGGGCTAGCTCATGCATGTAGCGCAATCCGGACTTCCAGAGCCCTCTTTGGCCTACACATGTTGGGTTTGGTGTGAGAAATGTTTTTTGGGTCAAGTGTGGAAGCTTCGGAAGTACATACTTCGAAAGTAACGCCGGAGAATTCGGATGGAGACATTGCATTTGCATCATGACATGTTCGGAATCAGGCTAGCGGAAAGACCTTCATCAGAAGAAGCTGAACGAATGGAGTTTAGCGGATACATCATGGGTGAACTAGAGTTCACTAGAAGGTCATTCCGACCGAGTGCAGTGTATTTTGAAGGACATTCCGGAAGGAGCCTTGAAGTCAAAATCAATGAAATGAGGCTGGACGGAGGTAGTCTGACAAAAGCACAATGGTGTCCGAGTACCGAAAGGGGCAGCTTTCGGAAGGAGCTCAGAGGCAATCGGTCATGTTCTGGAGGATGCAACGAGTGCTGACGTTGGTGAGACTTCTTCCGATAGTTTAGTAGGGTGCTGGAAGGTGTGAGTTTCCTTGTAACCCGAATTTCTCCTTGAATGAAAATAAGTGTTGTCGTTCTCCCGTGGATGTAGGATAAAATGTCCGAACCACGTCAATCTCTGTTGTGCAATGTGCTTGTGCTTGTACTTGCATGTGTGTGTTGGTCATGTGCTTGATCGTGTGTATGTTTTTCTGAAGGAGGATCGTGAAGTGACCAGTATTAGAGAAAGCCAAGATGAAGGATAACTCAATACGGTGGCTGGGGTGCGAGGACTTCCCTATTCCGGTCTTCGAAGTCGTGGGGGATGAACGATCGAAAGCTGCTCTGTTTCATGTGTTTGAAGTTCTGGAGAAAAGCACCCTCATCCCCAACAACACGCAAAAACCAAGACCTACAACGACTACCTAGGCTACAACACACAATCTTTAGTGTACCCAGGGCCTCCACGACGCCAAGGTGATCATAAAGTCAATTTAGTCCCAGGGCAGGGCCCGGTTTCGATGCGGCCTTATCGGTACCCTCATTCACAGAAGAACGAAATTGAAAAACAATTCCGGAGCATGCTTTACGATGGTACCATTCGCCCAAGCACTACTGCCTTTTCCAGTCCTTTGTTGATCGTTAAAAAAAAGATGCTACATGGCGCATGTGTGTGGACTACCGGACCCTCAACACGGTCACAATTCTTGATAAGTTCCCCATTCCTGTGGTTGAAGAATTATTGGACGAATTGCATGAGGTAATGTATTTTTCAAAACCAGACCTTAAATTGGGCTACCATCAGATCCATATGCAGGCTGAGGATGTGGACAAACTATCCGCACACGCAATGACCATTATGAATACTTGGTGATGCCATTTGACCTTAATAACGCCCCTTCAATTTTCTAAGCTGTTAAGAACGATTTGGTTCAGCCCCTCCCCCGCAAGTTTGTTCTCATATTCTTTGATGTTATTCTAATTAACAGCCAGGAGTGAACTTCCCATCTGCAGCATTTGGCAGCTGTCCTACAAATTTTACGCTTCTTTGCAAATCAAAAGAAATGTTCCTTTGGTAGTCGCAAAATTGGCTATCTGGGCCACATTATCTCATAGGTTGGGGTTGCTATAAACCTAACTAAAATCCAAGCCGTGTTGGATTGAAAAACATAATTAACTGTTAAGGGTGTCCGCGACTTTCTCGGCCTCATAGGATACTAGGAAATTCATCAGAAGATATGGAATTATCGCCCAACCCCTCATGCTGCTCACTCGAAAGGAAGGCTTCTAGTGGGCTGTCACCGCGCAAACAACCTTAACCTCCTTAAATATACTCTTACCACCACCACACGCTTCCGGCCGCAGCATGAGTGCCATCCTTGATGTACATGGATTTTTACATGTATTTTTATAACTTTCTAACTTAGTTTTAATTAATTAGTTTAACCAATTTTTATATTTTTAGTTTATTTTTGTAGTTTTGTAGTAATTTAGATATTTTGATAATTTTTAGTTAATTTATATACTTATATTAGTAATTTAGTATCTCTATTAGTTATATTAATTTTATATATTATATTTAACACCATATTATTATTATTAGTTTCACTAATTTTAATTTAGTTTATTTTATTAATTTTTATTAGTATGTATATCTTAATTTGTATTTTATTTCATTATTTTATTGCATTAATAAAATAATATTTGTTATTAGTTTATTATTATATTTAATAGTAATATTATATTTAATTACATGTGCATTAGTACATTATTATTTATCACTTTTTTTAACTTAATTAGATAATTAGTTTTTTTTTTAATTTGAATTTAACATTTTTTTTATTCTATTTTTTTTATTTACCCTAACTACCCACACACCACCCCACCCCTTTGACCCTTTCCCTATTCCACGCCTCTTCCCTCCCCATTTTTCTCCCCTTCTCTCTCCAATCTCCCCCTCATTCCCTTATCCCTCCACGCCACTCCTATTCCCTCGCCAACCTCCCCTTTTTCTCTCAAATCACCCATGCCACAACCCATTTAATTCCCTCTCCCCTTTTCTTTCACTCCCTCTCTCCAATTAATCGCCCCCTGCCTACCTATCTACCGGCCGCCCATATATCCCATATCCCCTCTCCCCTGCAAAAGCTCTCGGCCCCCCCTGATTCTCACCCGCCTCTCCCCACTATCCCGCCGCCCTCATCGACCCCTTCCCCTACCCGTACTCACCTACCTGTTGCCCTCCACCCCACTTCCCTCACCCCTGGACCCGCCGCCCTGGACCCCTGCTCTTCAAAATCCCAGCTGCCATCCTCCCTTGACCGGCTCCCTGCTCCCATTTCCCCCGCCAGCCCCCCTCATCTTCCCACGTACCCCCGCTTCCCCAACCTGGACCCGCATCTCCCCTGCCTACCCATTTCCTCCCTGTCAGCCTCTCTCCTTCTCCCCAATCCCAACTGCCCTTCTCGGCCACTTCAAGTGCAGCAGGTACGCCAGCCACAGCAAGCAACTCTCCTCGATCCGAAGCAGCGGAAATCCACCCTCAACTTCAACATACTGCTGAATCGACGTTCGCGGAAGTTCGCTTAGACTTTTGAAGATTGACGTCGCACGACGAGAGCGAGCGGAGATCGGATCATATTTTCAGCGCCGCAGTGGTTTGATTCGGGTGTGGCGTCAGCGAATGCACGGAGCAGAGCGATGATTATTTTGCGATCGTTGACGGCGTCTCGCGGTGACTAAAGCAACGACACGAGCACGGTGATATCTTTTATTTATTATTTTATGTGTCGTGTCGTCGCGGTGGTTGACTAATTCATTGGTGTCGGAGTTGTGATAAATGTGATGGTGAATGCATGTCGTTAATTTATTCCTATGTTTGATTGCCTTTTAAATTGATTTTAATTGGATGTTTATTTAATTAATTATATCTGCATTGAAATTAATTGTCATTTGGGATTTGCACACATGCTTTGGTACCCGTTCGTGTGATACCTAATAAGTAATCACAAACGGGAGTTCATCAGAGAATTTATTTATTCGGAATTCGATCAAGAGCGCGAGCGAATTCTGAATAAATAAATATATTAATTGAAAAATTAATATTTTGTGTGCGCTCTCCTTCAAACTTGCATGAGTGATACCTAATAAGTAATCTCATGTGAGCGAACCCAACGCAGGTAGATAGTTCGACTTTGTGAGAAACGAGCCGTCGTATTTCACCAAGTGATTCAGTGCTATAATGACGCGCAAATTATTCGTCAGGACAGAGAACGAAATGACGGATAATTTGTGTAAACATTAAAAATACTGTCTAGAACGAGACCAGATAGTATTTTGATTAAATTTGGAATCGGTGATAATTGAATAAATAAATATTCAAATGTGGGAATTAAATAATTGACATTGCATGCAGTTGAACAGACGTCACGATTCTGACACTTCCATCTCCGCCAGTTTCCTTCATAGCTTAATTCACTTAGATAGTTTAGTCAATTTAAATAGTCATTTTTAAAATAGTCATTTAGTTTTTAGAACTTAGTTGTTAATCACACAATTAAAGCCCATCTGCCTAAACATTCCTCCAAGAGGAATGTTCAAAGGCTACAACAGCCCAGCCGACGACAAGGTTGAATATTTATATCGTTGATAGATTTGAGACTATTGAACATATTTCAAGATTTGTTGCCACATGCCCACCCAATACAAATTAGCAGTCGGTTTTCGATAAGTGCGATAATAGCTTGAATGCCCCCCTAAGAGGAAGCATGAAATTCCTCAAGCAGTTTTGGAATCAATTGGAAGGACGTCAGTATCACCAATCTGAGCAGGTGCCTTGGGATGGTGAAAAAGCTTTGGGGGACGTGTTGTCGAACTGCAGTTGGTGTACAATCTTGCAGAGATAGGTACCGGCCTGGACTTCCCCCACCACCGTTACAGTGCCCTATAGATGATAGGGAGTTGGTAAAATAATATTGCCCATAATATTTGCAGCCATAGCCGTGTGCTTTTCGTACGTCCGTTCAATCACAGCTGCTGGTCACACCCATGTGTCACAACTGGCCCAACCTCCCCTCGTCCAGAAATTTCGTCCGCTAAATACGCGTTTTGCCCTTGCGGAAGTCTGATTACACCTTCCTTGTTGTGCGCTTGCACCGACGGTTCGTCAGATTTCTCAGAACGCACCTCAAGCAGTGTGGACGCCAGACGGAACCGATCAGTGCTCGTGGTCTCCAAGCCCCTCGTCCCACGCACGTCGTCGTCGACACCCGTGAGAGATGTCGTTCTCAAACCCGCGCCGAGCGCTGGTGTCGACGGTGCACCAGAAAATCTTGAGGGTGCCTCAAGCAGCTCGGACGACAGAGGAGGCAAAGTCGCCTCCTGTTGCACCTTCGTTTCTGCAGTTGCCGCTTGGTGTAGCAAGTGCAGTGTAGCAAAATCTGTTGGAAGTCCCTTAGCTAGATCTGGAGGATGCAGTAGCCACACATCCGGCGGCTGCGACAACTTCTCCCAACGTTGCATCCAGAGTATAAGTGTTTTTCGGAATTCCGCCTCCTCGCAGTAGTGTCGCTCCTATTTCGCCTCCCACGTCTTGTCGAACTGCATTTGTTGGAGCTGAGCGATGATGTCTAGGCCAGCCAGGTGATGTCCAGGCCAGCTAGGTGAGTCGCGCCTGCTGTAGGTCGGGAGTCTCCTGCTGTAGCAATCTTGCGCGTGCGTGTTGCGTCTCCTAGGCTGCGCGCTCCGGGGTCGATCAAAACCAGACAATTGCACCACATCAAGTCGGACCAAATTGATAAATACCGCACAAAAACACTAACAGACAAACTAGTATATAAGTGGAGTAGAACGTTTAGCAGAATTACATAAGTGATGTGAGAAGAAAGAGGAAGATAGAAGGGGAGAACTCGAGAGGCTAGCAAGCTCTCCCGCCCAAGTCCAAATCGGCCGAACTAACCAATATAATATTTTCCTTCGTACCCTAATCTAACTCCCCAACACCCCTTTTATAGTAGATTCCCTAACATAAAGTGGGCCTCCCAACATATTCCTCTAGGGGCCCACGGGCAGTTACACTTTATCCTTTTTTATTCTAACAAACCAACACCCCCCAACATTCCTATCAGAAAGTGCTTAAAAACAAGATCCTTTTGTCATTTTAAACCTACGGAAAAGGAAGACGGGTTTCATGTATGTTAATTCCAAAATTAAATAGATCATTTTGACATCTATGTGAATACCCCTGGAGAAGAAAGAAGTTTGGGTATTCACAAAAGAAAATAAAAGAATTTTTTGAGAAAAAAAGAAATTTTGAGAAGAAAATTCTGCAGCATAACAGGTATGAAACATGGTTTTAGAAAATATTAAAAAGAGACGGGAAAAAGGTTTCTCATTCATAAAAGACTCTTAATACAGTAGAGGGATAGAATAAAATGGAAAGAACATAATATGGAAATTTGAAAGACATATCACATAAAAATAGAACTTGAAAGGAAAAGAGAAGTTGAAATTTCCCTTACTTTGAAGAGTAACTCATAAAACTCGAAAATTGAGACCTTGGGGGCTTGAGAACACCTTGAGAGGACTCTTTGGGAGGTAATACTATCAGAGCTTCATGAATGATGAATTTGGAATGAAAAGAAACGAAGAAATGCGTGAATATTTATAGCAAAAGAGAGAATTTTTTATTAATTTCCCTGGACACCTCAGCAGTGGTATATGCAAAACCATGAGTTTTCCCATGGTATTTGCCCATGGTATTGACCATTTGGGACACCTATTACTTTATTTAATCTACAAGAGTCGACCAACATTTTATATTACTTATTACATCATTTTGATGTCATTAAACATATCGAAAACTCAAAACTGTATTTTTACTATTTACTGGAAAACAAAATATTTTAGAAAATTCTCCTGAATTCACCCTAATCTAATTTCGACGTGCTGATTTCAAAAATGATGTTTTATTTTATCATAATAATTCTGTGAGTATGAAAAATTTAACTTTTAAATATAAAAATTCTTATTTATTAAAAATAATAGTGGACATAAAATGCTTAGTAAAATGCATAGTAAAATTTTAGAAAAATCAATTTATCAAATTCGTCATATTTTTAAGAAAAACTAAACTCAAAACTGAATTGATGGAACAACAATTTTATTTATACAAAGAGATTATACAATAAGCAACTAAAACCTTGACACATAACCTCTTATAACACCCGCATACGATCTAAGGGTGAGGTGTGCGATAGTGATAGATTCATGAGACGACTCGGCTAACATCACCCAAATGGTAATCTCCACTAACTTGAACTTCTCCTGTAGGCGCTTTCGTTCAGGCTTAACATGTTGAAGCTCGGTTTGGGTTTGGTCAAGAGCGAAGCCCAAAGACGCTACCTCATTCCCAAGTTCTGACAAATGAGCTTCATACGGCACGACTCTACAGGATGAGACTATCGACTCTTCTTTTTTGCGTTAATTTTCCTTTGTCATTTCTACTTATAAACAATAATTAGAACGTTAAACTTATTATTAAGAGTATAGTTTCCAACGGTCATATTGACCGACGGTCATATAACGGTCGAAACCCTATAGTTACATTTCAATTTCTACTCAATTCATTATTAAATAGATATAGTTTTGTTGTGTAATATAATATAACACATATTTTCAAGAAACAAATATCATTCAAAAAAGTTCGGATCGTTACAGACACCTAGGACTAACATCATCAATAGGATCATCCCACGTGAACCGAGTTCCATGAATATCATCTCTTTAAATCATCATAACGATCAAATGGACAACTCACCATCAACACGAACAACATAGGAGATAGGACTCTCTAGGCCAATCTTCTATAGTCAATCAAGCTGGTTAATGACACGTTGAACAAGTGTCATTCTCAAGTCGGTTATCCTGGCACACCTGTGTAGTGAACAATTACCTAACATGGAACAACACTTTGTGCACACTACCTTCCCATAGTGAAGAACGAGAGAGATGCGATTATCATAGAATCAACTGTCGAATTAAATCATGTTGTACAACTCATATGTCGGTAACAATCATTTCTCAGCTCATAACACTTGCTGAAGGTTCGTAGCTTGACGAATCTACTGAAGGTTTGGCAATGTTTGTCGTGGCAAAGAATGTCGTCAAAACACCACGTCTTGTTGAATCATCAATCCTTGTGGGTAATCATAGTCTAACCCAAGATCATGCGTCCCATCAGGAACTCCTTGTGCGTCATTGTCGCCACAACTCTCACAAAAAGTGAGCCAGAGAGAGAGAGAGAGAGAGATAGATAGAGAGGGAGGGAGGGGGCGAGAGGGGAGGCCTTCTAGGAATGGTTTCCCCATGTTGAAATTGAGACACCACTCTTCTTGAATGAGGTCTTGATCCTTTATTTATAGAGAAAAATAAAGATATACAAGACTCTAGATGAGTAGGGGATACAAAATTCAAATTCACGGGATACGGAAATAGGACATACCTAGTCAAACAGAACAAATCTGGACGTTCCCGCATAACGTAACTGCTGATAGGTATCCAAATGAGGGAGAGAAAACATAGGATTTCTATTAGCTACAGCGTATCAGATTACAACAGAAAGTAGAAGAAGAGATGAGAAGAAAAATGAAGAATGAGGAGGAATCTCCCTGGAAGGGGCTGCTCCCTGGGCCGAGGCCTAGCCCTTCGGATGTTTCTGCTGGAAGCCCAAACTTCAAAATACAACCTGACACAAGCAGCAAGGCTTGCTGCTGGACTATCTCATGCAGGAACACATAGGCGAAAGACCTCCAACACCCATGCACGCACGATCCAAGCCCGATGGCCTAACTGGCCTGCGCCTCCAGCCCACCTTCCTATCATTCCCGCCGTCTTGAAAAACCATCTTGTTCTCAAGGTGATTAGCTGGATGACCATCCATGGTAATGACATTGATGGTGCCGCCTACAAAAAACTGCTCTATGGTGGAGGCTCTGGCGGAGGTCTATATATCCAGGCTGCTCCTTGCATAACAGTAGCTTCCCTTTGGTCCCTAGCTTTTGCAAACCCTACTAGCAGCCGTTTGCAACACTTTTCTGCAGCCTTATGAACTGTGCATCCATCCTTGCATTCATTCGCCCCAACATGCAATGAAAAAACAGCAGTGATTGCAGCAAGTTTTGCTGCAACTTCAGCTGTAGTTGTCTTCTTGCTCTCCTCATTGTCCCGTGCTTGCTCCACTTGTTCCGAGAAATATTGTGGTTTTGGCAAATCAATGTTAGGATGAATCTGCTCCTGCAATACTACCTGTGTCTTGCACGGCCTGATCATCCCTGACAAAGGCGTCGAAAAACCCAAAATAGATTGTCGATCAAAAGTATCAGGAGTAGCTGTTGGAACTATCGATAATGTCACTTCCGCTGCATTCCTAACAAAAGTATCAGGAGTAGCTGTTGGAACTATCGATAATGTCACTTCCGCTGCATTCCTAACATTGCCCACCCCTTAAAATTCACCTTGTCCTCAAGGTGATAAACTTGACAAGCTCTCTTGCTCATGGAAGGCTAATTATTCGTTCCGCAACCAAGCTGCCCCTCTCAATCCTTGCTAATTCTCCACCTCCCACAGCAGTAGAAACCATTGATTCGGCTGCTTTAGCATTGGAATGACCGCCCCTTCGTAGCACTCTTTGTAGCACTAGAACAACCCTTGGTGGAGGCTTGGACGGTGGCCTCAACAAACATGCAACTCCAGTCACTAGAAGATTTTTAGGAATATGATGACACACCTTTCGATGTTGTGATTTCTGATTCTTCATACCCCCTGCCCCACACAAGAAGGAATCTGTGCAAAAGCAGTCTGCTTCCCCATGTTGAAATTGGGACACCACTCTTCTTGAACGATGTCTTGATCCTTTATTTATAGAGAAAAATAAAGATATACAAGACTCGAGATGAGCAGGAGATACGAAATTCAAATTCACGGGATACGGAAATAGGACATACCTAGTCAAACAGAACAAATCTAGACGTTCCCGCATAACGTAACCGCTCTATTAAAATGGTAACATTTATTATTTATAATAAGCACTTTGATATAATAAGTGGCGTCCCTATCATTCTGAAAGAACAATTACACTTAAATTTTTGAAAGAAATTATTTGTTTAAGTGATGGGGCGACATTTATTTAATAGTATGAAAATATTTATACAAAACGTTTGTTGTAAGATAGGTGTAAAAATGTTTATTTATAACTGTTGATGAGGTGGGCCCATTCAGATGCTCATGATGCTCAAGATGCTCATGATGCTCATGTATTGGCTTGTTTCAATAATTAACATCCCTTAATCAGTAATCATTTGTTGTGGATTGCTGGTCTTTGATGAAAAATTTTGTGGCCTATCTTTGGTGCCTATTGGTAATAGCTGATTTTTTATTTTTCTTTTAGGAGGTTATTGCTCGTAATAACAGTGGAAAAGCTGTTGATGGCCCTTCGGTTCCAGCTTCTGGTCAAGTTGTTGATGCCCTTCCTGTTGTTGAATGGCTGCGCAATTTGGGTCTTGGGAAATATGAAGGAATTTTTATTCGGGAAGAGATTGATTGGGATACCTTAAAATTGCTCACTGAAGAGGTGTGCTTTCTGTCCGTATGACTTCTTGGAGTTTCTGTATTTCATCCATTTAATTTTATGATTTTTTGTTCTCTGTCATTTTTTTCTTAATCTTGTGTGTTTTATTATTAGTTTATTTGGTTGGACTGGGGTTAATGAAAAATGTGAAGTTGTGTGGGTGGAAGTGCGGAAGAGTAATGTTATGCCAGTAACCTAGTTATGTGGTTCCCTTGATTTAGTGTTTACTTGGGTGAACGAGACAAGGACCATGACCCATGATTTGTGCATATAACAACGGCCATAATTTATTGTTTTTGTGGCAAAATTGATCACCGAACATGGACAACAGTTGACAGTAACACACACATAGAATGCACAGTAGAAGGTAACCTAATTGTTTTTTTTTAATTAAACCTAGGACTTTTGTTTTGAAAATTTCAAGTCCCTTTCGTTTGAAGCACCACCAAAAATCAGCATTTTTGTTCCCAATTGCATTCTGTCATTCAATTTTGATAAATATCGCTTTAGATCATGAAAACAGTTGTAAGTTCATGTATC
This sequence comes from Viscum album, assembly GCA_963277665.1. Taxonomy (NCBI): domain Eukaryota; kingdom Viridiplantae; phylum Streptophyta; class Magnoliopsida; order Santalales; family Viscaceae; genus Viscum; species Viscum album. The sequence goes on from OY728126.1 coordinate 897,429,195, forward strand.
AAATTGTTGCATGTACAAAATTTCATTTGAACAAATTTAGATAGAGATCATTTATGAGTTATTCCTTTTACCCCTTTCACCTGTGGGTTTCTATTTTTCATGGCATGTTCTTTTTTTCTGTTACACTCGTGCCATTTTCATTTCACTTGGCAGTTGTTTTTCACTCCCAGGATTTCCTCCGCATTGGCGTGACAGCACTTGGTCCCCGGAAGAAGATCATGCATGCGCTTGATGAGTTTAAGAGAGGGAACTCTAATATCATGGATACCGTTGACACTACGAAAACCAGAGTTGATGGGACAGATAGAGTTGCTGGAAACAAGTTGATTACTGAGTTTTTTGCAGGCTCTGTTACTAATAGAAACACTTCTGGTGTTGCCTCTAAGATGATACCCGGGAAACAAAGTCAGTTGAAATCTGGCCATAAACAGGGTGGGAAACTTACGAAGCATAAACAGCTCAGGGGTATTCCCTTGTGGTGTTGTATACCGGGAACAACATTTCGAGTGGTATTTGTCTGCCAACTGAAATTGATTTTTCGTGCTATTTTCTTGCAGTTTTATCATGCCTTTAGTAATTTCCAATTGAACAGTTGTTCTCATGTAGTTGCAAGTTAAATGTTATTGGTTGCACTGCCAAATTAGAAACCTGGGTTTTAGGGACATTGCTTAGATTTGTTGATTGCATTTGTATGGCTGTTTAGGGTAGAGCACCATGCTTCTCTCATCATAAATTTTGTTCATTTTGTTTGGATCTTTTTTGTGAGGACATGATTGTTTATGGCACGCCTTTTTGAATTTTGTTACAAGACCGACCCTAGTTCTTCCCCATGGATTCTTGATTGAGTAATATGTCTAACATGAGCGATGAAAAAATCTGCCTTATTTTGCGCCTGTAGAACGTTATAAATTCAAAATTCCACGTAGGTTTGGTATATACAGTTGCTAGAAATCTGGATTTTTATTAGATATGTTCTGTTGAGTTGACTTTTTATTGTTGTTTCAGTTAGATTGAATTTTCTGGAGGATGGTTGTGGCTTAAGGGTCACAACATCAATAAATAAGAGAGAACCTCTGTAAGAGAGTTGTTGCATGCTATTACTTCTGTGTTGCATGTTGTGAGCTTGTTGTTCCATCCAAGTTTTAGGTTTTATGTGTGTTAAAAAAAATCGCCTTTTTTTTATTTTGAGAGGGGGTTATTTTTTCTTTTTATTTTTATTTTACTCCAACCTTTTTGTGTTATATGTAAAAAACGATCACACGGGATTTTTTTTACATGGGATCTATTTACAGTTTTTGGTTTTCTTTTTAAACAGTCATCTCCTAAATTTTAAAAATCAATGCTCTAGAAACATATTTAATTACTCAATCATTCAAAATACATTTCATATGTACTTATATCGATTATAATTGTTTTAGTGGAATATATGTAATGTATTGCAATATTTGGTTGTCTTCCTCTAAACTTTTCCTTTTATGATGCTAGCTTCTTGCTTATTTTGTCTTAATTGTTGCGTGTAGGATGCTTTTCGTTATCTTAGAAGTGATTGTTCTCATTGGTTCCTTACTCACTTTCATATGGATCGTAAGTACAACTTTATCACTCATATCAATAAGTGCAGTAGTATGCATTTCAATAATATACCTTTCCTTTGATTTATTAGTTACAAATGAATTATATACATCTATTTTGCAAAAATGAGGTGTTTAAATCTACATTTGTTTCTAATAACTAATTTTACTTCACAAACATGTAATAGTCTATTATTATTATTTTTTTTATTTTGAAGTGCAATGCGTTAATTGAAAATTTCTATAATCACTATATATATATAATACTACCATTTTGGAATTCACATATTTTTTTGCAATTTTATTCTTAACAATAGATGGGAATAGTGACCTAGTTGTATTTTTGTTAAACCATTTTTAGGCAACAATGGTGGAAGATATCATATTATAGATTTGATAGAAATATTAAAAAAACCTAAAAAAATAATTCAAGGGCATTACCTTTCCATTGGTTTTTATATAAATTGTTGTCCATAGAATGTGCATCTATCTTATGATTTTATTCTTCACTGTGGAATGAATAGTGAGCTAGGTGTATTTTTGTCTAAACTTTTTTAGTTGAAAATTTTGGAAGATATCATATTATAGATTTGATATAAATATGAAAATATCTTAAATAATAATTTGAAGACAAAATGTAACAGCCCAAACTACCCTGCACCACAGTATTGTCCGCTATGGACCCAATGCCCTCACGGGTTTGTTTTTCTTGGACTGCTTTCAGAAAACGTGTCATGATGGGAGAGGTATCCGCCCCACCTTATGGGGAGTGCTTCGTGCTCCACCTCTAACTGATGTGGGATCTTACAATCCACTTCCCTTAGGGCCCAACGTTCTTGTTCGCAAATCTATTTGGGTATCGGCTCTGATACCATCTGTAATAACCTAGACCATCCCACACCACAATATTGTCCTCTGACTCAATGTTCTCATGAATTTATTTTTTGTTGGTCCTGCATAAGGAATATACCCTAAGAGGGGGATGAATCAGGATATGACGATTTCAAACGACCCTTTCCAACGATCTTGTTTCATGGTTAGTAGGAACACTCTTTTCCTTTAATAGTAAATAAGAAGCGATGAAGCAAGGAAAGCAGAGAAATGATTTTTGTTTGGTTCACCCATATTTGGCTATGTTCAAGGAGCATACAACAACGATGTGTTGATGTAAAAAGTTCATTAATTGCACTGTTTGTTTGTTACAATTTTAGAACGGTCTGACCCTCCAGGTTCACAATTCTCAGAAAAGTAGAGAACTTATTGCTCTCCTGACAAGAAAGAAAGCACCGCTCCTCGCAAACCGTCTTGATCTTCACAAACCAAAACTAAATTTACACCTTAATGATTTAACAATTTTCTCTTCATCAACGTGATGAATCTCCATGAACCTCCAGTGAGACGAACTCTTGGATCTCCTCTTCATTCCAGCGAAGTTTGGAATTGCTCCTCTCACTTTTTCCTCCAACAATTTTTTGAAACTCTCCCTTCGTCATTTTTTTTTTCTGCTCTCCCTTTCAAGCATTTCAATCTCCCTACTTTCCTTGAATATCGCCACAGGTATGAAAATATTATTTTCATGAAATCAAATCAGATCTTCAGTTTGAATATCTTTCACAAAACTCGCACTTTTTAAATCTTCAAATATAGAAACAAACCGTTCCATTTATTCCTCCAGAAATCACGAGTCAAGCTCCCTTGAAATCTTTCATGATTTCCTCCCTTAAAATCTTCACAAAATCCGGCCTGAAATATTTGAACTAATTCCCACGAAAATTTCCTCACGTTGCACAACACCTTTGGAACTCTCTTTCAAGTATTTGAAAAACAAATTGTTTAATCTTACATATTCTTCAGATTACTCTTACGCATGTTTAGATTACTCTTACATAGCCTGACGAGTTTTCAGGTTACTCTTATGTATCTTCATATTTTGCCAAAAACACAGTTGTGGCAGCAAGTTATTCTTACATACCAACAAGATTAATCTTACATACCCAGTTGGTCCTCCAAGTTAATAAAACGCATCAGCTCGATTAATCTTATGTACTCCCTCTGCCAGAATTCTATTCCTAAATATCACCAGAAATCCGAAGTTACCCTTACGTATCCCCTTTGCCAGAATTCTATTCTTACGTAGACAGCGCAACTCTCGAGTTATTCTTACGTCCTCTTTGAAAATCTGGAGTTAATCTTACTTATCCCTATACTTCGACAGAAATCAGCCAACTTCTTTTAAACTTCTTCAGCCTCCATGACATTAATTCATAACGATTCCACGAGTTTTTTTTTGGAGGATTTCAACCTTTATCAGCAAACACAATAAAAAAATGCTTCAAAGGATTTTTGTCAACAATCTCTTCCTTTGAATTTGTTGATAACACTTCTTTAACAAAAACTTCATCTTCAATTACCATCCTTTTGTTGCAACTTGTATCTTCAGAGTGATTCACTAAACATTCACTCTAACCTCACATGAGTTATGTTCGGTGTAAGAAACAAGAGCTCCATGAAAAGTTCATCATGAAACTACATTAACCAACATGCTTTGCTCAAGACACCATTTGGCAACAATCACTTTTGTGAAATACTTTGCTGCTGCTCTGAACACCACCTGTGCCAGCTCTAAAACACTTTAGCAAACAATCTCTTTGACGCTAAAAACACTTTATCAAACAGCCTCTTTGACACCACTTGATGCACAACTTGTTGCTTGTAAATGTCGAACCGCCATCTTCTCCATCTGAAAAAAACTTGCATGTGTCCTCCCCCAACACTGTTCCCCCTCTTTGTCGACATGGGATGACGCCCTTTTGTCAACAAGAAAGAAAAACAACTCAGCCCTTTAAGAATGTTATCGAGCATAGCATATCCCTTGAACAATGTTGAACCCCATTTTATTATAATGGGTATTTCCGAGTCCTACATCGGAATATTCCACCTTATAATCTATATTACCTGTTAATTCAGAAATCCCCCCCTTTTCCCTCAAGGTGAGGAGAGTGCCTTCATTTATAGAAAAGAAAGAGGAAGTTACAAGGGAAGTTACAAAGGGAAGTTACAAAGGAAGTGGGTCAGGAAGTTACACATACTCCAACACTCCCCCTCAAGCTAGGTGTACCTAGCTTGGACACATAATGAAAAAACAAGCCAAACAAATGAAGATAAAGCAATCAACAGACTGCAAACACTCCCCCTCAAGCTGGACATACCCAGCTTGACAACAAAACAAGACAAAACAGAATAAAAGATAAAGCTGCAAGACTGCTGCTCCCCCTCACGATCGAAGCTCCCCCTCAGGATGATGGATGGATGAAGTTGTCGCTGGAAAAGTGCGGGGCCGGACAACAAAGCGCCGGGAAATCCACACTGGCGGGTCGGTCGTCAGAGCGTCGGGAAAATCCGCACTACGGGCCGGTCGTCAGAGCGCCGAGAAATCCGTAATGTCGGGCCGATCGTCAAAGCGCCGAGAATTTCGCTCGGGAGGGCCGGTCGTCAAAGTGTTGAGAAATCCGCAATGGCGGTGCCGGTCGTCGAAGCGCCGGGAAATCCGCAGGAGGAGGCTGGCAAGGAGGGAGCAATTGTTGATGCGCAGGAGGCCGCCAAGGAAGGCGCGACAGCAGGGAGACGCGGCAGCAAGGAGGAGCCGGCAGGGAGCGGGGAGCCGGGAAGAGCGGAGCACGCCAGGCGCTGGAAAAACCTGAAGGAGCCCGGTCTGCCCGGATGGAGCCGGTTCGGTTGGAGGGAGATCGCCGGGGCGAGTGCGCCGCTGGGCGAAGGCGCCACTGTTCGAGGGCGCCGGGGCGAGGGCGACGGGGCGAGGGCGCCGCTGGGTGGGGGGAGCCGCGTCTGGAGAGAGGGCCGCGGGAAAGGAGTCGCGCTAGGGGCGACGGGAGGTGCGACGGGAGAGGGCGCCGCTGAGCCAGGGCCGCCGGGACGAGGGTCGCCGGGACGGGGGTCCGCGCGGGTGAGGGCGCCGGGAGGAGAGCTGCGCCGCGCTGGGGAGGGCGCCGAGAGGGGAGCCGCGCGGAGCGGGAGGGGAGCGACGCCGTGGAAAAAGGGGCGCCGGGAAGGAAGGCCGCGCCGCGCTAGGAGAGGCCGCCACAGAACGGGACAGGAGGGCCTCGCAGGGGCAGCGCGCACAGGAGGGGGGGGGGCAAAATTGGAGGGAGGGTCAGAACCCCTCTAATACCATGTTAATTCAGAAATCCCCCCCCTTTTCCCTCAAGGTGAGGAGAGAGCCTTCATTTATACAAAAGAAAGAGTAAGTTACAAGGGAAGTTACAAAGAGAAGTTACAAAGGAAGTGGGGCAGAAAGTTACACATACTCCAACATTACCCATCTATAAAAGAATGTCTCCGCCTCACATTGAGGTAAGGGGAATTTGGCACACCTCTCTTTATCATTCTACATGGTGTCAGAGGGTACTCTGTAATAATAATTTCCTCCCTCCCGTTTTCCGGCCCCGCTTTCCTGCAGCTCTCCTGGCGCCGCTCCTCCCCTTCCTGGCCGTCACTCCCGCTGCGCACATCCGGCTTCAACCGGCCCGCCGCAGGCGATCTCGACATCGTCGCTCTGCCACCCGCCTCTCCCAGCGCCTCGAGGTCCCGATGCGGTCTCTCGGCCTACCTCCCGACGTGGCGACATCCCGACCCGCCTTTTTCGCGTCTCTAGACCTGCCCTCCCTACGACCTCCCTCGCGACGATCGGCCTGCCTCTCCTAGCGACTCCCGATCCCGACACGACTCCCATCCCGCCCTCCAGCGGGCTCTTGATGCGACTCCCATCCCGCCCTCCAGCGGCCTCCTGACACGACTCCCGGCCTGCCCTCCAGCGGCCTCCCTCGCGACGATTGGCCCGCCTTCCCTGCGGCCTCCCTCGCGACGACCAGCCGCATCTCCCGGCGTCTCCCGGTCCTGCTGCGGCCCTCTGTCCTTCCCGACGGAAGTCTCCCGCCCGACCACATTGACCCGCTCACGGCCCACATTGACCCGCCCTCTCGTGATCTCCTATTCCACATGAAGGTGCCTCCTTTTCTGGTCCGATGCCATCTTGACTGCTACCTACCTTCTAAACCGACTCCCTTCTTCTATCCTTCAGGGGGAGACTTCTTTTCACACTTGGGTCTCCTCTCTCCCTACTCACTCACTCCCACTCCGTGTGTTTGGGTGTTCGTGTTATGTTCGGGGCACTCACCCCAACTTTTTCAACCTTTTTCCCAAATCCATATGTTGCATTTTCCTTGGATATTCCCGCACTCAGTGCGGATACCAATTGTTATGTAAAAAATGAGAGGGAGAGAACGGGAAGTGAAACAGAATTATATTGCTAAGCCCACAATATATATGCAGCAGAAATACAACAGTACAACAGAAATACAGCAGAAATGGGAGAGAAAGATATAGGAGTGGAGGAAGGAGAAAATATGAGCGAAGGGTGAGGAACCTGTGGAAGACCACTCCACTGATTCCTTACTGGAACGTCCCAACGCACCAGCCCACACAGCATCCTGCTGTGGAAAACTCTCAAATATCAGTTCGTGCCTCATCCCAACCCCCTACTGCCATTTTAATAGCCCTCCAGCCCACTGCCACAACTGACAATGTTATTACAAAATACAATATTGCCCCCTAACAAACTAACAAACTCTAACAGCCTATTTCTAGCTGTCACCAGCCCTTTACCCACTAACAAACAACCCAGCCAATAACAGCTGCCAACAGCTGGCAACTGCTGGCAGCACAATATCCCAATTACAACCCACACCTGGCAGTCCTCTATATTCCTAACAATTCCCTCCCACCTAAAAACCACCTTGTCCTCAAGGTGGAACAACTCAATCTTTGCTCGGGTGTGCATTGGGACAGCAGCACCCGGTGGCGGCTTCGGTGAAGGCCTCAACATCATTGCATCTTCATTGGAAATCAGCAACACACTCGGGCAAATTAAGACGCCCAGTGCAAGTGGATTGGAAGCCCCTTGTTGGTAAGGTAAATTTCGGCCTTGCTGCCCAAGTGAATCTTGTTTCCAAATCGTTCCCATCCAAAAGTGTGTCTTCAAAATATAAAAGAGCCCCTGTGACAAAAGCCCCACCGTTTGATCAATGGAATGCTCAGCATTTAAAGCGTCATTGCTGCTGCAAGAAAAATCTTCCAAAGTGCCTTCTCTCACGGTCTTGACGTGGTGAGAATATGGTGGCTGCTGTGTAACAATTACAACATTTCTTAAAGTGACTGTATTAATAAGTTCTGCCTTCAGCTCCCCATACTTAGTCCCAACAGCTGCTCCAAACAACGGATTAGAAGTGTATAGTCCTTCCACAAACCACAATTCCCTGTACAGAGTTGACGCCACCTTTTTGGCCACTTTTAATTGGGCTAAACACCAGATTTCTGGAGTAAAAACGGACCTTCCAGTAAACAGAATTTTGTCAACATTACTAATGTCCCAATAGAGAATTCCAGGGTACCCAGAAACGGTATTTCCAGCTCTTAAACCATCATTTGCAGGGAAAACAACAAGAGAAAATCCAAATTCCTTTATAACATAAGCAGCTGGAATACAGTGAAACTTCTTTAGGCATAGGTGGTCAGCAACAATACTTATGCTCTGTCCCTTGTTTGATTCTTGTTCATACGAACCTTTCAATAATAGAGCAGGCTGCAACGATGGTCGCCACGTCTCAAAACTATTCCTGGGAGTTGTTGCTAAAACCATAGAGTCAAGATATTTGTTGCGTGTGTTATAAATAGATCCTGCAGACAAACCGTACTCCCTAGGCAACCTAGCTGCTTCAGCATCCCCCCAACAACCTTTTCCCTCCGTCTCAACAACCAAAGACTGCTCAACTAGAATACGGATGGCCTGTGGGAAAAACACATGCCTCACTTGATCGGGATTTTGCTCCTCCAGGAGCTTTTGGTCCAGCATGCAAACAAACTCCACGGTAGGAGTTGCACTTGCTGCTTGCCTAGCATGATACACGTTGTTTCCAGCAAAAACACTTTGCCCGCAGCTATGGTGAACATCAGTAATAGCAGGTCCTAACTCACTACTAGATTCAACAACATTAATTTGCCCCGTCCTCAGGTTCGGTATATTCCTGGTTTGTGAAAATTCCCTCGGCGTCAAGGCGAATAAGAGGGAAGTTGCTACCATGGACCGAGAATGCTTACAATGACTGCGTGTGTTGAAAACCGAACCCGCAGGTAGTCCGCACTGCCTAGGATTCCCAGGTGCAAAAGTGCCCTTGTTGTAGCCAACATCCTCCATGTTAGACACCAAAGGCTGCTCTACCTGAATTTTCATGGCTCGAGGAAGAGAACCTCGTGTCGCTTGAACAGGTTTCCACTGCAACCCCCCTTCACCAAGCTCCCTCAAAGGAATTAGAGAAACATCAGGCTCCATTGCACATACAAAAGCCCTGCAAAACTTATCAGCCGAACTTCTACTACTTAAACCGCAGGCACCCCCTGCACTAGTCTTACAGCCAATTTGAACAACGGATGGATTTTCTAGCTCATTAACGGCCCCTTTTCTGGTTTCTACAACAGTTGCCTCGACAATACCAATAACTAGCATTTCTGGAACCATGGGCTCAACACCTAAAGCGGGATACTCATCTGCTTTTGCAAATTCTTCTTCACTTAAATCTTTTAGTCCCGATCTTGGAAAAGTGGAGCAAGTTTCTCTGTCGCAAGAAGTTTGCTTGACGTCTTCCTCCATTCCCCGCCACTCTTGTGCACCTGAGAGCTCAGTCGGCCCTATTTCTTCCCCTGCAAATAACTTTGCTTGCTGCTGCTCTCTACCACTCCAATACTTTTCCAAGAGTGCCGGCTTCAACTGCTCCCATGTCGAATCTGGATTTTTGCTCAGCCAAGAAAGGAACCATAACAAAACTGTGTACTCCAAACTTAACTACGCATAGTGAAGCTTCATGTCCTCTGCTGTATGATTTTCCCGGAAATAAGCCTCTGCTTTTGTGATCCAACCAAGTGGTTCCTCACCTGAAAAAATAGGCAGCTCAACTCTTGTTACGATATTGCTCATTCCATCGACTGACGACAAATTGTTAAGCATAGGACTCTTCTCCTGTTTCGTTCCGAACTCCACTGCCCCGACGTTGCTTCGAAGAGAACATGCTGCAGCTGTTTGGTTTCGGGTTATGGATACAGAATTTTGTTCTACTTGGGACTGCAAATTCTGTATCTGCTTCAGTGCCCTTCCATCTGTCCACAATTGTGCTTGCTCCTGCTCCCACAGCCTACGCCTCAACTGTCCAGTAGCATTCCGGCACTCTGCATGAACAGAGGAAACCAACTTTGGTTCCTCCAGGTCGAATTTCAGCTCACTAAATAGCCTTTTGATCTTCACTTGTCTCTTAGTAAAATCTTCCAAAAATGATGTTTGTCTCTGCGCCTCCCCAGATGGTCCCTGCATTGGCCAGCTTGCTCCAACCACTTCCTTTCCGTTCGCCTTTACAGCAGTCGCGCGTCTCAATTCCCAGTGCAGCAAAATCGGCTTCCCATTAGTACGTCGCACTTCAATCGTCCTCTAGCGATCGCAACTCTCAATGATCAATCAACATCGAACGCGCCTTCAGCTCCAAACGCACTTCCAGATTTCGCGTCTCCAGCTCGGGTCGCCTCCAGCTATCAGAACGCTTACCACAGCAAACGATTTTCCAGTCGCGACGTTCACTACTGTCAGTTCTCCTCACCCAATTCTGGCGATCGATCCCAACCAGCACACGTCTGCTGCTACTACGCGTTTCTCGTGTTCGCGCCTCTTCTCCAGCTACCAACAATCTTGAAACCTCCAGTTGCTTCCGTTTCTTCAAGAACGGTCGCGCCTCGCAATGAACAGCGGAAGCACTGTTTGTGTCCTCTGCAGCGACAACCACGTTTTCCAGAAATAACCGAGCTTTCTCCAGCGAACGAACGTTCTTCTGCTGCGTTTAGTTCTGCTCTAGCAGTGCATGTCTCTTCCTCTACAAAGCGCGCTGCACTGCTGTATCGAAATAACGTCGGACGCACTCCACGGTCAAGACGAATTCACTGTAGTGATCGTCTACCTCGATATGCTCACAGAACCACTTCAGCAGCGAATGTTCTCCCGATTTTCCAGCTTCGTTTGTTAGTACTGGTTTGCGCCAGAAAATTCCTGAACTGAACGAACACTCATACGCAGCTTGAGCATGATTTTTTGACCAGCTCCTGCGACGCCTCTCTCTCTCGAGCGATTTTCCCCAGCGGAGTCGCCAAATTGTTATGTAAAAAATGAGAGGGAGAGAACGGGAAGTGAAACAGAATTATATTGCTAAGCCCACAGTATATATGCAGCAGAAATACAACAGAAATACAGCAGAAATGAGAGAGAAAGATATAGGAGTGGAGGAAGGAGAAAATAGGAGAGAAGAGTGAGGAACCTGTGGAAGAACACTCCACTGATTCCTTACTGGAACGTCCCAACGCACCAGCCCACACAGCAGCCTGCTGCGGAAAACTCCCAGATATCAGTTCGTGCCTCATCCCAACCCCCTACTACCATTTTAATAGCCCTCCAGCCCACTGCCACAGCTGGAAATGTTATTACAAAATACAATATTGCCCCCTAACAAACTAACAAACTCTAACAGCCTATTTCCAGCTGTCACCAGCCCTTTACCCACTAACAAACAACCCAGCCAATAACAGCTGCCAACAGCTGGCAACTGCTGGCAGCACAATATCCCAATTACAACCCACACCTGGCAGTCCTCTATATTCCTAACACCAATGCTTTTCTCCCGACTTACGGCGCTATATCATCTCTGCTGATGTATCGTTTGTTGAGAGCTCTCCTTTCACTCTTCTCTCTCTCCATCCAGACACCACCATCGATGATTGTCTTCCTCTAATCATCCACCCACCTCTGGTCCCCCACTCTGTTGGTCACTGGATTGGCACTGTCTACTCCCGCCGCGAGTCGACTGTATCCCCCATTCCGGCCGAAGACACAATTGTCTCAGATTCGTCCGATGCTCCTGTCCCGACACCTGATGACTTGCCCATTGCACTCTGGATTGGTACTCATTCTTGTCAGAATACTCCTCTCCATACATCTTCATACCTCTGGAGACGCTATCTATTTCCCGCACGGTTGGCGATATCAAATCTCATCCAGGGTTGCTACAAGCGATGAGGGATGAACTGCAAGCTCTGGATGACAACCATATGTGGGATTTGGTCCCCCTTCCGGCAGACAAACAGGCGGTGGGTAGCAAATGGATCTATACGGTCCGTATCAATGCCGATGGCACCCTCCATCGCCTCAAAGCCCGACTTGTCGCAAAGGGCTTTGCTCGTACATATGGTATCGACTATTTTGATACCTTATCTCTGGTTGTAAAGATGACATCAGTCTGATTATCCATCTCTCTGGCCGCTCATTATCATTGACCCCTTTATCAACTGGATGTCAAGAATGCCTTTCTCCATAGCTTTATTGAAGAAGAGGTGTATCTGCAGCAACCCCCAGGATTTCGTGGCTCTGAAGCCGACTCCCATGTCTGTCGACTCCGTCGCTCTCTGTATGGCCTCATGCAGTCTCCTCGTGCTTGGTTTGGCCGATTCAGCATCATTGTCATCGCATTTGGGTTCTTTCATAGTATGAAGGACCACACCGTCTTCTATCGCACGACGTCTTCCGGCTGCATCTTGCTGGTGGTATATGTTGATGATATCATCATCACTGGGTGCGACTCCACTGGAATCGCCCAACTCAAGGGGCATCTTCACCACCACTTTCACACAAAAGATCTTGGTTCAGTAACATACTTTCTTGGCATTGAGGTCTCTCGTTCTATGAACATCATCTTTCTCTGCCAACAGAAATATGCCTTTGATATTTTGCAGGATGCGGGCTTGACTTAGGCAACTGCCGCTAACACTCCTCTTGAGTCTGGGGAATGGTCTCTCTGTGACAACACGGAACTCTTCCCTCACCTGGAGAGCTACCGTCGTCTTGTGAGAAAACTCAATTATCTCACTATTACACGTCCGGACATTGCCTGTGTTGTTGGCAAAGTGAGCCAATTCATGGAGCACCCGACCAAATCTCAGTGGGATGTTGTCCTCCGCATTGCAAAATTCATCAAGAAAGACTCTGCTTGTGGTCTTCAGTACTCACATCCTGATCATCTGAATGTTGAGGTCTTTTGTGATGCTGACTATGCCGGTTGCCTTACTCCTCGAAAATCTACTTCTGGGTTTGCCGTTTTTTTGACAGGTAACCTCATCTCTTAGCGCATCAAAAAGCGGATCGTCGTTTCCAGACCTAGTGCAGAGTCTGAATACCGTGCCATGACCACAGTCACTACTGAGATCATTTGGCTTCGTCATCTCCTCCACGAGCTTGGCTTCCCATCGCACACGTCCGCTCATATCTCGTGTGACAATCAGGCAGCCACGAAGATTGCTTCGAATCCTGTCTTTCATGAACGAACGAAGCATATCGAGGTGGACTGTTACTTTTTTCGCAATCACCTTGAGCAGGACCATATCAGTTTCGGCCACATTCTGACGACAGATCAGTTTGCCGATATCTTCACCAAAGGCCTCCCAGGAGCTCATCTGGACTCTCTCAATACCAAGCTGGGTATCTACAGCATTAGCGACCCAGCTTGAGGGGGAGTGTGTATGGTCTTGTTCGATGTCGTTTTTCTTTTTTTGGGACTCTTGGTCTAAGCTGGGCATGTACAGCTTGAGGGGGAGTGTTGAACTCCATTTTATTATAATGGGTATTTTCGAGTCCCACATCGAAATATCCCACCTTGTAATCTATATTACCCATCTATAAAAGAATGTCTCCACCTCACATTGAGGTTAGAGCTATATCTCTCCTTTTGTCAACAAACCCACAAAGCATTTCTCTGAAAGTTCACAAGAGAAATGATAAACTTACTCAATCAAACCATGAACCTTAAAATACCACTTGTTGATCATATGAGTGTGTAGAATGATAAAAAGTTGTAGACCTGAACCCCCAAGTTGTACTCTCTAAAGGAGCCCTTAGGGTTATTTTATAATGAATAATAAACTCCACATCAGATCTCAAGTCCGATGTGAGATATAGACTTCAACACTCCTCCTCAAGCTAGGTGTACCTAGCTTGGACACAGAAAGAAAAAAAACAAAGCAAGGAACAAGCTGCGAGCACTCCCCCTCAAGCTGGACATACCCAGCTTGATTATAAAACGAGATGAAATAAAAAAGAAACAAGCGACGATCGCAGCTCCCCCTCAAGATCGCAGCCCCCCCTCAGGATGATGGATGAAAGAAGATGTCGCGAGCGCATCAGAGAAACCACATAGATCGGGCCGGTTGACAGAGCGCCAGGAATGCCGCACTAGTGGGGCCGGTCGATGAGACGCCGAGAAATCCACACTAGCACCGGGAAAGCCGAACTGGCGGGGCCGTCGCGCGAGGAAGGGGACTCCGGGGAAGGTGGTGCAGGCAGAGGGGGAGATCCGCCGGGAGGGCAGGGGCCGGTCGGAACCGGGAGGCCGCCTGGGATACGAGCCCGGAGGGGCAGCGTTGAAAATAAACCCAGGCCTACATGGGGGCAGCCGCCCCCCCCGGGGGGGGAGAAATTAATGAGAAACCCTAGATGGGATAAAATGAAAATGGGAGGGAGGGTTCGGGATTAATTTCCTTTTGATACCATGTAGAATGATAAAAAGAGGTAGACCCGAACCCCCAAGGTGTACTCTTTAAAGGAGCCCTTGGGGTTATTTTATAATGAAGAACAAACTCCACATCAGACCTTAAGTCCGATGTGGGATACAGACTCCAACAGAGTGGAACGTCTAACTCTTCACGGGAGTGGGGGTCCCTTCTCCCAACCATCCAAGTGGATGGAGATGGCTAGACTCTAAGAGCCAACCGATGCTTTTCAAACACTTCCTTGGGTAGTGCCTTAGTCACGAGATCCGCAACTTGACTATGCATACACATACTTCGATCTTACCAAACTTTGCTCAACCTTCTCCATTACGAAGTGATATTTGATCTCAATTTGCTTTGTCCTTGAATGATGAACATGATTCTTGCTTGTTGCTTCATCCACAAGAGTTGTGTGCATGCTTGAGTCGCCGCAATGCCGCAATGTATTCAATTTCTGCGGTACTTAATGAAATGGAATTTTGATTAGCCAAGAAATTCACAAGTTTCCAAGATAAAATGCACCGTTCAATGTAGACTTATTATCCGCTGAACTGGTCAATCTGCATCTATATATCCCAATAACTCCTGTGATGTTGCATTGTAAAACAACCTGAAATCCATTGTGCCCTTAACATACAGTAGTATTCTTTTCTCTCTTTGCAAGTGGCCTTCTTTGGGACAACTTTGGTACCTTGCGGTTTGACAGGTGACAAACACAATGTCGGGTCTTGTTGTTTTCAAGTATAGTAGACTTTCAATGATTTGTCTATACTCTGTGATATTGACTTCTTTGCTATCATCATCCCTTGACATCTTCTTCCAGATAGCAATCGGTGTTGTCACCGCCTTTGAATCCTCAATTCCAAACCTTTTGAGCATTTTGGCGTATTTTGATTGGGAAATAAAAGTATCATGCCATGTATCACCTGCAAACCAAAGAAAAATGTCAATTCACCAATCATCGACATTTTAAACTCACACCTCATAATTCCGTAAACTACTTGCATTGTGCTACGTTCGATCCTCTAAAGATTATGTCATTACTATGTATAAACACCATCATTCTTTGGTCATCCTCCTTTTGGATATAGAGGTTATTGTAGAATGATAAAAAGAGGTAAACCCGAACCTCCAAGGTGTACTCTCTAAAGGAGCCCTTGGGGTTATTTTATAATGAATATTAAACTCCACATCAGACCTAAAGTCCGATGTAGGATACAGACTCCAACACTCTCCCTCAAGCTAGGTGTACCTAGCTTGGACACAGAAAGAAAAAAAAAACAAAGCAAGCAACAGGCTGCAAACACTCCCCCTCAAGCTGGACATACCCAGCTTGATTACAAAACTAAGACAAAACAAAAGAAAAGAAAACATCCACGGTTGCAACTCCCCCTCAAGATCGCAGCTCCCTCTCAGGATGATGGATGGATGATGTCGCGGGCGCAGTAGAAGAAACCACTCAGACCGGGCCGGTTGACGGAGTGCCAGTAATGCCGCACTAGTGGGGTCGGTCGATGATACGCCGGGAAGTCCACACTAGCACCAGGAAAACCGCACTTGCGGGGCCGACGACAGGAGGTGGGGATTCCGCAGAATCGTTGCAGGATCTGGTGGCGCCAAAGGACCCGAATCCAAGGTGGTCGAAGTGCTGCGCCACGGTGGAGGAAGTGCGAGGGCATGCCAGTGAACAAGGGAGCAACAGTCCGCCGAAGGAAGTGCCGGACGATGAGATTCGTCGGACTGGAGCGGATGAAACAGGCCGGAGGGAGGGCTGCCTTGCAGGGTTGCGGGAGAGGCCGGGAGACCGCCAGACGGGTTCTGCTGAGAAGGGCGAGGCCGGCGAAGTCAGAAGACCGCAGGGAGGGCCACACCGGGAAGGGTGGGGGCCTGGGTCGGGAGGCGGGGGGTATCCGCCTGGAGAAGGGGTTCCGCCGGGACGAATAGGGGCGTCGAAAGCAGTAGGAAGGAGGACCGCCGGGAGGGATCCGCAGCGGCTGGAGGTGCGCGCAGGGAGCAGCGCGAAGAGGGCGCACCTGGATGAGGGCGCTTGGACGATCGCGACGGGATGGGGGCCGCCGGGATGGGAGAGAGGGCGACGGGAGCGGACAGCGGGAGGAGGGCGACGAGACGTGTCGTGCTGGATGCGGGGAGCTGGAAGCCGCCGGGCGGGACGCCGTCGGGAAGATGGGCCACGGGAAAGGGCCGAAGGAGCCGTCGGGATCGGGCGTCGGGCGAGAATCGGGGAAGAAGCCGCGAGTCGGGACGGGCCGGGGCGCGTTGCGGAGGTCGGCACGGAACCCGTGCTGGATCACGAGCTGGGGTCGCGTGCAGGGAGCGTCGCCAGCGCGCGCAGAGGAGGCAATGGGAGGGACAGGGACGTCGGGCTGCTTTGCAACGGAGGGGCTACGCCTGGACGAAGATTCGCCGGGAGGGAGGCCGAAGCAGGGATCAAGGACCGCCACAGGGGTCGAACGGGAAATACCTACAGCTCGTAGGCCATGGAGGCCGCCGCCCCTCCCGGGGGAGAAAAATATTGAGAAACCCTAGAGCGGAATAGAAAAAATAGATGGGGGATCGAGATTAGGTTCCCTTTGATATCATGTAGAATGATAAAAAGAGGTAGACCCGAACCCCCAAGGTGTACTCTCTAAAGGAGCCCTTGGAGTTATTTTATAATGAATATTAAACTCCATATCAGACCTCAAGTCCGATGTGGGATACAGACTCCAACAGTTATAATCAATTCCACGCTGAAAACCGAGCTTTCTCAAGTATTGATCAAGTCTGGAATACCATGATCTTGGTGCTTGCTTTAGCCCCTACAACACTTTCTTCAATTGACAAACTTTAGTCTCGTTTTCGTGGACAAGAAAACCATCTGGCTGTTTAAAGTATACTTTTTCAAGTAATCCATTAAGGAATGTAGATTTAACATCTATTTGGAAAACCTTGAGCCTCTTTTGCACCTCTAAAGCTAAGAAAAGCTGAATTGTTTCCAACCTAGCTACGGGCACAAACGGCTCCTCATCCACATTTATTCCCTCAAATCAGGAGTAGCCTTTGCACACAAGTCATGCCTTGTTTCGAATCACTTTTCCCTCTTCATTCAATTTGTTTCGAAAAACCTATTTGCCTTTGCACACAAGTCATGCCTTGTTTCGAATCACTCTTCCCTCTTCATTCAATTTGTTTCGAAAAACCTATTTGGTTATGCTGGGATATAATCTTATACCTCATAAAGAGGTAGTGTTCTTTATTTATAGATGAAATGAAGAGTACATAATAAAGCCTTTACCGATGTGGTACTCAAATAATGAAAATATCTAATACTCTAACACACCCCCTCAAGCTAAGACGTATATATTTATCATGCCCAGCTTGTTCACAATAATTGGACAAGTGGTCCCAGAACCCCTTTTGTGAGAATATCTACAAGCTGATTATAGATGTGAATGTGGTTGAAGGTGATCCTCTTCTTCTCATTGTTCTCTCGAACGAAGTGACAATCAATTTCAATGTGCTTTGTTCATTCATGAAAGATTGGATTTGTGGCGATTTTGATTGCAGCTTCTTGTCACACCGGATATGTACCGGTTTCTTGATAGTATACCCAATCTCCTGTAGTATTTGTTGTGTCCAAATAATCTCTGCAGTCACATATGACGTAACACGATACTCTGACTCTGCACTTGATCAGAAGATGTTTGCTTCTTGCTTCGTCATGAGATCAAATTTCTTCCAGAAAATACTGCAAAACAAGACGTAAATCTCCTAGAAGAGAGACATCTAGCATAATATGCATTACAAAACACCTCAATTTTAGTATGCCCATGATCCGAATATAGAAGATCGAAACCTAGTTATTTTTTTCACATATTTAACAATGGCGAAGGCTTAATCCATATAATGAGAAGACTATGCCCTCGAATCAGAGTGCCATAGCAACGAAAAATAACAAACAACATCTACAGTAAGCATCAAAGTATGCATAATAAATAAATAGTAGCAAACAACATCCACAGTAAGCATCAAAGTATGCATAATAAATAAATAGAAGCATGCTGTAATAAATGAAATGCTGCATACTGACTCATGGTCATGCGAATACACATCAACTAATCACCCACTGGGCTGACCACATATACAAACTGAATAAATAAAAGAAAGAAAATATAAAAAGGCTTAGTTGTCATCCTCGAGCCATTCCTGGTTACCAAAAACTGCCGAGCTGCTCCAACCTGATCATCAGACTCCACTCGAGCGATCCCACTCGATCATGCAACATTAGGCCTTTGTCCGATCATATAACATTGGGGCTCCATCCGTTCCACCGTGCAATCTGTGCTCAACCTAGAGGCAGACATAAGGGTCTGCACGCGTACTGAAGTTCCCGCACAGTGAGTGAGAAATAAATTTTCAGTAGGCCACCCCCAATGGTGGTACTTAACATCTGCTGTCCTAATAAGTGTATACACACGTGATATGCCCAGCCTATTCGAATCATAACTGTTGGCATAAAAGTAAATTGAATAAATAAATAAACCCAACATGAACATGAACCAATAAACCAAACCCCGTCGATCCTAATGTTCTACACTACTCGAGATTGACTAAACCCGCTCCGACTAGAGTCGATATCCTTAGAGCGCGCGGTTCACCAAGCCACACCCTTATCGGTGCGTTCACCAGACCACAAAGGAGCTCCAAGACGCTAAACATAACCACAAGCACGAATGCCGGACCCTAGGGCATAACCATAGGTGTCCAAGACAACCACACGCACCACTATTAGGCTCTAGGACTCCAATAACATAGTCTGAATTGGCGGCAAGAACTCTAGCCAACACAGAGAGAACTTTCCCATAACCCGATAGTCCTGTAAAACTAACTGGGCTCCATAACTATTAGGGAGCTCAACAGCAACCCTGGCCTTTCTAGTCCGGGACCACAAAAACCAACCCCCAGTCATAGCCAATTACTGAACTAGAGGGGGTGCATTCATCCAGACCATCCATTAGCTCCCTAGGTCCGCCTAATACTAGCCAGCGGGGGATAGCATTCAATTAATCTTAGGGCCAATGACCAATCCAAGAATATCTCATTATGCGGAAACGTCAAGAGTCGCAACGACAAAACAACGATTCAAAGAAGAGTAAAAGGGGGAAAAAAGAAACACTCTGGACACTAGGATTTTCGTGATTCGGGAATAATCCCTACGTCCATGAAGAAGCAAAATTTCACTATAAGTCAGGAGCACAATTTACAAAAGATCTCTCAGAGTTTCTCACACGAACCCTAGCCCAAAATGTGCTACAAAAGGAGGAAGACGATCCACTGTTCCACTAACCGCACAGGAAGTCCGCATCACTACAGTGAAAAAGCGGCCACACAAGTCAAAAGTGCTACAGTGGCTGCCGACTGGAAGTCCAATGAGTTACAGTGAATGGCGGCTGGAAGTCCGCGGCGCTACAGTGCCCCTGTCGGTGTCGGTCGGTTAACTTTGCTATAGTGTTAGCATTGCTACAGTCCCCCCAAAAAATTTGGGCCGGGAGCCTTCAACCCTCGGACCCCCGGAGCAGGGGCGCGTTGCCCTCTGCAACCCCCAACAAACTCACCGTGGAGCTTGACCCGTGAAGGTTGTGGCCTGGTGCACAGTATGACCCAGAAGCATTCGGCCCAACAACATCTTAAGGAGGATCGAGCTACACCAAATCCAACATCTCAAAGGTCTCTTACTTTTAATACCTGGGCAAGAACGACCTTAAACATCCCCGACACAAAGCCATAAAAATATGGGCCGATCAAACGCCTGAACCCATCAGCATCATCATCACATCTCCACCGAGCTCTCACCGACCCTCTCAAAGGCCTAACATAACACGGGGTGCCCATGGTCCCCTGGGTCACATCATAAAGCAAGACACCCAATAAGGGGCCCCTCTATCTCATTGAAAACCCTGGGCCAAGCCCATCACAGGAAATATCCTCAAGCAGCCATTAATGGCCCATAACTGATTCTCGATCAACAACACGCCCACAAGGGCATCCACAGAGGTCTCTTGGACCCATTTCTAATCTCAAACTCAATGACACCCAGCCATGCTCGACACCCCACGGTGTCGTCCTAGCCCCATGGGCTTCATCAGATCCATTCCTCAATCATCATCAATATCCCGACCACAAGGGCATCCTCAAGGGCCCCTCAGACCCTTCTCAACCTTCACTCAATGGCACCCTGCCGTATCCGACTACCCACGTTGCCATCCCAGTCTAAATGCTCCACCCAAACAACTGGTCTATAAGCCTAAGCCACTCAAACCTAAAGTGACCGGTCTCTACATTTAAAAGACGTCTCAACAACCAAATCCAAGACACCACTCGTTCTCGCCTTTCGGGAATCGTCCAATAATTCCAAGCCAAAACTTGTTGGCATTCCAAAGCCAAGACGACCATAAAGCTCACGACCCTCACCCGGGTTCCCTCAGGAGGACCCTCAATCCAGGGAATCCTCCTAACCAACCCCGACCAACCCAAAACATCTCACAAACGACCTCTAACCGCGACGTGGTTCTAACCGCCGCATCCGACATAGAAAACACCAAAAATGGACCACTCATAGGTCCAAATTCTGATCCCAGGGCGAGAACTATATCCAGGCTCTTGCCCTCAGCAATCCCCTCAAGGGGAAACGACACAAAGACTAACACCCGAACCCCCCTCTGCGAACATCTGAACCCCCCCCCCCCCCCCGATATCCCAAACCAACCCGCAACGACCCTCAAGTCGCTCTTAGCAATCCCACAACCGTTTAAAAATTAAAGGAATTTATAAACGACTATCAAGGAGGGAAACGACACAAAGACTAAACACCTGACCTACCTCACAACTAAATTGCCGAAGCTTCAGTTCCGAATCCGCGCTCCCCCAACATCCAGGGCACCTATCTCACGCCACACGACAAAAATAATTAATTATAACCATTTATAGTTAATGATTCAAATTAAACAAATTGGCATAATCGCTTAAAAGCTCACCATGGCACATCCACTTCTTGAAACTGCGACCAACCACCCTTGGAAGGTCCGTAACTCAATCCCGATATCACCCTGGGCAAAAGCCCTAACAAGCATACCCAATTACATTCAAATTTCCATCAATTTAATTAAAAACCTTAGAAAAATCCATCGGCCATCATATCTTTATCAAAACAGAGAGCGATAGCATGTGTTCCTTTTCACAGGATGTCTTCTCGCCAAGCTGCACCAAAGCTCCAACATACTCTGCCGATTCCACCATGATCCGATGGAATCGGCATCAAAACCCTTGACTGGAGAAACCAAAAACCAAAATCTAGACCAGAGGGGGAAGAAGGAAGAGAGAAGGGGAAGAATCATACCTCAAATCGCCAAAGGACACCCAAGAAATCTGCCCTAAATCAAGGGGATCAAAGGGGAAAGAGGGGGAGAGGATCCTCTGGTCTGCGACGCACGAAGGAGAAGGAAAGGAGGGAGGGGGGATTAAAATCATGAGGGAAAAAGGGTAATTTCACCATTTTTAACAAAACCTGGCAGACCGTATAGTTTGTCAAACCGTGCGGTCAGCATTGCTTAAGCAAACCACTTCACACGGTTTACCAAACCATGCACTAACCATGTAAAATGACATTGAATCCCTTCTGTAACACCCGCACGGTCACTGCACGGTTCGCCTGTAACCATGCGCAAGTCGTGCGCACCGAGCCTAAGGGCAACTCACCCCACACGCTGTGACCTGCACGGTTAAGCCTTAATTGTGCGCTAATTGTGTGTGCTAACAGTGCGCTATACAAAATGAACTGGAAACCTCCTCGGCGTAAGGGTGATTGTGGTTTGCTCTAATCGCGCGACTCAAACCGCGTGCCACGGTAAAAACTCTCTAAAATCTTCAGCTCGCACTCGAAGCTCCCGAGCTTCGCCCGATTTCCCGAGCCACCTCTCGAGCCTTAAACCACACTCGAAACACTTCTAAAAAGAGGTTCCAACTCAGAATCTCAATCCGAATCTGAATTCTCCGAATGATCCTTCAACAGGCCAAAAAACTCAAATTTCCTTTGAATTTTATAACCCGTAACGATGCAGATCGTTACAGACTGAACTTTTGGTGACCCGACTTGTTGGAATGAAACCTTACCTCACAATGAGGCAGGATGATATATTTATAGATGAGTGATAGAGCTAATATTTTTCTCATTTTTTATATATATTTCAATTATTTAAATCCTCCAAATTTATCAATTTGAGCTTATTGGCCTCAATTTTGGATTTATGGTGTGTTTTGGACTAAAATGTGAAAATTACTTAATTTTGGAATTTTAGTAGTTTTAATCACTTTGGTATTTTAAGCATAACTTTTAAAATATTATTCCAATTTGAGTGATTTTTTTTGTAGGATTTCTTGATTTATTGTCTCCAACTTTGCCTTTTGGACCAAGAGTTGATTCGAACAACTAGATGCCCGGAAATGAGGCTTAAATCGTGCTATACACCCCCAATTGAGGTGATTCCAGTTGGATTTGAAAGAGGACTCATAGTTGTGTTTCTCCATTAAATTTGAAGGAGTTATGCACTCATTAAGGGGGGCCATTAAACACTCAACTTTGATGAAAGATTCTGGAAGCATTCGGCCGGAATAAAATCTTGGAGTAAATTGGCTATAACTTTTTTTACACGTGGCGGATGGAGCTCAAATTTTACGGGCGAACGAACAAGATATTTTGGAACAACTTTCCAGAAGACAATGTTCGCTGATTCGGTCAAAACGAGGGGGTTTCACGTGCAAACTTTTTGAAGACAGATTCTGGAATTGAAATTTCAACCGTTGACGACCCATTATATCCCAGAACACATTAATTGTCATTTATGACGCCCCGAAGCCTCTTCCATTCCAATAAATAAGAGGCTAGTGGTGGATTGAAAAGAATATCGATTGGAGAGGGAAGCTCTGGACGACAGTCATGCTTTAGGACTTTTATTTTATTTTTGTTTTATTTTCCCATGTAACGTGCATTCATATTTTAATTAAAGTGTTTCCCTTTGTTCTTTCATCCCTTTTTTTATTCCAACCCTAACCTCATTCTCTCTTTTCAATCTTTCCGTCGTGATCTCTTTTCACTTTACAATGGCAAGTGACTGATCTGAGGCTTGGCCCTTGGGGAATGTTTCACAGCGTTCTTTGTTATTGTTTTTCAATTCAACATGTTTTTAATCTATTTGTGGTAGATGCGAGAATATTGCATGGGTGTGGTAGTCGTCCACCACTACACTGTTTCCAAATCCATTTTTTTATTTGATCCATTCTCCCCCCCCATTTCTCAAACAAGCTCTTCATACGGTGGTGTTGGGGTTGTCTGAAAGGATGAAATGACATACGATGGAGCTGAGTCTTTTAGGAATAACATTATCGGTTGAGGTGTTATCCTATTTGACTATTGGAGAAGGTGTGGTTTGGTGTGCTGAAGACATGTTAAAATCACACACTCAATAAATAAAAGGAATGTAATTCGTTAATGAGGTTTTATCAAACGAATTATCAAATTGAATTTAAATAACAAATAAATAATGAATGAACCCGCGTTATTCAAACCCTGAACCAAGACCTTTCTTTCTAATCTGCATTCTGTTTGCATCTTCATTTAGGTTTTAAATTCGCATTACATTAGTTTAATTTTACGTTTTCCAAAACCCTCAAAACCATTATTTTTATAAATAATATAAAAACAAAAATGAATTTGATTAGGTGAATTAAAAATTAGTGATTGAACCGACTGCAACACTTCTCAAGTGAGACGATCCTGACCAGCCACTGTGCCGCACTAGGAAAACTTAGAAATTTGCTTTTCCCACACTCTACAACAGACGTGCGTCAAAATTAGAGCCGTTGTCGAAGATCTAAACAGTTATTTTGATCATTTTTTCTAAATTCACATTTTTGTAAATATTTTTTCATTATTAAAAAAAATATATAAAAAAAACCCATAATTTTTTTTTCTTTTTCCATGATGTATCCGAACTACAATTACTCTGCATGGGAAGATTACTCACAAGTGCAATATCATGAACAAGAAGTTGATTATAGTGATAAATGATCGGGTGCAAAAGATGAGTGATTCTCTGGATGACTTGGGGAGCAAAATGAAAATGGCATTTGACTATGTTCGTGCATTAATGGAGCAACCCGACCCTAAGTCGGAGCAAGAACCTGAGGCAGTGATGAAATAAATTTTAATCACTCATCATTGAAATTGAAGAACCTGAGGAGGAAAAGGTGGAGGTACCTGAAGATTCATTCATCATCACCCAACCATTTTTTTGAGAGAGATGAAAAAGACTTGCCTGTTGAGCTAAATGAGGGAGATCAATAAGAACTGGATGATTTCTTGAATGAATGTGAGGAACTACTTGATTTTCCAAAACCTTGCAAAGAAGAGCTAGCACACTTGAAGGAAGACACCGCCCAAATGGTGGAATTTGAAGTAAAGACGGAGGAGTCCGACTACCTACCTCCACCCAGCGATGATCAACTCCAAGCGACACTTTCCATCGAAGAAGAGATTCAAGCCGAACCACCTCAGGGAGATGATACATTCTTGAATTCAACTCCAAGAGACACTTTCCATCGAAGAAGAGATTCAAGCCGAACCACTTCAGGGAGATGATACATTCTTGAATTCAAACTCATTTAATTTTATTGAAACTAATTTGAGTATTACTACCAATAGTTTTGAATTTTTAGAATCGGTTAGACTCTTATTATTCTCTGAAGGATGATGAAGAAAAAGAAATTGCATCTGTTGAGGAACACCTGAAGCTCCTTTGAGGACATTGAATATTTACTAGGAGCCCAAGAAGAGATTCTAGTGGTTCTGCCTGAAGAACAATAGTTAAACAATGTCGACATTAAAAAGGAAGATTTTGAAATTAATAATCCCAATTTAAATTTTAAATCTCCCTTTGATTATTCTTTTCATGCGTTACATCTCGAGCAAACATTGGATTATGAAGAAGACGTTGTACAAGTAGCAACGAAGGAGGAGGTTCTATACTTCATCTTACCCTCGCCATGCAAGTTGTACCACATTGCGAAGGGGGCAAATCTGGTGTACTCTATACATGAAATTCTCCTCAACAAGAACAAAGAAATACAAGATGGGATGAACAACATGTGGTGGTTCAAGTCCAAGAAACTCCACCCACCGATAGATTATGATTAACAGCTGATACCGCCCTTTGGAGACAGTAAAAATTCAGGGTCCATTTGAGGGATCATACCAAGACTTATCATTTTATTTGTTTTCTAGGAATTTAGATTTCAAATTCAGTCTTAGGAATTAGTTCAGCATGCAGCGCACTCCCTCCTATTTTTTTTTTGAGATTTAATGACATTATCTTTGTGCTTAATTGATTTATTTACTTTTTTAAGACCTGGGTTGGGATCAGGCCTAGCCAAGCATTCTAGGAGGCAAGGAGCCTAGTGGAGGCTGGTGTGCCTGACCTTGGCTTGGACAGGGGCTGCATGACAGAGATTACAGGAGAGAGAGTGAGGTAAAGAGTCTTTCAGGTTTCTCAGGTTCTAGTACCACTGTAGAAAGAATAGACCCAGAAACAGTGCCTCTTGAATGAGGTTGAAACTCTATTTATTGTGATGGATAACAAGATAAAAGACTTAAGATAAATAAAAAAATTCCAAATTCAAACTAGATGGTAAATGGATAGGATAAACCTATTTGAATAGACCGATCCTAGAAGCCTCGGGCACCCTGGATACTTATGTTGATGCTGGTACTGAAGGAACTCATGATGAGGTTGTTCCTCTTGAAGAACCTAAGTCCAGCAAGGACTGCACCCTTGATAAGACAACTAACCAAAGGGAATATAGATTTGGCCGCTCATGAGCCTGTTAATGAAGCACTTGACAAACCTGACAACTCTGTCTTGAAGGCAGCTCAAGCTTGGGAACCTCTTAAGGAACCTGTTAATGTTGGTGTTGAGAACTCAATGCAAGGGGCTCACCGAAAGCATTGGCTTCTACCAGTTGCAAAGGGGAACACCTAGGGACTTCTGATACTCCCATTCATGATGCTGCTTCAGGGATGATTCCTGAGCATGAAGAGGCTCGGAACATCCCTAGTGCACAGGCTGAACTCCTTCCATCTGGGA
This sequence comes from Viscum album, assembly GCA_963277665.1. Taxonomy (NCBI): domain Eukaryota; kingdom Viridiplantae; phylum Streptophyta; class Magnoliopsida; order Santalales; family Viscaceae; genus Viscum; species Viscum album. The sequence continues at coordinate 897,455,662 of OY728126.1, forward strand.
ATATGGTGCTGGTGGCTGCTGATATGAAGGCAGGTCATATTATGGACCGTGATGACTCTCTTCTTGCTCATTATACTGCTTCAGGGAAGACTACATATACTTCACACACTTCCCACAATGCACCTGCTGATGTAAGCGAGGATTACCCTGGGCGCAAGATACGTGATCAGCTTTTTTGCTTCATCTCCTTAAACTGTTGATGATGATAAATCATGACACAAGCCTAAATCTTAGAGGAGAGGCTGCTACCCGAGGGGTCAAGACACTCCCAAAAATTTTGAATGTAGAGACTGAGGATGCATGCTTGCTTTGCAGGGATTTCTTGCTTTTGTCTTCTTGTTTTGTTGGGATCTTGTACACGCTTGGCCTTTTTCTCACATCCTATCTTCCCTTGTAATGTTTTCCTTTATTTCAATAAAGGAGCCATGGGTTTGGAAATTCCAAACTCCTGGCCTGAGGCCGTTTTTGGTAAAATTTCTAATATGATCCATTACCCTTTTCCCCAAAAATGTACTCGTTTGGGGGCATAGAATGTCACCCATATAAGTTCCAAATTCTCCCATTCTAATCCAACGCTGAATCGTTTCAATATGCTGTACATATGTGTTGTTCATGCTGTTGAAAAGGCAGAGATTGTATGGTAAAAAGAGACGGGGAGGGCTAGGATTTTTTTTTTCATTTGCTAGAAATTATATTTCTAAATCACAATGACTATCATTCAAGGATTAGTTTTATATTTAATTTTTTATGCAGATTATCAAGGCCTTACAAGGTCCTTTCGTCATGGAAAGATTTATTGCTCCTTGATCACAGCAAGACTTGTTAATATTAAGCTTGGGATAACATGGGAAAGATTGCATGTTTTACCTCTCAATGAAAAAATCACCGTTGCTGGTATTGATGTAACATGCATTGATGCAAATCACTGCCCAGGGGCTATAATAATACTGTTTGAGCCACCTGATGGTAAGGTGTGTCTGACTATATTCCGCAATTGTTTAGTTGCTATTCTGTTTCCATCAGTTCTTAAATTTCTGTGGTGTCTTCGTAAATTTAGGCTATTCTGCACACTGGTGATTTTCGGTTTGATGAGGGAATGGCAGGTATTTCTGCTTTGCAGAAGCAGCCTATCCATACTCTCATCCTTGACACTACATACTGTAATCCTCAGGTATATTTGCACTGATAGTTATATCATTTTTCAAGCAAATAAATGATGTTTGGTGTTGTCAAAGTGCAGTTATATGTATCCTTTGATGTTTTAATTTATTTTTATGAAGTTCTTGGGGGTCTATGTTGCAATAACATTTTAACATCTCATTTGACAATTTTGAATCTGAATTGTTGTTTTTTTAGCATAATTTTGCTACTTCATCAGCGGTGATGGTGATATAAGTATCCTTTGATGTTGATTTTTTTAACAATCTGTTTAAAAACATATTTAAAGCACATTAGACATTATATGCATGATACTATAGAAATGTTTGGACATTAATGGTGATAAATTGGTTCACTTAAAAATGTTTAGATGCTTCAAGTTGAATCTCCCACTTGGTAAGTTAGAAATAGATTGTCTTTGTTTTTAATGATGATATTAATTGATGAAAGGTGTGGCTTTGGAGTATAATATTGGTGATGAGTTTATATTTATTTACAATAATTACTTTATTTAGTAATTTTTTTTATGATTACAAATTGCATATCTTTTAATAGGCTTGAACAATTGATAAGATGATAAAATGAAATGATTTAATCCATAAATACACAGGTCATCATATTGGAATTCTGGTGTCTGTGTTGTATATAAAAATATTTTTTGTTTTATTTTTCAAAAAATGTATTAGAAAATGTGTTAAAAAATGTTGCGGGAAGGAAAAATGAAAACATACTTAAGACCCTTAATTTTTTATAACATTTCATGTTTACATTGTATTTGAGGTAGCATCACTTGTTACTCATTTGCCTCAGTTATATTTAGCTTGCATCAATTAACTTTATGTTGGTTTGGGTATTTGAAACAATGACATATGGATATGTTGAGTCGGGTGAAGAGTTTTGCAGTTGGGAAGCCCGAAGTTGGGCCCAGGGTTGTAATCGAGCCGAGCTAAGCTGAGTATCTCAGTGCTCGAGCTAGACACTCGAAATCAGTGATTCATAATATATTCTCTTTTGCTTCAAAAAAAATACATTGACATAAATTTGATTCAAATTTCAAGCTTGGCTCGATTACTCGAACTTGAATTTGCACTCATTTTTGAAACTTGAACTTGAAACTAAATAAATAAATATTTAAAAAATATAATATATTAAAATAAGAAATACTTGATTAGGCTTGTGAGCTACTCAATTAAGGTATTTTAATACTCAAACCCGGCTAAAAAAAAATCGAGCTGAATTTGAGTAAGCTGAGCCCAAGTAGCTTGAGTATCGGTGTTTACACCCCTTGGTAGGTCATTTAGGTCTAGAATGTAAGTTTTCAGAAACAACAATGAATTGAGTAAGAACGACGTCTTAGCTAAAGAATGAATAGTCATGGCTTGAGCTAAATTTCTTGAATTCCCTGTTATCCATCTGTGATTTGGCGCATTGGTGTATTTCTTTGATGGAGCAGTGGCATACATTGGTGACGCAGCATCATTTTAATTTTGATTTTTTTTTTCCTGTTTTCTTTTATTTAATTCCGTTGACTTTTCATTTAAAACTTCCCTCTTCCTTTTATTTAATTTTGTTGACTTTCTATTTTATTTTTTTAATTTTCTTTTATTTGAATTTGACTAGGTTATTATTTAATTTCCTTTTTCTTAGTCTATTTATCCTTTGACCAAGCTTTTATGTATTTTTTCACTTATTAGCCATGAGATTAGTTATAAATTTTCAAGGCAGACGTTGTAAAAGACAATTATTAAATATTATCAATTCCAGTTTCAGAGAAATTCTCTGTTTTCGTGCTTTTCAGCGATTCCTCGTGAAAGGATCGATTTTACTTCCACTTGCGCTACATCAATTGGTCTTTTGTGTCTTAACTATTCTGCAGAGCGTGGTTTTACCGCAATTTGTTAATGATAATGATTTTGTTCGCCTACATGCTCTGGTTTCAAAAGTTCTAAAAATGTTTGCTTGGTTTTAATTTTTTGCAGTACGATTTTCCAAAGCAGGAGGCTGTAATTCAGTTTGTCATTGAGGCCATCCAAGCTGAAGCTTTTAACACAAAGACTCTGTTTCTGATTGGCAGCTACTGCATCGGTATAGTTTATCTCAAATCATTTCAAAGATGTTCATAGGATAAATGTGCTTTCTTTCTGTCTATGGTCTGATATATTTGGTTGCTTAATTATTGGAATCGATGTGGTTTCTTGTTATTTCATATTTAGATGACTACACATGTATTTGTTAGTGTTGGTCTCTTGAACAGGGAAGGAGAGGTTGTTCCTTGAGGTTGGCCGTGTTCTTCGCCGGAAGGTTCATGTCGCAGCAGCTAAGATGCGGCTTCTGCAATGCATGGAACTTCCAGATGAAGATATGAAGTGGCTTACATTGAATGAGCAGGAGAGCCACATTCATGTTGTGCCTTTATGGATGCTTGCAAACTTTAAACGGTTGAAGCACATGGCCAGTCAGTACAAGGTGAGGACTGCTATATTATTAGTTTTTAATTCTACAATAATCTCAATCATTATATTACGAGTTTAATGTTTTGTGTACGATCCTGGTTGGCAGAACCGATTCAGTCTTGTGGTGGCTTTCTCTCCCACTGGCTGGTCATTTGTGAAGGGAAGGAAGTCTTTTGGGCGAAGGTCGCAGCAGGGCACTATGATAAGGTATGAGGTGCCGTACAGCGAGCATAGCAGCTTCACAGAGCTAAAGGAATTTGTGAGGTTGATATCGCCTGCGATGATAATCCCGAGCGTCAACAATGATGGCCCTGAATCTGCCAATGCTATGCTTGCGCGCTTGTCTTCTTGACAGGTTATTGCAAAATGTGTATTTTAACGATCAACTCTTATTTATTGTGATTTTACGATGCTAATATTTTTTTGACTTTTTTGTAACAAAAGGGTCATATATGAATCTATCCAAAATTCGGTACGACCCATCCGTATAACAGACATACACAAAATCTAATCAATAAAATAGGGAGTCATGAGGGTCTCTCACAATACAGAATATAAAATAAAATAGTTTACATGATATGCACATCTATAATAAAACAGTAACAGAATGGATATACATAGCAAACATCAACAAAATAACAATTGGACCCTTGGTTGATATAAAATGAGCACAATATCTAAAATAAAATTCAACGTAAACAATAAAATAGGGAGTCATGAGGGTGTCTCACATTACATAATATAAAATAAAATAGTTTACATGATACGCACATCTATAATGGAACAGTAACAGAATGGATATACATAGCAAACATCAACAAAATAACAATTGGACCCTTTGTTGATATAAAATGAGCACAATATCTAAAATAAAATTCAACGCCCTTCAACCCAACTCACTAGCAACTCTTGCCAAATGATCGGCCTTGGACACACTCCTCATATCAAGCCCCCAGTTCCCAATTGATACCTGTCTGAAAGAAAACCATAAAGGTCTATTCACATACATCATAACTCATGTTGTGCATGCAGGCCGAGAGTGAGTCCAACAACCTAGTAGGATTCTCCCATTTGCCTAAACTCATTGAGTGGCAGTGATAAAGTAGATGTATGCTTAAGTTTGTGGTGTGTGCAACTTAATCCACCCGAAACATATAACCCATGCATACTCATACAAGACCATACCTGTGTGTTAATCATGATCAAGACACACTCAACTTGAAGACTCAACTGACACTGCCTTAGTCCCATTTGCTTGAAATCAATTACTTGTATACCCTCATGCCCTAATGAGGTGTACCGCTCAATTTCTCTGATCTTGTTAGATGTAATCCCAAAGTGATCTCACCAAACATCCATTAAGACTCGCTTATCAGAGTCTCACTTGACCCATTGATTATTTCATTACCCTTCAATTAACCAAATCTTGAAATATCATGTCAAATAACAATTGTATCTAGAAATGCAACAATGGGCACTCAAAGAGGGTCTAACTATCAATGTCAAACATCATTTGACAACGAAAACCAAAATGGCTAGTTAAAGAGGTCCAAAAACAATAAATATCATTAGAATAATAATCTCATGATAAAACAAATGTGTAAACAAAGAATGTGGCCTAGTTGAATGAAATAACAATCCTATCAATCATGCCCAACCCCATCTCACCTCATCAGTCCTCGCCGGAGCTATCTCGCAGACTGTCGATAGAGCATCTTCGACCTTATCTCATATATCGCAAGTCATCGTAAGGGATTACACCCACTGCACAATAGTACAACACTATTGTTGTACACTAACCACTCAAAACGTATAACAACATCATCAACATCAAACATCTCATGTTCCATGGCCTTGGTGTTGTCCCAGAATATAAAAGCATGACAAATTTATTAAGGGGGTGTATTGAAGTCAAACACAGACTTACAACTTTTATCCCACTCAAGAGTGTAAGTTGTTTGGAAGTTATATATTTTAAACAATCAGAGTACAACAAAGTAAAAAAACACAGTGGTAAATAAAATGATCGAAAGCTAAACACTTGATTGATAAAAGTAATACAATCAGAAATTAAACAATCAAAGTAAAAACAAAACACAGAGTATTTAATAACAATCCAAATACTTCTAAAAGGATGTCATCAACAATAGTTCCAATTCAAAGGAGCTTTCCGCTTTTATCCCAAATCGATAAGTGGTTTGGTAACCGAAACCAAGGTGTACAAGCTCCACACCAGGAACTTCTTTGATCTCCTTGGTTAGAAATAACAAGTTTTGAACCTGGAACTTCTTTGACACACAGTTAGCAATGAACAACTCTATCCCCGAGCTCCTCTTCGATCAACACGATCAACAACAAGTCTAACACCCTAAACTTCATCGAACACAAAGTATGAAAGCAGCTGATTTCACACCCGAAATCTCATCGATCACAAAGATCAGAAACAACAATTACAAAAGGAAAACTCATAGCTTTTACAATAAATCTTCACACACGGAAGATCTTAGTAAACACATTGAAAAACACTATAATTGTAAGCAATCAAAGCAAAGAGATGATGCATAACTTTGCGAATGCATCATTTAATATCTTTCACATATCTCCTGCTCCTCAAAGTCTCGGTCCAATTTATAGATATCATCGTAACAAAATCCAATTTTTTTTTAAATATTTTTTTTTTTAAAAAAATATTTTTTAAAAACAGGCTAGGTTAAATTTTTTTTCGAAAATACGCCACAAAGGCGGCATCCTTGATGCCGCCTTTGGGCTCGGGTGAAAGGCGGCATCCTAGATGACGCCTTTCCCATAAAACAGAAAAAATATATATATAAACAAAACAAAATAAAAAAAACACAAAAATAAAATTTTCAGCAGAATTTATCCGCTATTTAAAATCCAGCAGTACTGCCATTACAGCAATCTGAATTCTGACAGAAGCTCTCACCCAGGGCTCCTTTTTATAAGAGAGCTTACCCTGGAAATCATTCTGCATTTCCGATGTGGGATTCTGGTTTTCCATTTCCTGCACAGAACATTATGCATTTCCGATGTGAAATTCTGTTTCAAGTACGTGACTTTGAAAGACTATAAAATATAAACTATAAGGCCAATATAAATGAAACTTAAAACATTGATTAAACATATAAAAAATAGTTGAAAACAAAAAAAATCATAAAAAAATGATGATAAAAAATAATTTATAAGCTTTCAAAACCACTTACTTTAAACATAAAAAGTTTCAAGTACGTGATTTTGAAAGCTTATAAAATATAAAGTATATGACCAATATAAATGAAACTTAATACATGAATTAAACATAAAACAAATATTTGAAAATAAAAAGAATTTCGTAAAAAATATTGATGAAATATAATTTATAAGCTTTCAAAACGACCAACATGAAACTTAAAAATGTTTCAAGCATGTGACTTTGAAAGCCTATAAAATATAAACTATAAGACCGATATAAATGAAACATAAAACACGGATTAAACATATAACAAGTAGTCGAAAATAAAAAGAATTTCGTAAAAAATGTTCATGAAAAATAATTTATAAGCTTTCAAAACCACTTACTTGAAACTTAAAATGATTAAAGTATGCGGTTTTGAAAGACTAAAATATAAACTATAAGACCGATATAATTTAAAGTTAAAACATGGATTAAACATATAATAATTTATTTAACTATTAAATTAATATTATTAATAATTAATTATATAATAGTTAATTAGTAATACAATTATTCATTAGTAATTATTAAAAATTATTTTATAATAAATAAGTAGTTAATTAGTAATATATTTATTCATTATAATTATTCATTATAACTATTAATTATTATTTATTATTTATATAATACTTAATTAGTAATATAATGATTAATTATATAATTATTAACTATATAATAAATAATTATTTAATTAGTAATATCATTATTAATTATATAATAATTAATTAGTTAATTATAAATAAGATAATTAATTATAATAAGTAATTATAATTATTAATTAGTAATTATTAATAGATAATTATGTAAAAATTAATTAGTTAATTAATAATATTATTATTAATTATATAATAATTAATTAGTAAATTTGTAATATGATTTTTAATTATAATTATTCATTATAATAATTAAATAGTAAATTTGTAATATGATTTTTAATTATAATTATTCATTATAATTATTAATTAGTAATTAATAATAATTAATTATATAAAAATTAGTTAGTTAATTTGTAATATTATTATTAATTATATAATAATAAATTACTAAAATAGTAATATAATTTTTAATTACATTTATTCATTATAATTATTAATTATTAATTAGTAATTAGTAATTAGTAATTATTAATTATTAATTAGTTAATTAGTAATATAAATATTAATTACAATTAGTCATTATAATTATTAATTATTAATTATTAATAATTAATTATATAATAGTTAGTTAGTTCATTAGTTATATAATTATTAATTATATAACAATTAATTAGTAAATTAGTAATATAATTTTTAATTACATTTATTCATTATAATTTTTAATTATTAATTAGTAATTATTAATAATTAAATATGTCATAATTAATTAGTTAATTAGTAATATTATCATTAATTATATAATAATTAATTAGTAATATAATTATTACATATATAATAAATATTTAGTTAATTAGAAATACAATTAATAATTATAACTAATTAATTAGTAATTAGTAATTATTAATTATTAATTATTAATTATTAATTAGTTAATTAGTAATATAAATATTTATTATAATTATTCATTATAATTAGTAATTAGTAATTAATAATTATTAATAAGTAATTACTAATTATTAATTAGTTAATTAGTAATATAAATATTAATTATAACTATTCATTAAATTATTAATTATTAATTATTACTCATTAATTATTACTTATATAATAATTAATTAGTTAATTATTAATATAACTATTAATTATATAATAACTAATTAGTTAATTAGTAATATAATTATAATCTTTCAAAGTCACGTACTTGAAACATTTTTAAGTTTCAAGTAGGCGGTTTTGAAAGCTTATAAATTATTTTTCATTAACATTTTTTTGGAAATTGCTTTTGTTTTCAACTATTTCTTATATGTTTAATCAATGTTTAACGTTTCATTTATATTGGTCTTCTATTTTATGTTTTATGGTCTTTCCAATTCACACACTTGAAAAATTTTAAGTTTCAAGTATGCGGTTTTGAAAGCTTATAAATTACTTTTCATCAACATTTTTTTGGAAATTTCTTTTGTTTTCAACTATTTATTATATGTTTAACTAATGTTTAATGTTTCAATTATATACGGTTTATAGTTTAAATTTTACAGTCTTTCAAATTCACGCATTTGAAACATTTTTAAGTTTCAAGTAGGCGGTTTTGAAAGGTTATAGATTATTTTTCATCAACATTTTTGAGAAAATTCTTTTTGTTTTCAACTATTTATTATATGTTTAATCAATGTTTAAAATTTCATTTATATTGGCCTTATAGTTTATATTTTATTGTATTTCAAAGTCACGTACTTGAAACAGAATCCCACATCGGAAATGCAGAATGTACTGCACAGTAAAGGTAGAACCTGAATCCCACATCGAAAATGCAGAATGATTTTCAGGGCAAACCCTCTTATAAAAGGGAGGCCTGGGTAAAAGTTTCTGTCAGAATCCAGACTACTGTAATGGCTGTAGCGCTGGATCTTTAATAGCAGAGAAATTCTGCTGAAATTTTTTGTTTTGTTTATATATATATATATAAACAAAACAAAACAAAATAAAAATAAAAATTTTCAAAAAAAAATATTTTTTTAGGAGAAAGGCGGCATCCACGATGCCGCCTTTCACCCGCAGTGCAAAGGCGGCATCGCAGATGCCGCCTTGCCCCCGAAATGCAAAGGCGGCATCCGGGATGCCGCCTTTGAGGTGCATTTTTAAATTTTTTTTTGCCAGAAGCGTTTTCTGGAAAATATTTTTTTTTAAAAACGTAAAAAAAAAAATCCCATGAGATCTTCTGGTTCAGTTATAACAACATCAGAATCATCTCAATATCTTCCAATGAAGTAAATCTGTGCACCTTCCCACAAGTTCCAGAACATACATGCATCAGTTCAGCTCTCCGAAACTTAGAATCAGAAGTTAAAAACTGCATTCAAACAGAGCTTAAAAAACCCTCAAGTTATCATAAATTCAATATGAAGTGCATTGTGATTTTCAAAACAAGGATACAAAATTGATCATTTGACTCAACAATCTCCCCCTTTTTAACAATCATAAGACACACAAGAAAAACAAAGAAAAGGTGTAAGTTTTATTGCAACTTAATAAGAACTCCTTGTAACTTCTAATAATACTCCTCTTGAGTATGATATCTGAAAAAACTAAATTATTCACTCATTCTCCAAACTTTTCCCTATCTCACCAAACAATTTCTCTAATGTTTCCCAAGGAAAACTTACTACAATGCATTCCAATATCCCCCTTTATGTTTTCCAAAAAGAGAACCATGAAATAAAAAAAACAAAGAACATGGAGGTTTAAGTTATAATGCCTCGACCTTAAACATTACATAATATTGAGTTTTAGTCAAGAATTTACTTTATTTCACTTGAGGATCCTTTCAGGTTTAGAGTTTTAGAGAATTAGGCCATAACTCATACATTACAAAACCATATAATACGAAGTGGACAATTACGATCAATATCCATTTTTTTCACCATATAAAACACTTTAAAACAAAACATTATTTCTTTCATGAGAACTCTTCATGAATTTCAACATGACTTCATCCTTTCCCTTACCCATCCCGTGAAAAACATTTAAAAATGTGGGATGAGCACAAAATGCTCGGTAATGGATATAAAAGAAATGAAACTGTTAGTTCAGTTAAAACATAAAAACTCATATAACGTTTACCTTTATCCTCAAAGTTCTTTGAGCATATAAAACAAAACATTTTCAAATGAAAAACACACACACATTTTGCTCAAAGATAATCATTAAAACCCATATCAAGAAATTAAACCCCTTTTTTCTGACTTAGAGTATCATATTCATAAAACCCTTTCAAAACCCTTTTAATTGGAATAACCAGACGACTGACTTCCAACATTATAATTACCCAATTCATTGGAGTGCTATCTGGGCCGCCCCATCATATAAGCTGTAACGGGCTCACCCGACACTAGCTGAGCCGCCCCATCGTATAATGCTCAAGTACCATATCATGAATAAAACATTTTTATGCCTCTAATTTTTCATCATAAAACATTTGAAAAAATCTTTTAAACTCGTAAGCAAATCACTTTTGGATATCAAAATATCCTTTTCTTTTAAAAACCCATTTTCAATACCATAATATACTTTTCTTTTGAAAAACCATTTTAAATACCGAAATACCAAAAAAAAAAAAAGAAAATGGGTTTCCTTTGAATAAAATATGAAAGCTTGAAAAGGAATATTTAAATCAAATAACAGTCACGACAGTAAAAAAGTCATTGTTTCCGTGCATGTTATGAATAAAACATTCTTTTTTTGTTTGTCAAAACATTCTGTATAAAACATGTAAAGAGATTCATTTTTAAAAATATTTAAATAAAGTAAAATGGAAAAAATATTTATTTATAAATCCTTTACATACATATAAAAACTTTCATAAAATCATTTTAAATACATGAACATAGAAAAGGAAGAGTTAGAAGGAAAACATTAAAGTGAATCTTTTTCTTTTAATGAAAACTCCCTAATCACCATGAAAATATTTGAATTATAAGACCCGTGAAAGAATAAAATTATAAAAAAAATTAAATACCATTATAATAGATAAATTCATGATATAGAATTTCAGAGGGGCTATATATACACTTTATAAAAGAATATAGTTGTATAAAATCAAGATATGCCTCAATGAAAGAAGATTGAGATGTACTCCCTTACCTTGAGTCTGACTTATCATGCGTGTATTTATCTTCCTGAATAATAAACTCATGTTAATTATTTACTTTATTGAGAACCTTTTTCAAGTTTATTATTACTTTTATTTCACTTATTAACAAGTTATATACAATTACTTAATCAATTAAGTTTAAGTTGGGTGTTTTGACTATATTTGGTTTATGAGTCAAAAATGACTTTGGTAGGTCAACTATGGTCAAAGAGGTCATTACTTAAACATCTAAAAAATAATAATAATGAAATAATTATCATATTTATACATCAATGATACTTTTAAAACTAATCATGAATTTTGGTTATGAAAAATGAACTAGCATTACGATCATGGAAACGGTAGACCGTACATACGCATGAATAACGTTTTCATTTTCAATGATCATTATAGAAATAAGGTTTCAATATTTTATATTTCTAGAATGATCATTATATTTTAAAAACTATTATATTTAATTATAGATACTTATATATATCATTCTTGTGATGTGGTGATGAAAAAATGAATCACATCGCTTCAAGGAGGTTGTAGTTCACATGCCCACAAATGACATTATCACTTTTTCAATGTGTAAAAATACAAGAAAGAAAATGATATATTATATTTACAGAAATATAATTATTTCATGAATATCATAATGATGTCATGAATATCATATTGATGTCAGGCGGTAGTCCGCCGTACACACGAGCGACATTATTGTATCCCTTACGTATTGGAATATAAAAAGGATATATATAATATAATGAATCTAGAGGTATAATAATGCTATAAACATCATATATAAACTTTAGATCCATCATTATCCCCAACCTTGATAAGTGTTAATGGAAAAACAAATGATATCGTTTTGCGAGGCAGTAGTCCATCATACACACAAATGATGATTTTGTAACCCATTTGATGGAAGTGTGTGTGGTTGTAGGTCAAACCCTTAACATAATTTTTTTTTAAATTTATTAAGGATACTGATATTATTATATAATTATGGTATAATAATAATTGAAGGGTATGGAGGATAAAATAAAACAAAAATGCGTGTTGATGAACGTTGCCTCTTCTTCAGGTATCTCCCTTTGGTTTTCACCAAAGGTCTTCCTTCATTGGATTTATGCCCAAATTAAGTCTTATAGGATGAGGAGAGGGGAGTTTAGAAGTGATTTGGGTAGGGATTGTCTGAACCAATTTTTTTTGAAGGTGTGAAGAGAGGAGGAGAGGGGGTGGCCTTTTATAAATGGGGTGAGTGACAAACTTGTAAATTTTTGAAAGAGAGAATTCCACCCACGTTTTTTTCATGTAACCAGGCCCCAATAATGAAAAAATAGATCCTAGAAGGTATAAGGTTTAAATATTGTCATAAAATGGGTGTTTTACAAGTTTCTAGGTCATTTTTCCCCTTACGCTTACAGTTTAACCACTAAGTAAACTCGTTTTTACCTTTTTTTCCAATGGCCTGAAGGCCTTCATTTTTTATTGATTTTTGATAATCCACCTTTCAAGGGGTGAGGTGGAACCCTTACAAGGCCTGTAGGCATAAGTATTACATGTCCATAGGCCTTAGAGGAATTCATTTCCCCTAGGATTCAAACATTACATATAATCCAGACTAACTACTTGGAACTGCTCCTCCCCAGCATCTTCATCGTGAAATCAGCTCTCCACTATAATTAATTTTAATTGTTTTCACTAATAACTTTGGTAAAAAATTAAGTTGAACATATTAGACATTATAAATTATGATGATTCCAAATATATAATCCATTTTTTCAAATTCAAATCACATAATATGAAAATTTTAATTTTAAATTAACCCCATAGACACAATGAGACAACTGATTTTAAGAAGAGTATTTTTTTAGAAAAAAATGATTCTATATTAACTCTACGACTAATAATAATCATTTCATGAAAATAAATTAATATTTACTAATATATAATAGATAAAATTAATTTAAAACATTCTAAATTAGGGATTTTTTTAATTAATTTAAAAAGAGAAACATTATGCATTTTAAAACAAATTTTAGAAAAACCCGTCTTTCAACCCAAAAAAAAACTTATATTAAAAACCAATATAAAGTTGATTTAAAAGAAATTAATTGAACTAAATATAACTAAATAATAATTAGGTTAATTAAAAACATATTAAAAACATATTTATATTTTTAAATTACTTAATTTATTAAAAATAAATGATTTTTTTTACAAAAATCATTATTTTACACTATTCACTAAAAAATCAATATTTTCCAAAAAACCCAAAAGTTCACCCAGAGTAAATGATGATATGTAGATTTCAAAAATGATATTAATTTTATCCAATTAAAATTATAAAATTTATAAATTAATCTTTTAAATAAAACCTTATAATAAAAGTGTTTTATTAAAACATTTTCCTTTTTGATTAAAAATTACTTAATATTTTTATAACTAACATAACTATCTAATTCATATTAATAAATATAAAAATGATTTATTCTATCATTATCTGGGTTTTTACATCCTCCCCTCCTTTTATAAATCGTGTCCTCACAATTTTATTCACTTATTAAACAAGTGGGAATATCTTTCCCTCATAGCTTTTTCAGATTCTAATGTTGCCCCTTCAACCATATGGTTTTTTCATAAAACCTTAACCTAGTGAATCAACTTATTCCAAAACAATTTTTCTCAGTGGTTAAGAACATGAACCGATTGTTCCTCAAAAGATAGATTCTCTTCCAATTGAACTACTTCTGGGATCAAAGCATGAGATGGATCTGACACATATTTCCTTAACATTGAAACATGAAATGATTTTTGTACATGCGATAAACTTGGAGGTAAGACCATTCAGTAGGTAATTGATCCAACTTTCTCTAGAATTTCATATGGTCTAATGAACCGTGGACTCAACTTCCCCTTATTACCAAAATGTATCAGACTTTTCCTTGGAGAAACTTTGAGAAAGATATAATCACCTACCTTGAAAGAAAGATCTTTCCTCCGGTTATCTGTATAACTTTTCTGCCTACTATGACCTATCCCCATGTGTTTCTAAATCAACTGCACCTTCTCAACCATTTTCTCTACCAACTCTGGTCCCATTAACTTCCTTTCTCATACTTCATCCCAAAAAATGGTGCTCGACACCACTTTCCATATAATGCCTCAAATGGTGTCATATGTATACTGAAATGAAAACTGTTATTATAAGAAAACTCAACCAAAGAAAGATATTGATACCAACTTCCCCAGTAATCCATTGAATAAGAAAGAATCATATCTTCCATGGTTTGAATTTTTCACTTAGATTTTCCATCAGATTATGGATGAAAAACTGTACTGAAATTTAATTCAGTACCCAATGTCTTTTGAAGTCCTTTCAAAAAACTAGATGTGAACCTAGGATCACGATTTGATATAATAGAGAGAGGAAATCCATGTAACTTGACAATCTCCTTTATAAATATTCAAGAAAGATGGTATAAAGACATTGCATATTGAATGGGAAGGAAATGTAAAGACTTAGTTAATCGATCAACAATAACCCAAATCACATTGTTACCTTCTAATGTCCTTGGAAATCCCACTATTAAATCCATGGATATATTTTTTCATTTCCACTCTGGCACTGGAAAAAGGTTAAAACACCCCCTTCGGTAACTTTCATTCAACTTTAACTTACTGAAAAGTCAAACACTTTATGGTAAAGTAAAAAATATCTCTTTTCATTCCATCCCACCAGTAATATCTCCAAAGGTCTCTGTATATCTTATTGCTATCCAAATGAATGGAAAAAAGATAACTACAAGATTTAGTCAACAAACCTTTCCTCAACTAGGAATCACATGGCACACATAACCTTTATACAAATCATAAAACACCTTCTTCATCAATATTAAAATTAGGCAACTTACCCTTCTTAACAGATTCTACCTTTTCCTGTAAAGATTGATCCTTATTCTGAGCTCTCTTAATTATTTCTAAAAAATTCTACTATACTAAAACCTGAAAAAATAGAGGATTTCCTTGCATCTATAACTTCTAGGATAGAATTCATAAAATCATTAACTAAATGGTTATGTTCCAAACATAACATGGTTATGTAGCATTACTTTTTCAAATCAAAGCATCAACCACTTTGTTTGCTTTTCCAGGGTGGTAATGAATCATGAAATCATGATCCTTGATCAGTTATAACCATATTCTATGTCTCATGTTCAATTATTTTGGAGTGAATATATACTTCAAAATTTTGTGATCAGTATATATTTCACACTTTACTCCATACAAATGATGCCTCTAAATTTTTAAAGAAAAAATCACAGTATCTAATTCCAAATCATGTGTGGGGTAATTTAACTCATGAGGTTTCAACTGACGTGAAGCATAAGTAATTAATTGATCATTCTGTATTATGAAACAACCAATTCATTTCAATGAAGCATCATTTTAGATGATGAATTCTCCATTTTTGGAAGGCAGAGCCAAAACTGGAGCATTTACCAATCTTTTTTTTTCAGTTTTTGAAAACAATCATCACATTCCTCTATCTAGATGAATTTAACTCCTTTTCAAGTTAAATTATTTATTGGGATAGAAAACCAAGAAAAGTTTTTAACAAACCACTAATAGTAACCTACTAATCCAAGAAAACTAAAAATCTCTATGATATTTGTGGTTCTTGGAAATTCTTCAAAAACTTTTGTTTTAGTAGGGTAAAAAATTATTTCATATTTAGAAAAAATATGTCCAAGGAAATAAATTTTCTGTAATCAAAATTCACACTTGCTAAATTTTCCATACAATTTCTTTTATTTTAAGGTTTTCAAAACAAATCTTAGATTTCTTTCACGTTCCTCTTGAATTTTAGAATATAACAAAATGATATCAATAAACACAACCATAAACTTTTCCAAGAACTCATAAAAAATTCTATTCACAAGGTCTATAACACCAGGTGCCTTAGATAAACCAAACAGAATAACTATAAACTCATAGTGAACATATCTAGTCTAAAACACAATCTTCAGAATGAATGCTTCCTTCACTTTTAATTAATAGTACCTAGAACTCATGTCAACCTTTAAAAAATACTGATCTCCCTGGATTTGATCAAACAAATCATCGATATGAGGAAAAGGACACTTGTTCTTAATAGTGATGTTATTCAAGGCTCTATAATTAATGCAAAGTATCATCGAACCATCTTTTTTTTAACAAACAAAAAAGTAACACCCCATGGTGAAGTGCTAGGTCTAATGAAACCTTTATCAAATAAATCCTGAAATTTCTTTTTAAATTCTAAAAGTTCCACTAAATCCATTCAATAAGGAGGTTTAGAAATAAGATTAGCATCATGAACTAAGTCAATAGTAAACTTAACACCCTAACTAGGAATAATAGTAGACAAATCATTAGGAAAAATATTCATGCATTCATTTAATACTAGAGTATCACTAATTTGAACCATTTATTTATTTTCAACAATATGTTCTAGGTAACTTTCACTTCTATCTCTAATAAATTTCTTAACTTCTTGGTGAGTTATCAAAGACAAGAATTAATTAAACACAAGTTTCTTAGCACTGCAATCTATCTTAGCATGATAAAATGAAATCCAATCCATACTAATAATGATATCAAACTCTACTATGAATAGTTCAACAAGATTTTTAGGAAAGACCATCCCACTAATAACAATAGAAAGATTCCTATAAATCTTGGTTGCTTTAATATTTCCACCTGAAGTTTTCACCAAAAGTTCTATCTTACTTTCATGAGGTGATATTCCCAATTTACATGAAAATTTCTCATAAATGAAAGAATTTAAATATCCATAGTCAAACAGGGTGTTGGCATAATTTGAAAACATAAGTAACACACCTGTCACCACTTCATTCGATGGCCCAATATCATTTGTACTAGTAGAAAATGACTTCTCTACACCTTTTTGTTTTCGATCATGATGATTTCTATCTTATGAAACTAAATTCGGACATGAATTAGTATAATGACCCCAACTCATTGAAACTAAAACACCTCACCATCATATGAATACCAGTCACTCTATTCTTTGGTTGTTCAAGACTCTTTTTCTTTATAGTTACAAGCCCTATGACCAAACTGACCACATAAGAAACACTTCCCAAATCCCATCAAATATTCCTTGAAATTTCATTTTCCACACTTGGAACATTTCATGGGATTACCTACAGACTTCTTATCTGGTTGTTTCTCCTTTTCCTACCACCTTAACCTTTTCTTACTGTTGTCATCTCGAGGAATATAAGTGTCATCAAACTCCATCTCAACTTTCACAGCACAACGAACCAATTTCTTATAACTTTTAAATTATCATTCGGTAAAATCACTTTATAGTTTTGGTTTTAATCCTGACTAAAACCTTTTAATTTTTCTATTGGTGTATCGAATAAAATCCAGCACATACCTGGCTAATCTTATGAATTTTTCTTCATTTGAAGCTATAAAATCTACATCTTTTTGCCTCAATTCCAGGATTTTTTTTCCATTAGAAGTCAAAAAACCTTGGGAAAATATTTATCAAGGAAAAGATCCTTGAATGTTTCCTATTACATGACATCAATATAATATTTCTCTCTGGTATTCTTAACCAAAGACCACCATCGATCAACTTGACCTTCAAAATGATAAACGACAAGAGTTACCTTTCAACATTATGAAAATCCCATGACATCAAATATATTCTCATTGATCCATACTTTGGATACCACTAGGTAAGATGATATACTATATGATGGGGGATGTTTCCTCATGAAATTCTCCACAAAATAAATGTTCATTCATGGTAGATCGGGTTCCTATTTAGCATGGATACCACCATCATTTATCACTTGGGTTAATTGAGACATCACCGCCACAAACTGTTCTGTTTCAATTCCAACCATCCTGAGATGATGATTTGGAAGGATATTCTCCTATTGGTTCCTTCTGAATACAACTTCCCTATTTTCTATATGGAAAACCATTTTGAATAGAAATAATTTAGATGAGACAACATGGTAATCTTTAAATGTTATATCATTTTAAATTAACCCTAATATTTCAAGGGAAAGTTATTAACATTATCATAACCTCTAAATTTATCTAAATCATCCTTTTATACCAACTATAAGGCTCATACCTTAAACATTACATAATCTTGAGTTTTAGTCAATAATTTATTTTCTTTCACTTGATGATATTTTCATGTTTAGATTTTTAGATAATCAGAACATAACTCATACATTAAAAAATCATATAATACAAAGTGGACACTTCTGATCAATATCCATTTTTTTCACCATATAAAACTCTTTAAAAAAAAATTATTTATTTCATGAAAACTATTCATGATTTTCAACATGAATTCATCCTTTCCCTTACCCATCCTATAAAAGGCATTTAAAAATGTGGGATGAGCACAAAAATCTCATTAAGGGACATATAAGAAAGTAAACTGTTAGTCCATTTAAAACATGAAAACTCATATAACATTTACCTTTATCCTTAAAGTTATTTAATTATATGAAATAAAACATTTTCACATGAAAAATACACATGAATTTTGCACAGATAAAATCATTAAAACTGATAACAAGTAATTTAAACCCCCTTTTGGTGACTTAGAGAATCATATTCATAAAACCCTTTCAAATCCATTTTAATTAGAATAACCATATGAAATAATTCTAACATCATCATTACCTAATGAATTGGAGCGCTATCTGGGTGCACCCATCATTTAAGCTATAATAGGATCACCCGACGATATCTAGGCCACCCCATCATATAATCTATACTGGGCTCACCTAACGCTATCTGGGTTGCCTTATCATATAAGCTATAACGGGATCACCCAACACTATATGAACCACCCCATAATATAATGCTCAAGTACCTTATAATTAATAAAACCTTTTTATTCTTTCAATTTTTCATCATAAACATTTGAAAAACTCTTTTAAACTCGTAAGAAAATCAATTTTGGATAAAAAAATACCCTTTTCTTTTAAAAAATCATTTTCAATACTGTAATACCCTTTTCTTTTGAAAACCCATTTTAAATACCAAAATAAAAAAAAAGAAAAAAGGATTCCTTTGAATAAAATATGAAAGCTAGAAAAGGAATATGAAATCAAATAATGGTCACGGTGGTAGAAAAATCATTATTATTGTGTACATTAAGACTAGAACATTCCTTTTATCGTTTGACAAAACGTTCTGGATAAAACATGTAAAAAGACTCCATTTAAAAAATATTTCAATAAAGTAAAATGGAAATAGAGATTTATTTATAAATCATTTACATACATATAAAAACTTTTATAAAAACATTTTAAATACATGAACATAGAAAATGAAGAGTTGGAAGGAAAAAATTAAAGTGAATCTTTTTCTTTTAATGAAAAGTCCCTAATCACTGTGAAGATATTTGAATTGTAAGACCCATGAAAGAATAAAATTATAAAAAACATTGAATACCATTATAATAGATAAATTCATGATATATAATGTCATAGGGGCTATATAGACACTTTATAAAAGAATATAGTTGTATAAAATCAATATATACCTCAATGAAAGGAGATTGAGATTTAGTCTCTTACCTTGAGTCTGACTTGTCATGCGTGTATTTATTTTCCTAAATAATAAACTTATGTTAATTATTTACTTTATTGAGAAACTTTTTCAGGTTTATTATTACTTTTATTTCACTTATTAACAAGTTATATACAATTACTTAATCAATTAATTTTAAGTTGGGTGTTTTGACCATATTTGGTTTATGTGTCAAAAACGACTTTGGTAGGTCAATGATGGTCAAAGAGGTCATTAATTAAACATATCCAGAATAATAATAATGATATAATTATCATATTTATACATTAATGATACTTTTAAAACCAATCATGAATGTTGTTTATGAAAAATGAACTAGCATTACAATCATGGAGATGGTAAGCCATACACATGAGTAACATTTCTGTTTTCAATGATCATTATGGAAAGAAGGTTGTAATATTTTATCTTTATAAAATGATAATTATATCATAAATATAATTATATTTAATTATAGATACTTATATATATATAATTATTGTGATGTGGTGATGAAAAAAGGAATCACATCGCTTTGAGGCGGCAGTAATCCACACATCTATGAATGACATTATCACTTTTTCAATGTGTGAAAAGGTAAGAAAGAAAATGATATATTATAATCATAGAAATATAATTATTTCATTAATATAATAATTATTTCATGTATATCATATATATTTATTATTTTTACCCATATTACCTTCCATGAAATGCATTAGTGAAAACGTTTCACATCACTTTAAGAGGCGGTAGTCTGCCGTACACATGAGTGATGTTATTATATCCATTACGTATTGGAATATAAAAAGGGTATTAATTATATAATGAATAAAAATATATAATAATTTTATAAATATAATATATAAACTTTATATATCATTATTACCAACTTTGATAGGTGGTAATGGAAAAATGAATGACATCATTTCGTAACCCATTAACATAAAAACATATAAATATATTTAGGACAATTATTTTATCCTCCATACACACAAATGATGATTTCTTAACCCATTTAATGGAAGTATGTGTGGGTGTAGGTAGTAACATTAACATAAAAACATATAAATATATTTAGGACAATTATTTTATTATATAATCATGGTATAATAATAATTTAAGTGGGTGGTGGAGGAAATAAGACAAAAATGCTCGTTGATGAACATTACCTCTTCTTCAGGTATCTCCCTTTGGTTTTCACCAAATACCTTCCTTGGTTAGATTTATACCTAAATTAATGAATCTTGGATGAGGAGATAGGATTTATAAAGTCACTTGGGTAGGTATTTTACGAACCAATTGGTTTCAAAGGTGTGAAGAGAGGAGGAGAGGGGGTGAATTTTTATAAGTGGGATGAGTGGAAAACTTGTAAATTTTTGAAAGAGAGAATTCCATCCATGTTTTTTTTCATGTAATCAGGCCTAAATAATGAATCAATCTAGATCATAGAAGATATAAGTTCTAAATATGTCCATAAAATGTGGTTTGGATAAGTTTCTAGGTCATTTCCCCCTTAAGTTGAAAGTTTAACTACTAAGTAAACTCATTTTTATTTTAATCATAGTAATTAATTTTAATTATTTTCACTAATAAATTTGGCCAAAAATTAAGTTGACCCTATTAGAAATTATAATTTTTTATTCTAAATATGGAATCCATTTTTCAAAATTGAAATCACATAAGTATAGAATTTTAATTTAATATTAATCCCACAGACATGGTGAGACAACAATTTTTAAGAAGAGTATTTAAAAAAAATATGATTCTATATTAACTATATAACTTATAATAATCATTGAATGAGACTAAATTAATATTTAATGATATATAATATATAAATTTAATTGAAAACATTCCCCATCAGGTATAATTTTAATTAAATTAAAAGGAGAAACATTATTCATTTAAAATAGTTTTTAGAAGAACCCGTCTTTAAACCCAAAAGAAAAATTATATTAAAACCAAATATAAAGTTGATTAAAAACCAATTAAGTGGAATAAATATAACCAAATAATACTTAGGTTACTTAAAAACACATTCAAAACATATTTAGTCTTTTAAATTACATAATTTATTAAAAATAAATGACCTTTTTTCAAAAATCGTATTTTCACTATTCATTGAAAAATCAATATTTTCTGAAAAATCCCAGAATTTCACCCAAAGTAAATTTTTATATGATTATTTCAAAAATGATATCCATTTTATCCAATTAAAATTATAAAATTTATAAAATAATCTTTTAAATAAAACCTTAAAAGAAATGTGTTTTATTAAAAATCCTTTTTGATTAAAAATTGCTTAATATTTTTATAACTAATATAACTATCTAATTAATATTAATAAATATGAAAATTATTTATTCTATAATTACCTGTGTTGTTACATAAGTCATAAATTTAAAGTACTATAGTTAAGTTTAGTAAACCTAATTGAAATGAGATAAAGTTAAAAAAATTCCTATAATTTCCATGAATCTTACTCTCCCTTGAGATATACAATGAATGTTCAAGAGAGGGAAAAAACTGGTAACATATTTTAGAATTGGGTCTCCCCATTTATAAATAAATAAAAGCACTCATATAATCTCCCCCCGAAATTTACTTCTTCTTTTTAACTTCTTTAGCTTCTATTAATTTCATAAGATGATGTTTATTCAATTTTCTCCCCAAAAGACTATTCTAAACTTTTTAATTTTATTAATTATTTAAAAACCCCCTTCCAAAATCAAAAAAATAACCTTTCTCTCCTTTTGGGATTATAAAAAAAATAGTAAAGAGGAAACCAATGAGTTAAACAAAAGAGGAAAAAATACCCTTCAGGAAGTTATCATTTGATAAATATAGATAATTTTTTTCGATGAAGGTGGTTACAAAAGTTATATTGAAAAAAATTTATCATCTTTTGTAAAGACTTTTTGAAAATATAAAATTGATAAAAAAGAGTTATCAAAAACCAAGATCCATATTTTTCAAGGAGTTAATCAAAATAAAGTGGTTAAAGTGATAAAGGAAAAAAATTTAGGCACACATGGGTCATTACACAAGGAAATCATATGTAATAATATAATTTATGATATTATATTTATATGTAAGAGTAAAAAAATAAATATAGCTAACTTCATAATATGTTAATGTAGTCCGCAAATCTTAGAGTTGGTATTCTCATAAGAGTACAAACACATGAAGAAAACGACACCTTCCATAGGATAACTAACTTTTAGTTCATTGAGAAACATAACTTCCATAATGTGTAATAAAAAAGATGTTTAAGTAACATCTAATAATTTTAATTTAATTCTCTTCTAGAAAATATTAAGTACCTTCATAAAGTTAGAACACTTCTAAATAATAGATGTCCTCCCCCTTTCTCGAGGATTTTTTCAATGTCAGAAAAATATAAATCAAGAAGAGGAAAATGATCAATTAAAACTAATAATATCCATATTTTGTTTAATGTATTAAAATATATTATAATTTAATGGTTTAGTAAAAATGTTAGTAAGATGATCTTCAGTTCTGATAAGCTTGAGAATAATATCTCCTTTTTATGTGTGACTATATAGGAACTGATATCTTATATCTATATGCTTCACTCATGAATGATGTGTTGGGTTCTTATATAAATAAATAAAACTTATGACATCATAAAGAATTTAATTTTGAGTAAAACGTATCCTGAAATTAGTGAGTGTGTGTTGTATCCACAAAAATTGAGCACAACGACTTCTAACTGACACATGTTCAACTTCAACATTAGATAGTGAAAATGAATATTGTTTATTACTGGACCATGAGACTAAAGCTTCAATAAGAAAGTGAAAAGTTCTAAAAGTAATATTCCTATAATTTCTATAACCATTGAAGTCTGCATATGAATAACTCTTAAGATTAAACTCAAATCCAAAAGAATAAAATAATCCATGTTCCGAAGTTCCTTTAAGATAACAAAAGATTTGTTTAGCTGGCTTAAGATGGGATTGTTTTATATTGGAATAAACTCTCCCATAGAATCACATAGAGTACATGATTTCTGGTTGACTATACTTCAAGTAAACTTCCAAGATCTACCATTTTCCCAGATTTATCAAGGTCAAGTTTATAAGAGGTACTTTCCAAAGTACTAATATTTGAAGCATTGTCAAAGAAAAATGATCAAGTAATTCTCTAATGTAATTATGTTGATCTAAAATGGTTCCTTATAGTATTTGAGTTATTTGGAAGCTAATAAAGTAATTAAGTTCAACCATTATACTTATCTCAAATTAACCTTTCATAAATTCTGAAAAAAAAATTGTAAGTGTTTTTTGGGTTTAATAAAAAATGATATCATTGATATAGATTTATAAAATAACGGTGTCATTAAAAAATCTCTAGATAAAAAGTGTGGGGTTAGATGATACTTTAATAAATTCATTTTGAAGTATGAACTTGAAAAATATATCATCCTATGCTTTTGAGGCTTGTTTAAGTCCATATAAGGCCTTGATATGTTTGAAAATATGTTCTAGAAAATTGATATCTTTAAAACTAGGAGATTTTTTAACATAAACTTCCTCCTGAACATAAACGTTAAGGAAGACACATTTTACATTCATTTTAAATAGAGTAAAGTTCAGATGAGTAGCGACCAATATTGAATTATTCTTAACAATTGTTCCATTCTCATCACACTTACTTCAAAATATCCATTTGAATCCTATAACTGAAATATTATTCAATCACTCAACCGAAGTCCAAACCTTATTCCATTTGAATTTATTAAGATCTTCCTTCATAAAAATTATCTAACTCTAATCACCCAAGGCATCATATTCCATTTTAGGTTCAAATTATGATAAAAATGAAAGATGCTTGCGTTCATTTCTTAAGGAACTTCCGGTTCTAACTGGTTGATCTACATCACCAATGATATTATTAGAGGGATGGTTCCATAAGATCATAAGGTTTATAGGTATAAAGGAAGTTATTTTCTCATCTATTAGTTGATTACTTCCATTATCTTAGCTTCATGAATGTTAATTTCCAATGAATGTGGTTAAAATTTTAGAATTAAAATGGGAGGGATTTCAAAAACACAATCCAAATTGCTTTCATAATCATGATGATTTAACTTTTCATAAGGATCAATCTCATTAAACCTAAAATGCATCATTTTTTCAATGGTATTAGTTTTTCTATTGGAAACACAATATTCCTTGTGGTGGAGTAATCAATAAAAATACATTCTGTAGCATTCACATCAAATTTATATAAGTTATCTTTAGTATTCAAAAATAACACTTTACTTTTGAAAACTCTAAAGTAATCATGTTTTTATTCATTTTTTCCCACAATTTGTATGTTTTTTTAATTTAAAATTGAGTTAAGTGGAACTCAGTTTATAGTTTAACATGAATTACTTATAGATTCATCTAAAAAATAATTAGCAATATAATATTCACACAATAAAGCCTAGAAAATTTCTTGAAGGGTTATATTCCTTATTTCAACCACATCGTTCTATTGTGGAGTTCTTAGCAATGAAAAGTTGTGTGTAATGAATTTTCCACAATAAAAAGTTTCAAAAGAGGAATTTACAAACTCTCTACCATGATCACTCCAGATAGTGAAAATTGGATAGTTTTTTCAGATTTCAAACATGAGTATAAAACCTTTTGAAAAACAAGAGTGCTTCCAATTTAAGATTAAGAATATAAACCCAAGTATACCTATACACATGAGCCTCAAATGAGTTGGCGAGGTATCCTTAAGTGCATATATAAGACCCAGGTTCAAAACCAGGTAGAGGCATATTTCCGGGTACTGTAGTAGTATTGTACACTATGCAGGTACTATTCAGTACTGTAGCAGCTAGAACTATTCACCTTGGGACACCGGTTTGGGCTTGGAGTCCTTAAGGATTTTGGGACACCTAGTCCTTCAAGTCAGTAGGGATTTCGGGCCACCTCAAGGCCTTCAGGCCACATGCAGTTTCCCCATACACACTACAAAAAAAGGAGCAGCCCCAAAAGAGGATTCAGAGCAGGTGCAATCACCAGAGAAGAGACAAATGGATTTGTCAGAATGAGAGGGTATGGCTATGCCATATGGACCATCATGTTCTTTCACGGGAAGCCTATCCAGATGACCAGGTGAAGGTGGAGAGCTACTATCATGATGCAGATGCTGGGGAGGGGCAGTTCCTTGTAGATAGTCTGGTTGAATTCCTTAAGACCTTCCGGTCATGTAATCTCCTAAGCCTATGTGCCATGTAATCTCTGAGCCTACGGACCTTTTAAGGGTTCCCCCTCATCCCTTGAAAGGGGGTTTATCAAAAAATAAATAAAAATGAAGGCCTTCGGGCCATTCAGGCAAGTATACCTAGTATAATTATCAACTAAAAAATTCACATGGTGTTTGATTTCTAGATTTATAGTTTGTATAGGACCAAAAAGATCCATGTTCACTAACTATAAATGTTCAAAATTTGAGATTTATCCCCTAGGTTTAAATCTCTACTTTCATTGCTTACCATATTGGAAAGGGTAAATGACTCTAGAAAAATTGAACTTATGTTCAAGTAAATCCTTCACTAATCATATCCTAGGAAGTTTAGCTAAGTTACATGTATTGTAATGTACTAGACTCCTATTCCAAATCCAAGATACATCTTCAAACATACTAAGAAAAGGTAAGTTTAGGGAAGAAATGTTTTCTAGGTCGACAGTGTAATTATTATCATTCCCATATACTAATAAAATGTGAACTATTTCCAAACTTGTGATGTTACATTTTCATTCCCAAAGTTCACAGAGTAACCTTTATCCCATAATTGACTTTTTTTGATAAGGTTTTTCTTAAGTTGAAGGAACCTAGGGTGAAATAGAATCTTAAAAAACACACAATTTAAACTTTTGGGTTTGGATTCATGTTCAAAACACAGAATCCACAAAACCCTTTTCCTAAAATTCTTAAAGTATTTCATGTAATTAAATTTAATCATGAAAAATAAAACCAAACAAAAGAATAACGGTACCTTGTTCATTTGAATTCACCGATTTGATTCACTCATCGTCGACATGTCATGGCACAAAGTCACTAATATAGGAACCCACTAGATCTTCCACACATGAACCAAAACTCATGGATCATCAATCTATGTTTCCCAGGTGCTAGTGTGGGAAATCAAATAGCATTACGATGTCCCTTCAATCATGTGAAGAACGTGAACTTGATTAAAAATATGGGATCGATCTAACCTTGCTATTTCTCCAGATTCTCTCTATAAGAACTTTATAAGAGAGGAGTGGATAGATTCTATCATTAAATTCTTCCAAATGGTGGATCTTAGTATTCAAGAGGCTAAAATGAGATTTTATACCCAGGTTATACTTTCCAAAATTTCACTTTGGTCTCTAGAAAGTAATAACCTTCATTTTAGACCCTTTTGCACATGTATGACTTAATGAACTTGGCATAAATGTCACAAATAATTTATCACTCACTTGTAACACTATAAAATGTTACTTGATAAAATAAAAACCATTAACTCAACCCATAAGTTCCCTAAATAATTTAACGAACTTGAACATCCTATGTTCATTCGAAAAACACTACTGGAAATACAATATATACCAATGGTTTCAAATTGTTGGTATAGGCATCAAAACCATTGGTATACTATATACCAATAGTGTTGCAAACCGTTTTCTAGTAAGCCTTTTCAAAAGGCCTATACCAATGGTTTTTCTCTAACCATTGGTATATGATAGTGTAACCTTCAATATTCCAATAGTTTTATAGAAACCGTTGGTATATATTTATACCAATGGTTGATAAACCATTAGGATATATATTTACATGTAGTTTACCAACAGTTTAGAAACCATTGGTATATAGTATTACCAATGGTTCTTTAAAACAGTTGGTAAAAATATTCTGGAAACACACTTTACCAACAGTTTTGAACCATTGGTATAGTGTATTACCAACGGTTTATTCAAACTGTTGGTAAAAATATTCTCAAAATACACTTTACCAATGGTTTAAAACCATTGGTATAGTTTATTTTCATAAAACAGCACAACATCCAGCACACCAACCACCCATCCCCTCCATTTCATACACTTGCAAACACGCCTGCAAACAACACTTAAAATAGAACAAAAAAAACACCTTCAATAGCACATAAAAAATAGTATACTCTTCCAACCATGACATGTACCACAACATAGTTTTCCCCATTTCAATATTGACATGACAACCACTCTTCCAACTAACCCATTTCAATTTATTTGGTGCAAAAATCTCATAATGGTGAGAGGGAACTCACATTTTAGAGAACCCATGATAGTCAGAGTTACATACACCATTAATAGAATTAACACATAATTCATAAGGTAATTACATAAAGTATACACATACAATAAGTATACCCATACAACAAGTATAACCATACAAAAATTATACCTATACACCATTAACACATAATTCATAAGTTAATTAAATAAATAAACAATTCAATTTATAATTCAGGGGGTTGGGGGGCTGTTCAGGGGTTTGGGGTGGCTATCCAAGGGGGTAGGGGGTGTCCAGGGGGTGGGGGTGTTCGGGGGGATGAGGGTGTCCAGGGGGGGTGGGGGGATGTCCAGGGTGGTGGTGGTGATGGTGGTGGGGGGGGGGTGTCCATTGGGGTGTCTAGGGGGGTGTCCAGGGGGTGGGGTGGTGTCCAGGGGGTTGGGGGGGCTTTCCAGGGGTGGGGGTGTCCAGGGGTATAAGGTCCCCACCTTATTCATTACATAATCTTGAATTTAGTCAAGAAAACACTTCCTATTACATTGAGGATTTTTTCAAGTTTAGAGTTTTAGAGAATTGGGACAAAACATTCATAACATTACACATTATTACAGAGTGGATACCATAAAAATAGTTTCCATTTTTTTTCAAAATATAAAACATTAAAACTTAAAACAAGACTCCTTGAAAATTCTTCAAAATTTAACATGGATTCCTTACTTGTATTACACATACATTAACCTGTGAAAATCATTTAAAAACTTGGGATGAGCACAAAAGCTCAGTAAGGGATAGAAAAGAAGGAAAGATCACATTAGTCCATGAATACTCGTAATGTATGAAAGCATTTTCAAAAGACATTCTTGTCACCCATATATACTTACTTTGTGTAACAAGAGATTTAAACAAGATCCACACAAAACATGAGAATATAAATATAATCATAAAGGTATCTTGGGGCATTAATTACATAATCATGTAACCATTCTTGGATACCTTATAATCTGTAACCCTCACAGCTACCTTACTTTGTGTAACCATCACAGTTACACTTGGAGTAACCATACGACCGACCTCCAACTTACTCATACCCAATGCATTGGAGGGAAATATAGGTCCCACCCTTCATTATAAATAATTCCCAAGAACTAAAACATAATCATAAAACATGAATAATTCCATAAAAACATTTCTTTGTAATTTTGTAAAACCGAATTTAAAAAGAGGATTTTTAAAGAAAATCCCTTTATAAATATCATACAATTGAAGAGAGACTTAATAGAGTAGATGGAGTATGTATATATACTGTAAATACACATAATAAAACATAATATAAATATAACCCATCACACAAACCATTTATATATCACATAAATAATGAAGTAGAAGGTTAACCCAAAGAATGGAAATAGAATTCCCTTACCTTGGGTTTGTCTTACTTCAAACTTGTTTAAACTTCCTTATAGAGTAACCATTATAACTTGAAGGTTGGGACCTTGGGGGATTGAGAAAAACTTTGGAGGACTACTATGAAGGTAAGGAGTCCAGAGCTTCATTGAGGGAGAATTGGGAATGAAGTTAATGAAGGGAAGAGTTGGTATTTATAGGAAAAGTGGAGGATTATTTTAATAATTTTCAAGGGACACCTCATGAGTGGTATTTGCAAAACCATGGGCTTGCCCATGGTATTTTCCCATGGTATAAGACAATTGGGACACCTAAAATCTTATTTAACTATAAAAAAGTCGACCAGATTTATGACATCATTATTACATCATTAATGATGTCATTAACACACCGAAACTAAAAACTGTATTTTTTACTATTCACTAAAAAATCAACTGTTTCAGAAAAATTCCCAAAATTCACCCTAACCATTTATCAACGTTTAGAATTCAAAAATGAAGTCCATTTTTTTAAAATAATTTTCTAAATATTATTAATTTAATTTTTAAATAAAATCATACTTAATTCAAAAATTAACAATTCTAATTCTATAACAAGTTCTATATCACGAAGAAAAATTAACCAAGATGTTATTATCTTAAATCCTTAAGAAAATAAAATAATAAAAAAATTACTATTCATTAGGGTCATATTACTATTCATATTACCATTCATAAGGGTGTGTTACTATTCACTAAAAAAAAACAAGTTGGTTCCAATAGACTCCAAATAACATACTGAACACAATTGTAGATGAAAGTTTCTTGAAATTCAGAACATAGAAGTAGAAAAATTATGTTTAAATTCTAGTTATAAATATCTACTTAAAACAAAGTTCTATGCATTTCTATTTATTTTTAGAAAAACTTGGGGTGTTATAAGGGGGGTGTCCAGGGGGTGGGGGTGTCTAGGGGGTGGGGTGGTGTCTAGGGGGGTGGGGGAAGTCCAGGGGTTGGGGGGGGGTATCTAAGGGGGTGGGGTGGTGTCCAGGGGGTGGGAGTGGCTGTCCATGGGGGTGGGGGTGTCCAGGGGGTGGGGGTGTCCAGGTGGTGGGGTGGTGTCTATGAGGGGTGGGGGCCATCCAAGGGGTTGGGGGGGTGTCCGGGGGGGGGGGGGTATCCATCGGGGTGGGGCTGTCTAGGGTGGTGGTGGGGGGTGTCCATAGGGGTGTCTAGGGGGGTGGGTGGTGTCTATGGGGGTGGGGTGGTGTCCAGGGGGTGGGGGGGGGGTTTCCAGGGGGTGGGGGTGTCCAGGGGGGTGGGGTGTCCAAGGGGGTGGGGGTGTCTAGGGGGTGGGGTGGTGTCCAGGGGGGTGGGGGGCAGTCCAGGGGTTCGGAGGGCTGTCTAAGGGGGGGGGGGGGTGGTGTCCAGAGGTGGGGGTGGCTGTCCATAGGGGTGGGGGTGTCCGGGGGTGGGGGGTGGGGGTGTTTAGGTGGCAGGGTGGTGTCTAGGAGTGGTGGGGGCATCTAGGGGGTTAGGAGGGCTGTCTAGGGGTTAGGGGGCTGTCAATGGGGGTGGGGGTGTCCAGGAGGGTGGGGGTGTCCATGGGGGTGGGGGTGTCCAGGGGGTGGGGTGGTGTCTAGGGGGGTGGGGCTGGTCCAGGGGGTTGGGGGGGGGGCTATCCAAGGGGGGTGGGGTGGTGTCTAGGGGGTGGGGGTGGCTGTCCATGGGGGTGGTGGTGTCCAAAGGGAGTGGGGGGTGTCTAAGTGGTGGGGTGGTGTCTAGGAGGGGTGAGAGGATGTAATGGTTTTAATGGAATTAATTTCATGGATTTTAAGATCATTTGTATTTTTAAAATGGTTTTGGAATAGTGTTTATTTCAATATTATGTGTTTCTTTAGGAAAAAATGAATTCTTTTGGTGTGTATGGTAGGAAGGGGGATTTGGTTATTAGGAAAATGATTACATTTTTATTGTGGGAAAAAAATACTATATGATTTTTGAAATGAAACCTTAAAAGGTATTTTTATAAACCATTGGGGAGTTTTAAATAGAAAGAAGTATCTATTATGTGATTTTGAAATGGTTTTATGAAGAATTATTTATGATTTATCTTTATGGGATTTGTGATTTTGTGTCCCATGTTTTAGAACATCAGATTATTTTAATAAAGGTTTTGATTTTGATAATTCTTTAGAATGTTACCACTATAAATGAATCAAAATTTCCATAAGGGGATATATTAGGTAGTCATTTTTGTGTCTTGGTCTCTACTCAAACTCTTGTGGAAGTGGAATAATCGTGTTCTTCTCGGATCATTTATTATGCATGGGAGTTTCTAAAATACCATCCACTATTTTTTATTGGTGATCAAGGATCCCAGAAGGAAACCAAGTGGGTATCTAAGATTAATGGGATCTTAGAGTTGTTAGAAACCCTATAATCTATGGGGCGGGGGCTGTCCATGGGGTGGGGGGGGGGGGGGGGGGTCCACGGGGGTGGCGGGGCTGTCCAGGGGGTAGGGGGTGTCCAGGGGGTGGGTAGGGATGTCCATGGGGGTACGAGGTGTCCAGGGGGGTGGGCGGGCTGTCCACAGGGGTGGAAGGGCTGTCCAGGGGGGTAGGGGTGTTCAGGGGGGGTGGGCGGGCTGTCCATAGGGGGGTAGGGGTATCCAGGGGGTGGGTGGGCTGTCCACGGGGGTGGGGGGCTGTCCACAGGGGGAGGAGTGTCCAAGGGGTGGGCGGGTTGTCCCCGTGGGTGGAAGGGCTGTCGAGGGAGGTAGGGGGTCTCCAGGGGGTGGGCGGGATGTCCACAGGGGGGGGGGGGGTATCAAGGGGGTACGAGGTGTCTAGGGGGTGGGTGGGCTGTGCACGAGGGTGGTGGGGCTATCCAGGGGGTAAGAGGTGTCTAAGGGGGTGGGAAGGCTGTCCACAGGGGGGGCTGTCCATGGGGGAATGGGGTGTCTATGGGAGTGGATGGGGTTGTCCAGGGGGTATGAGGTGTTCGGGGGGTGGGAGGGCTATCCATAGGGGTGGCGGGGCTGTCCAAGGGGGTGGATGGGATTTCCAGGGGGGGACGATGTGTCCAGGGGGGTGGGTGGGGCTGTCTAGGGGGTACGTAGTGTCTGGGGGGGCTGTCCACGGGGGTGGGCGGGCTGTCCACGGGGGTGGGGGGGCTATCTAGGGGGGCACGAGGTGTCCAAGAGGGTGGGAAGGGTTTTCCAGGGGTACGGGGTGTCCAGGGGGGTGGGTAGGTTGTCCCTGGGGTGGAAGGGTTGTCTAGGGGGTACAGGGTGTCCAGGGGGGTGGGCGGGCTGTCCACGGGGGTGGAGGGAAAATCAAGGGGGGTTGGGGGTGTCTAGGGGGTAGGGGGTGTCCAAGGGGGGTGGGAAGACTGTCCATAGGGGTGGGGTGGGGGGGTCTGTCCATGGGGGGAGGGGCTATCCAGGGGGTGGACAGGTTGTCCAGGGGGGTGGGCGGGGCTATCCAGGGGGTGGGTGGGGCTGTCCAGGGGGTGCGCGGTGTCCAAGGGGTGGGCGGGGCTGTCCAAGGGGTCATGGGGTGTCCAGGGGGTGGGTGGGGCTGTCCAGGGGGTATGGGGTGTCCAGAGGTGTGGGAAAGCTATCCACAGGGGTGGAAGGGCTATCTAGGGGTTAGGGGTTGTATAGGGGGTGGCGGGCTGTCCACTGGGGTGGGGGGGGGGGGTCGGGGTGTCCAGGGGGGTGGGCGGGCTGTCCACGGAGGTGGCAGGGATGTCTAGGGGGTTGGGGGTGTCTAGGGGGGTAGGGGGTGTCCAAGGGAGGTGGGCGGGTTATCCACCGGGGTGTGTGTGTTGGGGGGGGGGGCGTCCACAGGGGGAGGGGTTGTCCTGGGGGGTGGGCAGGGCTATCTAGGGTGGTGGGCAAGGCTATCTAGGGGGGGGGGGGGGTGGGCGGGGCTATCTAGGGGTAAGGGGTGTTGGGGGGGGGGGGGCTGTCCAGGGGTGTACGAGGTGTCTAGGGGGGGTGGGTGGGCTGTCCACGGTGGTGGGAAGGATGTCCATGAGGATGAGGGGCTATCCAGGGGGTGGGGGTGTCCATGGGGTGGGGGGTTGTCCACGGGGGTGGGGGGTCAGTCCACAGGGGGAGGGGCTGTCCAGGGGGTGGGCGAGCTGTCCACGGGGGTGGCGGGGCTGTCCAGGGAGTACAGGGTGTCCAGGGGGGTGGACGGGCTATCCACAGGGGTGGGGGGATGTCTAGGGGAGGGGTGAATCAGTCACAACAAATCATCTAGTCAAGTTTTATTATTTATAGATAAAAAAATAAAGATAATTTGACCTACCTAATCACACATATATTCAGGCACAACAAATCAATAAACATCAAAGGTCAGTAATATCAGTCAAAAATGTAACAGATCAATCTATCCCTCATCACCTCACTATCATCACCATCATCATCTGCCTCACCCTCTTCCTCATCATCATCTCCATCATTTTCCCCTCCCTCCTCAATGTCCTCCTCCTTTCCCTCATACTCAGCCCCGACCTCCTCATCGCCCTCATCCTCTGCCTCTCCCTCCTCCTCTGCCTCAGCCTCCTCCTCACCCGGCTCAGACTCCTCCTCACCATAGTATCAACCAACACTATAAATTCCACCTGGTAAACCATATATAGAATTCATCGACGACATATATTCATCTAAAGATGTGCTGGCCTCTTGTGGAAGTGTTGGACGTAAAACTTCCATCAGTTTCATAAATGCAGCGTTTTTCCAAGCATATTGTTTTGCCATCTCTGTGGACCTTTTTTCAGCCTATTCTGCCTGTTCCTTAACCTACTGGAACTCGGTGGCACTACAACTCATACCTGAGGAGGGATAATACCTCATCAGAACTATACTCTTCCCAAGTTGGCAACGTACTCTACCGGGGTTCTCATATCCCAACACCTGATGTAAGTGATCATTTGGCCCAAAATTGTCAGTTTCCTAGGCATCAAGGGCCTCTAAAGTAGCCTGTTACAAATATAAATATATTATTAAGTTACAAAATAGAGATTAAAATTTTAAATCTACAAAGTAAAACTTATAATCTGCTGCTGAGTCGGTTCATTAACCACACTTCCATCTTTCTTCCTTCTACTTGAGCAAAATAGCTTTGATCGAGGCACATGTCCTTCTATATTCAATTTATTCCTCTATAATGACATTGAATGTCAGAAACCATAATTAAAAATAGGATACCAATAATTAATTACATAACTAAAATTATATAACAACTTTAGAAATCAAATAAATTATAGAGGAAGCAATAGAAAGTGCAATTCGTAAAGAAAAATTATAAACTGTCATACTTGCTGCCTCTCATGATCTATCATTGTAGTACGTCCCAATGTGTGGATGTATTTTTTTAGCATCAATGTTTTTTTATTTCTTCCAGATGAATCCTAAATAAAATTCAATAATTAGTATTAACAAAAAACATGAAAATTTTCATTTAAATACCTCTAATGTGATTAATACCTTAAATTGGCTAGTCGTCTAATGAGTAATCATATGTCGATACTGCTCTAATGGAAAATCATCCACAATAGGGACTACCTCTAACTCTATTCCCACTCTATCATTCCAGGCAATGTAAAACTCATGCTTATAAGCTCTCCAAAGCTCACCTAAATCCTTTAAACGTGCTGACTGTGCACCCTCACCATTGGGGAAATTAAACTGTAGCTGACACCAAAATATTAATTCATATAAATAAAAAAATAATATATTTCATTAAATACAACAGATTTTTTACCCATATATCTACCCAAGATTTATCCTTGACTTCATTTGGTAGCTATCTCCATGAGAGCAGGCTGACAGGAACGATGTCGGAGTATTTGGAAAGCATCGCCAAAAAACTCCGACATTACTGCCCTGATTTTTCAATCATTTGACTATCTTCATTATAGTCTACCATCAACTTTGTGTGGTAGTTCCACACTGAACACATGCATGTACGCCCCCGCCCCCACCTCCTATCAGTAGATGTATCTGTTATGAAAGAAAAACAAATATTTTATCAATACATGTTATAATGAAAATAAATAATGGTGTAAAAATTTGTTAAGGTTGTATAAGTATACCTGTGGTAGTCTGATTAATGGGCACCGCTGGATCCGCAGAAACTGAAGGAGCACCCTGTACAGATGGAGTGGGTCCCAATGTATACTCTGTATGGACAGACTCTGGCAGAGCAGGAGTCGAAGAAGATGGAATATAAAAGCCCAGAGAGAAGGAATCAAAAGTAAAAGAAGATGACATGGATGGCTGGCTGAATGCTGGATGGGGAGTGGGAATCATCATCAGATATGGTACAGATGGGTGAGGAGGATCAGATGTAAAGGGTGGTGAAAACATGGGAGTCCTAAATATCGCATGTGTCCCTAACGACACACCGGGATCGGAACGTGGGATGGATTATATGTCAGTGGGATGGGTAGGGTCTAATTAGGTACGCTGACCAAATCATCTAGCTCTCGTACCACCCCCCCTTACACCAACACCCTGAGTACTGGGACCACTACTAGGTTGCTCATCAAATAATTATCTCCTAATAGATGGATCCTGAATTTTTTTTTTTAAAAAAATTAATCACTTGACATTATATATTATTTAAATATATATATATTTGAAATAAAATACTCACTGCAGGAACTAGTGGTGGAATGCCCAGCCCAGTCATGCGATGATTGTTTTCCATAATCTATTTTCATTGCCTCTCTTCAATTGGTTTCATTTCCTGCATTTGAAAACAAATATGGAAGTAAATAGAAAAGGATAACTAATGTGTAACCCAAAAAAATGAGAGGGAATAGGGGGATTCATGGATAATTTAATTATCCATCGTTTTAGGTGAGCTTGAACAGATATATAATGAAGTCAATAAATCATACAAGATGTAATAAAGAAATTTAATTTTTATTAGGATGGTTATTTACTAAGTGTCATCAGTATATTAAAATCACGGAACATTGATTCTACTAGATTCATAAGGGGTAAAGTAGTTGTCAACATTAAGAAAAAATTTAATTTCTTTAGCTCAGGTAGATGATGTGGGTTTCAATACATGTTTTGCAGAAGAATACAAACCATCATGTTCATTACTTGGTAAAATGTTAAATAGAGGTCTTAGAGTTATACCAATTTTATAAAAATCACAGTTGAAGCATTGAAATTTTCACCAAGTTAGAAATATTGGTTTCATAGGTTTGAATACAGTTCAATTCCAAATTAGAAAATGCAATTTAAATAAAATTGCAACCAATAAACATTGAAAATTCACATAATGGTCAAGTCAGATACAACATATTTGTAATCAATATTAAATCAATTTGAATAGTACCAACCTTAATATCTCAATTTGAGGTAAACTAAAAGAATTGAAAACATGAATGGATGATTTTATATATTTCCCACCATAACTTTAGGTTCACAGTCAACTCTGAAAATTGAGCTATTAGAGTCATCAAAAGTAATAAATGGATCATTTCCAATGGTAGTAGGGATAGTTTCAATTCCATAATCACCATCATAAAAAATATGTCTTGGAATTACTTCAATAATGACACCAAATTCAGGTCTAAGATGGTATTTGACATAAAAAACTTGTTTCTCCATTGATGCTAATACATATGGTTCATTGGTAGAAAGAGTGTGAGTCATATCAATTACTTGAAATCCATAATCATAAATAAATGTGCCCTGTCTCATCATTGAATCAAACCACTGTAATTTCATCATCGTGACTCGTCCATGAGAATAATAATCCAATATTATTATTTTTTCAATGACTCCATAATAACCTACATTTTCAAATCGCAGTCTACTATATGATTCACTAGCATAACAGTATGTTGTGGTAGTAACCATAACACCATTATGCTGTGTTCTCATGTTCTTTTCTCATTCAGTGATAATAAATCTATACCCATTGATAATAATTGATTTACAGTCACATACCTTGGTATTAGGATCAAAAGCCAAAGCTCTTATTTCCTCAGAGACAGAGTCAGCAGGCAAACTAAATACCTGAAATATAAATCAATATTAAATTTAATTAAATATTTTTTTAATTATTTTAAACAGTAATATTATTACCTTCAATTTTAACCAAGCAGAAAACTCTTTGCTATGAAAAGTCTCCCTCCTTCTCAAAGATAAAGAATGATGCTTTCTATTTATCATCACTTTATGTCCCCCTTTGATAAAAATAGGAATATTTTAACAGAGATATATATATATATATAAGATATAAATATTCAATTTACTTATAAGATGTAGTCATCGAACAATTCACAGTAGAACAAAACTGTACGATGTGCCATCTCCCACTCTTCAAGGCTTAATTTCATCAATGTATATGATTCAAGAATTCCTCCTGTTTGAGGAAGTGATGGAAAAATAAGTTCAATTTTCTCATACTATTCTTATTTTTTTCTCATTGGTCTGTTCATTCTTGTAGTAAGATCAGACAAATACATAGAGTAGAAATCCATACATTCTTGATCCATGTAACCGTTCATGATGGAACCTTTAAGATGATTCCTATTACAGACATAAGACTTTAATGTGTAAATATTTATTTCAATTGGATACATCCAATGAAAAGAAATAGGTCCTCCGAGAAGTATTTCAGTTGGAATATGGACAGTCAAATGCAACATGCATGTGAAAAATGATGAAGGAAATATTTTCTCTAACTTACACAAAATTAATGGGGCATCTGCCAACATTTTTTGCAAGAAATACTTGGATAACTTCTTAGCACAAAGATCTCTAAAAAAATAACACAACTGAATAACATCCACCCTTACATTATTGGACAAAAGATGATGAATTGATATTGAAATCAACTCATGTAAAAGGATGCGATAATCATGAGTCTTCAAAGATTTTTAGCTTCAAATATCTTCTATTGACCCGTTTAGATATGTTTCTTGAATAGACATTAGGAACTTTAATAGTCTCTAGTACTTCTAGATTTTTTTTTTCTATAGGTGTCATCACATAAGAAGCACATGGTACTTTCCATTTATTTTCACTGATACACACAAGATGCAATTCTGGTCTGATGCCCCAATCCACCAAGTCATGCTGAGACCGTAAATCATATTTTTTCTTTCCCTTAACATTTAGAAGAATCGAAATAAATATTTCACATATATTTTTTTTTCAATGTGCATTACGTCTAAGCAATGACATAACAAATTGGTTGACCAATAAGGAAAATCAAAGAAGATATTTTTCTTCTTCCAATTATAACAGGTTTCAGTGGAAACATTCTTTCTCTTTCCAAATTTCATTTGACCCTTCCCGAATGAAAAACTAAAATCTTTCAATTCATTAAGCACATAGGTTTCAGACATATGCTGAGGTGGATCATCAGTCTCCATGGTATTGTCAAATCTTCGACGATTATTTCTATATGGATGGTCCATTGGCAAGAATCATCGATGCCCCATAAAACTAAAACTGCAATGATGTTTCAGTTTTCTGGATCATGTATTCTTCATAAAAATAGGACATGATATATTTCCCTTCATGCTCCATCCAGACATCATTGCATAAGCAGGAAAATCATTGATCATCCACATAAGCACAACACACATCTAAAATATATCTTTCATATATGCATCGTATGTGCGCACACCCACATCCCAAATAAGTTTCAACTCTTTTATTAAAGGTTTCATGTATATTTCTATATCATTTCCGGGATCAGAAGGGCTATATATGAGTATACTCATGAAAGTGAAAAGTTTTTTCATACACAACCATGGGGGAAGATTATAAATGTGTATAAAAACCGTCCATGTGCTGTGCAACTTAAGCATCTTCCCAAACGGATTAAAACCATCACATAAAAGACCCAACCTCACATTATACACATTATCTGCAAAATTAAGATATTGAGCATCAAATCTTTTCCATGCAAATCCATCTGCAGGGTGAACCAACTCATCATTAGTCTTCTTTCTCTCAGTATCATGCCATCACATTTTTATTGATATTTCATCAGAAATAAAAAGATTCTGGAGTCTGGGGATCAATGGAAAGTTCCACATTAATTTCTATGGAGCATGGGATGGTGTTCCATCAGCTTTTGGCTTCCAGAAAGATGTGCCACATTTTATACAATCATTTCGTTCAGCAGCTTTTTCCCAGAATAAACTGAAATCTTTTAGGCAAGCATGAATTTTGTTTCTTGAAAATCCAAGTTCCTCACCTAACTTCCATGACATATAGTGGTTTTAGGGAATATATACATCATCTAGAAGTAAGTCCTTCAAGAAGGTAAGAATGTAATCGATGGCAGTATTAGAAATCCCATACATAGTTCTCCCATGAAATAATCGGATTAAAAATTACAGCTTTTTCATTTTACCACATTGTCGATATAATGGAGTCATGGCATCATCATTCAATTTTTTCACCCTAAAAACATCATCATTCTCATTAGACACATCATGTCTGCTCATATCAAAATCTTCTTGGGTCATAATCCTTTATTTTTCATGATGTCGAATAAATGGAAACTAGTCATATAACAAATTCTTCAATCTAGTCCTCTCATTTGGATCATCAGAAATTTGAGATTTTATCTTCTCCCCATTGTGATACCACACAGAGTAGTTTGATTGAAAACCATATTTGGTTATGTGGTAGCTGACTTCTTCACGGCTCAACCAAGGTCTTCCAACAAAATTGTAACAGGGGCAGTGTATGTGACCACTTTCTGAAGCATTGTGAAATGAAAAATCTAAAAAGTTATCCAATTTTTTTTTGAAAATCGCTTAAGATCCGATCGATTTCATACATTCAGCTTCTATCCATTCTGTAAAAAAAAATTTATAAGTCGTTTTTTTCAAAATCAATTCAATAATATTGAAGTTTCATTGAAAATAAATTTAAGTAAACGAGAATTGTTCACTTTATATGAAACCATAACTGACACACTACTCTATATGAGAATCATAATATAAAAAGAAAAAAATACTATATTTATAACAAAACATATTTGAAGATCTATACATGAGTGTACAAGATCATGTACACTTGTGGAGGAGAATTATTCAGGAGTTGAGTAATTTTTAGATCGAAAAAATTTAATATTTTAGTAGATTATTTTAGTGATCATATACACTGCCCAAGGGGGTGGGGGTGTCCAGGGGGTGGGGGATGTCCTGGGGGGTGGGGGGCTGTCCACAGGGGTCGAGGGTGTCAAGGGGGGTGGGAGAGCTGTCCACGGGGGTGGCGAGGCTATCCACAAGGGTGGCGGGGCTATCTAGGGGGGTAGGGGGTGTCCAGGGGGGTGGTGGGTTGTCCACAGGGGTGGGGTGGGGGG
Organism: Viscum album; assembly: GCA_963277665.1. NCBI lineage: Eukaryota > Viridiplantae > Streptophyta > Magnoliopsida > Santalales > Viscaceae > Viscum > Viscum album. The sequence goes on from OY728126.1 coordinate 897,496,892, forward strand.
GGGGGGGGAACTTTACAGGGGTACGGAGTGTCCAAGGGGGTGGGGGTGTTTGGGGGGATGGGGGGGTGTCTGGGGGGTGGGGGTGTCCAAGGGGTGGGCGGGCTGTCCATGGGGTTGGGTGCTGTCCAGGGGGGTTAGGGGTGTCCAGGGTGTGGGCAGGCTGTCCATAGGGGTGGCAGGGTTTTCTAGGGGGGTATGGGGTGTCCAGGGGGGTGGGTGGGCTGTCCACGGGGGTGGCGGGACTGTCCAGGGGGTAGAGGGTGTCCAGGGGGGGTGTGCAGGCTATCCACGGGGGTGGGGGGGGGGGGGTTTTCCAAGGGGGTAGGGGTGTCCAGGGGGTGGGGGGATTTACACGGGGGTGGGGGTGTGTCCACGGGGGTGGGGGTGGGGGTGGGGGGTCTGGGGGGGGGGGCTGTCCACAAGGGTGACAGGGCAGTCCAGGGGGGGTGGGGGTGTTCGGGGGGATGGGGGTGTCTGGGGGTGGGGGTGTCTAGGGGGGGGTGGGCGGGCTGTCCATGGGGGTGGGAGCTGTCTAGGGGGTACAAGCTGTCCACAGGGGTGGGGGGATGTCCACGGGGGTGTGACTGAGAGCTATGA